>CAUZLF010000003.1:2639864-2967364 GCA_963580285.1 Lucinisca nassula
CAGACAATAATGGAAACCTAACCAAAGGAAGGCCATAAGGACAGTTACTTTCCCACGAAATGCCCATATGGCCATCAAAAATAAAAAGAATCAAGTGATACACACAGTAAGTAACAAAACAACAACATAAATAAATCGCCTTGGAACGGTCAGTGAAAGATTCCACTGGGGGGGGGGGGGGGGGGGGGGGGGGCTTAAAACGATTTTACGTGGCCACAATCCTCGCCCTTACTTCCGTCTCGATTTAGACAAATAATTTGTTCAGTCCTCCATGAAGGCCTCCTAACTCATCAGTGCAACATCTCCGTGAACACAAATAATCAAAGAACCACAGAGGTAAGACAACGGGGAGGACTCGACAGCAAGAAACCACTGAAATGCTGGAGCAAAAAGAAAACCAACAGTTAGACTCCGATGGGCCCGACCAGAGACAGAGCATACAGGCACCAACCAACATACCTTGAATTAGATCCCTCTAATTCTCAATAAGCCTTTACGTTGGAACCGTCATAGAATCTGAGGCCTGACCCACTAGCGTGCAATTAAAGAGGGAAGCAAAGTTGCCAACCATGATTGGGTTAACTATCATTCATGCTGTCTGTCGTATAATATCCATGTTGTACCCAATCTTTTTATATCGAAGAATGATTTTACGAAATAGGGTGCTAAAGGTCATTGCAGTTATATATTTTTCTGAATTAATATACTAAGTCACCATAAAATTCGAGTCCAATATTGAATTTTGAAATTAAATCAGAATGCGTCTATAAAATTTTGAAAAGGCTTTGCGTAGTTTATGGTACCGATAACCCTGATTAAGAAGTTTCGCCGTTAATAACTTATGACGAGTGTTGAAGTCAGTAACATGACTACACACTCTTGCTAATCGAATTAATTGCGAAATATTCACGCCATAGGATGGCGCAAGAGGAACATCACCATCCAAAAAAGGAAAATTTACAATCTCAAAATCAAAGTCATCACATTTATCATAAATTTTGCATGAAACAAATCCATCTACAATAGATAGAAAAAAGGGCCTCGGTATCAGAAGAATTTGCTTTATTTAACTGAAGTTCTGGGGTAAATCTGACTGATCAAACCATCGAAATAGGTATTATCAATATTTAATAAATCATCTAAATATCTAGAAGTGGAGCTAAAAGCTTCAATAATTTCAGACTGGTTATCAATGGAAAGCGACAACATGAAGTCTCTTTCATAACAATACAAGAATAGATCAGCCACAAGAGGTGCGCAATTTGTACCATTCAGAATGCCCACAATTTGTCTAAATAACCTGGTACCGAATCTAATATAAATATTGTCAAGTAGAAAGGTGAGGACATCACACACTTCTGACATGACCAAAGTTTATAATTCTTATGCTCTTTAGAAGTGAAAAATGCATTTCTGACATTACATGCAAGATTGAGAGAATCTTCTCTGTGAAAAGCCCATTCAATTAAATCATTAAGCTTTTCTTTTATAAGATTATGAGTAAGTGTAGTGTAAAGAGTGGAAAAATCGTAAGTAGACAGACTTGAAGCACGAAAATGTCTGGATTTCAATTTATTTAAAACCTCATTCGAATGTTTTATAGACCAAACAGATTTCTTCCTGATCTTTCATAGACTTTATCACAATATTTAATCACATGCGTTTTAATAGCAGTAAGACAGGAAGTTAATAATTTTTTAGAAAGTTCAATGGCAGTGCAAGAGCTAGAATTTGCAATAAACCATGCTTTGTAAGGTCTTTTATGAAGTTTTTGGTAACCAGTATAGCGTAGGAAGCTTGTCTTGGCCTTCGTAACACACACAGCAAACTTGGTGGGCTGAATGACAAATGTGTTTATCTACTATAACTCTCTCTTCTGCTAAAGGCTGAAGTTAATAGGCATTAGTACCACCAAGCTCCTGCTTAAGCGTGTTAACATAGTGGAGCCGTCACACAACGACGACGTTGTTAGCGGCCTTATCTGCAGGGACCAAAACAAACTTCTTATGAAATTCTTGAATACCTAGTTTAAGATGACGTAAAGACGTCTTAGGCTTATGAGGTAATAAGTTAGTATTGTGAGAATAAAAAGAAAATGCGCTTATTCACTAGTTTTAAAATGCTAAGTTTCCAGTCCTTAAGGGCTTTATGCTCAACATACTCTCGCTTACACCATCGATTACCGAATTCATTCAAGGAAGCAGCGATTTGATCTCTGCATTTACTGAAATCAATTTTAGAAGGAAACCGATATTTCGGTCCTTCAGAAATTATATTCCTTATCCTAGAATCAGGAATAATTTTCAAATTGCCAGTAATTACATGACCAGCAGCAGGATAGCAATACACTGAGTTTTTTACAATCACATGAATCAGGAGTATTAGTAGCAATATCAAGATCTGAAACAAGTTTATTGAAATTAAAAATGATAGATCTAACAGTTTTGTTATATTTATAGCAAATTATAGGTGTTTCAGTATTTTGAAAATAAGCAGGAATGGAAGAAAGCACCAAGCTCTCACGGAAGATACTGGGCAAATCTATAAAATCCATACCCTTATTAATGAAGGATATTTTGAAGAAATGGCATTTATGATTAATTTCAGAATCAATGTAAGGATGGAAAGTATGCTGAGTATAGCCTCTTGTTAAGAGAGTCGCATCATATAACTGATTAGAACTATCGTAGAATTTATTTGCCTCAGTGTCCAGAAGACGTACAACAGAAACGGGTAATGAACTTAAAAATGAAAGCATAGAGTGGCGTCCATGATTTAATAATATAATTGACAGTCACTTCATTCTAGTATTGTTTCGTTTAAACGCACATACCGTATTCGACCTATTTACCGCACATGCTCCTATAAGCGCACACCCAAGCTTTTTCTGGAAAAAATACACAGGCGCACACTTTACAGTAACATCCCAACAAATTCATATTGAGTTTTGCTGCATCTTTGACCCAGACAATCATATGTATATGTGGTGAATCACTATGCTGAAATTCAACTCTATAAAATTATCAAATCGGAAGCCTATTTTTCGTATTTTTTTCGTATTGAGTGTGCGCTTATTAGGTAGATTTTTCACCACAATATTTTCATACAATTGTGAAAAAACTAAGCGCACAGTGCGGTAAATAGGTCGAATACGGTAATTTAAGTTTAAAGTTACCATTTTTCCTGGTGCGGTGAGATCTAGTTCTGCGTTTTCGACATTCCAGGAGCGAGGAATTTGGAGCTCAGTGGTTAGTGCACTTGCCTCTGATGTTAGAGGCCCCCGTTTTGATCCCCGGAGGCGGTGATTATTTCGGTGTCTGAACACGCTCCATTGGTATCATATGCAGGGATGAATGACAAAAAGTGCAGTCATCTCTTGTGCAGGTTCAAGACCCCTAGCGTAATTATATGATTACTATGTACAGTACGGCTCAGGTATTTGAACCGTTTTTCTTTTTCATTCTGCGGACAACTTTTTAAATCCGCGTTTTTCCGCCGAATGGTTTGGAGTAAACAACTCCGAGTGAAAATATTTTACTCCAAGTTATGCGCTCGATATTCTGAGGAAATTCCGCGGACCTCAGAGCTTACCTGTGATATTTGGAGTGTTTGCGAGTATTTGCGAGTGGTGATTAATTTAAATAAACATGTGTCGCCGGTGCGACGTATCAGAGGCCAATAATGGCGGCCGAAACCCGTCAAAATTTCGCTGACAGTTATCACTTTGATTATTTGTTTCTCACTTGTCCGATAATACTTCACATTAAAATTATTAAAGAATGAAAGACAAATGATTATATTATATCAAAATAATTTTCTTTTTTTGAAAATATCAAAATTACATGGAGAAATTTTGAGTTAAAAAAAAAACCTTTGATTATTTGTTTCTCAATCGTTCGATAATACTTCACATTAAAATTATTAAAGAATGAAAGACAAATGATTATATTATATCAAAATAATTTTCTTTTTTTGAAAATGACAAAATTACATGGAGAAATTTTGAGTTCAAAATGACCGATTTTGCAGTTTAAAAGAAGTCAATAATGGCGGCCGAAATCCGTTAAAATTTCGCTGACAGTTATCACCTTTGATTATTTGTTTCTCATTTGTCCGATTATACTACACATTAAAATTATTAAAGAATGAAAGACAAATGATTATATTATATCAAAATAATTTTCTTTTTTTGAAAATATCAAAATTACATGGAGAAATTTTGAGTTCAAAATGACCGATTTTCCTGTAATTTTATGATGTTCAACATGCTTTCAATTACGGACTTGAAAGAGTTGTATGTACTCGTCATGCCCAATTGATTCCCTTGTTTGAAATCACTGTGCAGTTTCACACCCTGGGTAATTAATGATTACCTCTTTGTTGACTTTTGACATTGTTTACATTATAATAACTATCACTGATAATTATTATCTTATAATTATATATAAATATATATGATGGTAAAAGAACATTAAATAAACAAAAAAAAATGCCCAGGTATTTCGTCAAATTCCTCCGAGTATTTCCGCATAACTTCGCGAGAAAATATTGCCTCCAGGTACAATATTACGACTCGGAACAATTTCGCGAAACTTCGAGTACCGCGAACCTTGCGAGTGTTTTCGAGGAGTGTCCGCCGAATATATACATATACTCGGAACAATTCCGAGTGTTTTTGAAAGTACTCGAGATTCTGAATAAAGAGTTTTTTGGTTCTTATACCTGAGCCGTACTGTATGCTTCCAACCCTGCAACCTGGAGTGTATGTAATGTACACCTGCAAGTAATGGTCAGATGTGACCTATCGCAGTATAAGCAGAAAGAAAGAAAGAAAAAAATGCATAAATGTTTGAGAAATCACCATCTTTACATCAGATTATTTCCAATGCCACAGACATCCGCTAATCAGTCACTTTTTCCTGTCAGTAATGTGTATGTCCAACGCGAGCAGCACAACACTCCTGGCATCGCTGAGACATGCTACAAGCAAAATTTTGAACAGTTTGTAAATCCAGTGTTTCCCACTCATGTCTCGGGATGTTTGCGATATCTTGAATAGCCATTGGTGGATGATCGCCCTGTGAGATACGTCTGTAAAGAATGTCCCGCATGTGTTCTATTGGGTTTAAGTCAGGAGAATGTGCTGGCTGGTCCATTACTTCAATAGTCTCACGACTAAGGTAATCCATGCACACTCTAGCAGTATGGCGGCGCGCATTATCCTGCAGAATGAAATTGTCACCGATTGCCCCAGCGAAAGGCAAGTTTGGCAGAATGCCAGCAAATTCGAGTATTTTCCATGTCGGTGGCATTTACCGGCAAATACGGAAAAAGGGAATTTTCCACCCTAGAATTAAAACAAAACCATATACTCGGCAGATATATATGTGCAATTTCAGTAATAGAGGTTACATTTTACTGATATAGTTTATCTCTGATATTTGTTCATTTCTTACTATCTAATTTAAATTGCAAAAATGTAATTCAAGAAAAACTGTCCTATTTTAAAGCTGCCACAGTACTCGCCTGTTTACTTTCACCTTGACTAATTGTTTTAAAGTCATATAAAACATCCTTCAGTCCATCCTTGCCCCTGGCTATCCTGTGCTCTCTTGAATAAACCTGTGCTAAACACGGTCTTGAGAGTTGTTAGAATAATTCTTGTAAGTGATGGCTGAAACTGACAGCACATTAGTACTGAATGTTGGCAACGTGGTGGGGGTCTGACGTTCGTGCAAACAAACCTATTGGTTTAATTGGGCATCGTAGCTTGAGGTGTCTTTTCATTTCTATATCCAGTTTAATCCCACGAAATTGGAAAGAACATCTCCAAAATAACCTAAAAAGTGTTGATAGTAATGTTAAATCTTGAAACAAACACAACTATGCACATGTATATACACCTAGTGGAAAAAAGCTCGTCAGTGCAATTAACTCTCATCCTGCTGAATAACTCCACGCCAATATCTGTCAAACAGCCAATTAGACTATGGGACAAAATTTTTCGTTTCAAATAAAAAACTGAATGACCAACAGTGTAGACCCCGATCATATGGACTTCTTCAAAGGTTATCTGATCAGGATCCACACTGTTTGTGAGGGTATGGTTCCTGGGTAAAGCTGGGCAAGGGTGAATTATTTATTTACCCTTATCTTACTTTTCACGACAACCCCTACCTTTGCAAACGGTGTAGATCCAGGTCAGATCAGGATCTACACTGTTTGGCATTCAGTTTATGAATTTGTAGCAATAAATTACATCAAGTAGTTTGATTGGTTGATAGACAGAAATGGGTGTGGCTTAACTGAATATTCAGCAAGATACCACATGTTACCTCAGGGGTTATTCTTTGACTACCCAGAAATGGTGTAGTACAGTAAGTCTGAATTAAAGGTAAAGTAAAAGTCTCACAAATTTGGAAGCAAGTTATACTGCTGAAAATAACTTAATAAGCCAAACCCATTTCTGTCTATCGGCCAATCGAATATGAGATAAATTTTGTTTTTGTTTCATATAAAAAACTGAATGACCAACAGTGTAGATCCTGCTTAGATGGCTTCTTAAAAAGTTATTTGATCAGAATCCACACTGTTTATGAACTGAGGCATTATTATTTATGACTACCCAGAAATGGTGTAGTACAGTAAGTCTTAATGGCCCCAGCCCATTGGGGCTTGAAGAAATATATTGGCTGCATGATGCATCCAAGCAGAGCTGAATCCGGCCCGCACACTAGTACTGGTAAACCGCTTAGAGGATCTAAGCCTGTCCAGGAACCGTGGTGCGAGGCGGACCGTCCATGCTAATAAACCCTATTGGTTTCATTGGCGACAGGGCTTGAGATGTCATTTCATCTCAATGTCGGGTAAAAGTCCCACAAAATTGGACGCAACGACTCCAAAATGACCTTTACAGTGTTGACGGGGACGTTAAACCTCAAAGCAAAAAAAAAAAAAAATAAGTCTTAATTAAAGGTATAAAAATAAAAGTCCCTCAAAATTGGAAGCAATGTCCTCAAAATGATCTAAATAGTGTTGAGAGTGATGTTAAATCTCAAACATAAACATAACATATATATACAACTAGTGGAAAGCTGGCCAGTGCAATTAACTCTTATCCTGCTGAATAACTTAATAAGCCAAACCACCCCCAGGCATTAGACTTCCTGCCTTGCCGTGGCCCTGGGGGCTCAATTCCCACTGGGCACGTTGCTGCTGTGGTCAATGTGCCCACTGGGAAGAGCTAAAGGAAGTACCACCCGTTTGCCGTGGGTGGCGTCCTGTAAACCGGAAGAAGGGATCCTGGAGGTTGAGGGTTACCTGAGGTGGCGGTGCTTCAGGTGCCCAACACGCCTCTTTGGCCTGGCTTTTCGGTGTAGACGGGTGGCCGTGCGGTCCGGCACGGTCAATCGGCCGGTCACGCCGAGCCCTAGAGATACCGCTTTGCTTTCTCTTCAACTCTTTTTGTATCTTTCCTGATACCCAACCATATGCCCATTTACCTTACCCTTTTCTGTCTTTTTATCTCTAGAAGGCGGTGGCTTAACGGATCAATCGTGTAGGCATTTTGTTTATACGAGTATATCTCACGTGTATCTCTAACATCTGCGAGTTGGATAACCACTCCAGTATGGTGTTCCCTTGTAGGGCTCCACGGAGGGCGGAGAGCACTTGGGACGAAACTAGAATTTTTTTCTTATGGCTCCTGGAAAAAAACATAACCGCAAATCACCTAACCGCAAATCACCTAACCACAACGCACCTAAACGTAAAAAACAAGAAGATTCATCCGAATCGGATGAACACAGTCAACAATCCAGTCAGCAGTCAAGTCAACAACCTAGTCAGCAGTCTGCTGAACCAAATTTTGACAATGTTCCGCGTTTCTTGGTCGTTACGTCACTTGACGATACACGAACTGTATCTAGCCTTTCCCCCTTCGTCATCGAGAAAAGTATTCTCTCCATTGCCGGACACCCTAAGAGTATAAAACAACTCAAATCGGGTGATCTTCTCTTGGAAGTCGAGAAAAAACAGCAAGTGGTAAGCCTGCTAAACACCAACAAACTCTTTGATCTAAAAGTTAAAGTCGCTTTACATAACACGCTCAATTCATCTAAGGGAGTGATTCGCAGTCCAGAACTGCGTCCTTGCTCAGATGAAGAGATAGTCGATAACCTTAAGGATCAGGGAGTTGTTGGTGTTCGTAACATTCAAGTTCGTAGAAATGGTGTACTAAAACCAACAGCAACTTATGTGTTGACTTTTAATACACCAATTCTACCCAAGAAAATCAAAGTAGCATATCTTTCCATTAACGTAGAGGTATACATCCCAAACCCTCTTAGATGTTACTCTTGTCAGGCTTTTGGCCATCACGAAAGCAGATGTCAGAGAAAAAAACTCTGTCCTAATTGTGGTGAAGAAAAGCATGTTGATAATCACCTCAACTGCAAAAATGAACCCAAATGCGTAAATTGTGATGGCAAACATGCTGTTTTCTCCCGAGACTATCCGGCGTGGAAAAAAGAAAAAGAAATACTTACCGTCAAATACCAAAGGGGGATAACATTCCCAGAAGCGCGGAAGATTGTCGAAGAGCGATACATAACACCAACCACCAGTTTCGCCAGCATCACAAAGGGTGCTGGTGTAAGATGTACCAGCTCCGCAACACAGACTGCTGAATCATACATTGCTGAACTGAAAAAGTCTGGTGCATGGAGTAAATCCACTCCAGCACCACAAAGTTCAACCAATTTATCAAAAGGCGCAATCCAGGTTGCTTCGGATCGGTCGACAGCGACCGTACCGAAGCCAGCGCCGAATGTAAAAGAGAAACCCGACCCAGGTCGAACTAATAAGGGGTCGCAAGATCCGATAAAAAAACATCAATTGTCTCAAAGACAAACAGACAGACAACGTAAAATGGAAAGAGACAATATAAAATTTCAGAACAGATTCGGATCTTTGAGTGACAGTGATATGGAGTTGACTGAAACTCCATCATCACCAAGTGGCAATAACAGATCGAGGTCTGCCACACCACGAGCTGGTGGTAGCAGATCTATATCACCAATTGCACCTCCATAATAGTTTCTAGTCTTTAAATATCTCTCCTTAAAATGGATTTAAAACACAAAATAATACAATGGAATTGTCGAGGTCTTAAATCAAATTATAATGAACTCTTATTACTTATTTCGCTACTAACCCCATCGGTGTTTTGTTTGCAAGAAACTTTTTTAAAAACTGATGACAACATAGATGTCAGGGGTTTCAATACGTACATTTGTTTGTTTGATTTGAGGTTTAACGTCCCCGTCAACACTGTAAAGGTCATTTTGGAGACGTTGCTTCCAATTTTGTGGGACTTTTACCCGACATTGAGATGAAATGACATCTCAAGCCCTGTCGCCCAATGAAACCAATAGGGTTTATTAGCATGGGCGGTCCGCCTCGCACCACGGTTCCTGGATAGGCTTAGATCCTCTAAGCGGTTTACCAGTACTAGTGTGCGGGTCGGATTCAGCTCTGCGTGGAAGCATCATGCAGCCCATATATTTCTTCAAGCCCCTATGGGCGTTCAATACGTACAACTATATCTATTCTGATGGTAACAAACCATCTGGTGGCAGCTCAATTTTTGTTAAATCATGTTTACCACAAAGAGAGATCAAATTAAAAACCGACCTTCAAGCTGTAGCAGTATCGGTTTCTCTGGATAAAGAAACTACAGTTTGCTCTCTATATATCCCACCCTCATTTTCTTTAAAGCCCGAACATCTTGACTCATTGCTGATTCAACTTCCATCGCCATATCTTTTAGTTGGCGACTTCAATGGTCACAATATTCTATGGGGATGTAAAGATGTCAATAACAGAGGAGCACTTGTCGAAGATTTTATTGCAAAGAACGATCTTTGCTTGATGAATGATAAATCTTATACTTACCTCTTCACCCTGCGACAGGTCATTTGTCTTCTTTAGATCTCTCTTTGTGTCACCCATCTCTCTTCTTGGACTATGACTGGTCTGTTCATGATGATCAGTGCGGAGTGATCACTTTCCTGTTATAATAGAGAGCGTAAACGAACCAGATGAAGACTGTAACCAGAAATGGAAAATGAATAAAGCCGACTGGGAATTATTCCATAATTTATGTGAAGAAGAGTTATCAGTTGATCACTTAAATGAATCATCTGACATTGTTTCTGATTTCACAGATACACTTATTAACATATCAGAACAATGCATTCCAAAGACCCTCCACAAATACTAAGAAAAGCAAGCCTTGGTTTAATAATGACTGTAAAGAAGCTATTAAAAAGCGTAAACAGGCTCTAAATAAGTTCTGCAAAAATCCCACTTCAGAAAAGCTCAACGACGTAAAAGTTTTTAGAGCTAAAGCTCGGCGAACAATCCGAGCTTCCAACGAAAGTCATGGAGAGAATATGTCTCCAAATTGAACTATAAAACCCCCATTAAAAAGGTTTGGGATATGGTACGAAAAATTTCAGGAAAAACAAAGTCTTCTAGTTTTACACATTTAAATACTGAATTTGACACAATAGCTTCAACAAAAAAGATATTTCAGATACTCTTGGTCACACATTTTTGAGAAATTCATCATCGCGTAATTATTCTGACACGTTACAAATTTCAAAAAGGACCAGGAGAAAAGAAAACTTAACTTCAAATCCCTTAATCACGAAGAATACAACACACCATTTAACTTATCCGAACTCGTTGAAGCCATTGAAAAATCACATGATACGGCAACCGGCCCCGATGAAATTCATTATCAGATGCTTAAGCATCTGCCAAAAAGTTCTCTTACAACACTTTTAGATATCTTTAATAATATTTGGGAAACGGGGGTCTGTCCCTGAGAGTTGGCGTGTAGCTACAGTTGTACCAATTCCGAAACCAGGAAAGATCATGCAGAACCTACAAATTATCGTCCGATAGCTTTGACAAGTTGTTTGTGTAAAACATTGGAGAGAATGATAAACAAGAGATTAGTCTGGTACTTAGAGTCCAACAACCTCATTTCAGAATATCAATCGGGCTTTCGTTCGGAACGTAGTACCAATGACAATTTAATAAGACTAGAAACATTTATACGAGATGCTTTTATTAACAAAGAACACGTAGTGGCTGTCTTTTTCGACTTGGAGAAAGCATATGATACAACATGGCGTTATGGAATATTGAAAGATCTACATAACATTGGCTTAAGAGGAAAACTTCCCAGTTTTATTGAAAGCTTTTTAGGGGAGCGCATGTTTCAGGTGCGTGTAGGGTCTACCCTGTCAGATTTCTATGATCAAGAACAGGGTGTCCCACAGGGTAGTATTCTTTCAACTACGCTATTTAACATCAAAATAAACAATATTGTACAATGTTTGGACGACAAAACTGATTGTTCATTGTATGTTGATGATTTTTGTATATGTTACCGTTCAAAAAATATGAAAACAATTGAACGAAAGTTACAACAAAATTTAAAAAGAATAGAAGAATGGACTGATAAAAATGGTTTCAAGTTCTCCAAGTCGAAAACGCAGTGTGTTCATTTTTGTAAACTACGGAAGAAACACGAACATCCTTCCCTGTTTTTATACGGATCACAAATTCCTGTTGTTGAAGAAGCCAAATTTCTTGGGGTCATATTTGATCAAAAGTTATCTTTTATTCCACATATTAAATATCTTAAAGCGAAATGCTTAAAAGCTTTGAATCTTTTGAAAGTTTTAGCTCATACAAGTTGGGGAGCAGATCGGTATACTTTATTACATCTTTACCGGTCTTTAATAAGATCTAAATTAGATTATGGGTCTGTTGTTTATGGTTCTGCCAGAAAGTCCTATTTAAAATCCTTGGATACTATCCATCACCAAGGCCTTCGTCTGGCCATGGGAGCCTTCCGTACTTCTCCCGTATTAAGCCTTTATGTAGAAGCAGGTGAACCATCTTTAACCTCGCGCAGAGAGAAACTTTCTCTTCAGTATGCTATCAGACTTGCTGCAAATCCATCTAACCCGGCATCCAAAATTTCATTTCGACCTCAATTTGTAGATAAGTATGAAACAAAACCCACAGCAATCAAACCTTTTGGATTACGTATTTTACCACTGCTGGAAAATTCAGGTATCGACCTTAAAAATATTCAAAAACATGAAACCGCCGAAGTTCCATCTTGGTGTATTAAACAACCTTCTATTCTGTTCGACTTACATGATGGAAAAAAATCCGAATCAAATCCAATACTTCTCAAACAAAACTTTCAGGTACTGCAGTCACGTTACAATGATTACCAGCAAGTCTATACTGATGGTTCCAAAGAAGGAGATAAAGTTGGCTGTGCGTATGTTTCTAAAGATACGCACAAAACCATGCGCCTTCCAGATGGTTCATCTATTTTTACAGCTGAAGCCAAAGCAATAGACCTAGCTTTAGATTTTATCAGTTCTTCAACAATTCAAAAAGCAATTATATTTTCTGATTCACTTTCTGTGCTTAAGGCTTTAGACCATTCATCATCTAAAAATCCTCAAATTCAAAAATTGATCGAAAAACATCATGAAATTTCTAAAACACACCAAATCTTGTTTTGTTGGCTTCCGAGCCATATTGGCATTGTCGGCAATGAATATGCTGACAAGAAAGCAAAGGAATCGCTCAATCTTGATCCATCTGCTTTTAAAATTCCTTTTAACAATTTTAAACCATTTATCAACAGATACATCTTGTCGGAATGGCAAGGCGAATGGGACCGTGCAATAAATAACAAACTCCATGCCATTAAACCTGTCGTTAGTACAAAATGCTCTCCTCCACAGTTTTCCAGAAAAGAGGACGTAGTATTAACACGACTGCGCATCGGCCATACTAGAGTTACTCATTCTTATATTTTTAATGGTGATGATCAGCCTTCTTGTGTAGGTTGTGATCAGCCATTCACTGTGAAACATATCTTAATTGACTGTGTTGACTTTTCACCCTCACGTATTTTATATTTCAAAGCTGACACTTTGCAACAACTGTATCGAGATGTACCTGTTGATAATATTATTTTATTCTTAAAAGAAATTGGACTTTTTCATAAGATTTAACTGTTTCAGATTTTTATACATTATCATTCTGACTTTTTACTTTTAATATCATCATAATTATTCATGCCGTTTAACCATCAACCGTTTGACGCTTATGACCCACAAAGAGGGTTGACGCGTCGTTAAACACGAAATCATCATCATCATCATAAGCCAAACCAATTTCTGCCTATCACACAAACATCAAGCGACCAGACCATAATGGAAACCTAAACAAAGGAAGGCCATAAGGACAGCTTCTTTCCCACAAAATGGCCATATGGCCATCCAAAACAAAAAGACACAAGCGACACACACAGCAAGTAACAAACAACACCATAAATAATGTTTCTTAGGGAAGTGTGCAAAAGATCATTGTTGTCCAGGCAATTTGTATTTCTCATCTGAAGTGTCGCCATTTCTTATACTCAGACCAATTTCCTTAGGGGCGTTGAACTCTACGCATTCTTTCGTTGATGTGACCGACAACATCGCTCCACATCTTTTGGTGCCGGGTTTCCGGGTAATAAAGTGTGTGTAGGTTTCCAGAACATTTTTCTTCCTTGCATCTAACAGTTTTTTGCCTCTTGCTCCATTCCAATTAGAGTGAATTCTAAAATGATCTGCCCAAAGAGCTCTGGCCATACATACTTTAAGAGTAAAGTGGCAAAATGTTTGTCACCTTTTGTAGAGGCCAGGCACGTCTGCAGGACTGGATCTTGAAGGGTCAGGTCTTCTGGTATGTTCTCCAGTCTTGAGACGGGAGCCAATATATCAGCTGATAACGTAATTCTCCCGTCTGGATCATTAGTAGCACCTGCAATGTCTGTTGCCTCTTGCACCCTTTGGGCCAAAGCGGAGTCAAATTTTCTTTCCAGTCTTCCGAGCCACACCTCCAGCTCTGTTTGTCTCTTATTATTTGCTGCTTGCCCCTTCTTTAGATCCTCGATTTGTTTGTTCACGTCACGTAGCTGCTCACCTATCATGTTGAGAATGTTTAACACTTGTGTCGATTCCCTATTTTGTCTTCCAAGCCTGGAAGTCGAGACTGAAGAGAGCGGGGTGCTGCTTGGGCGTGGCGACTGTCTGGGTGCGGTCTCTTATGCCTTCTGTGCACGGCCTTCGATTCTTGTTGGTGTGTGGCGTGGTCCAGGTGGCGTGGTCCAGGTGGCGGGGATGTTGGTGGCATCCTTGGTTGTTGCACTGTGTCTGATTCCTGTCTGTCCATCGAATCGCCTTGCCCGACGCTATCCAGGACCAACTCCCTGCAATCGTCAGAAGGAATACCCTGATTAACTGCTTTAGTGGTGGCCGCTGGTGGGCATGGAGGCGCTGGTGGGCATGGAGCTGGTGTCTATGCTGTTGGTGCTACTAACAACACCTTTGCTTTTCCCGATTTATGTTGCTTCTGAAACGACATATCAAGGAAAACAACCCGTATTAATTATGCATACTGTTCCTAGGCAATAAATAGAAATCCAGATGTTTTCGTGCTTCAAGTCTGTCTACGTATAATTTTTCCACCCTTTACACTATACTTCCTCATAATCTTATAAAAGAAAAACTAAATGATTTAAATGAATGGACATTTCATAGGGAAGACTCTTCTATCTTGCATGTAATGTAAAGAATGCGTTTTTAGACTTCTGAACTGCATAAAAGTTATATTTTGTGGTCGTGTCGGAAAGTATGTGAAGCTCTCACCTTTCTGATTGACAATATTTACATAAAATTTGGTACTAAGATATTAAGACAAGTTGTGGGTATTCCGATGGGTACTAATTTTGCACCCCTTGTGGCTGATCTGTTTTTGTTTTGTTATGATAGAGACTTCATGAAGTCCCTTTCTGCTAAAGACCAGTCTGAAATCATTAAATCTTTTAGCTCGACTTCTAGATATTTGGGTGATTTTTTAAATATTGACAATACCTATTTCGATGGTTTGATCAGTCAAATTTACCCCCCCCCCCCCACCCCAGAACTTCAGTTAAATTAAGCAAGTTCTTCTAATAGGCCCCATTTTCGGATTTACATCTATCTAATGTAGGTGGGTTTGATTCTTGCAAAATATATGACAAACACGATGATTTTCATTTTGAGATTGTAAATTTGCTTTTTTTTTGTGGTGATGTTCCTCGTGCGCCATCCTATGGCGTTTATATAATTTCGATTCTAAAAACAGAAAGGGAAAAGCCCTGGTTGTCCCGGATTCGTACATTTGAATAGGGATGGCAGTTTCAATTGACGGCCAGTCCTTTGCACATGGGCAAGAATGACGTCATGAATGGAATTCCTAAAACCTCCTATATTGTATTCAAGGAAGCAGATCTCAGTTTTAATATCGCATGTGGTGCTGTATATAAGTTTTCTGAACTGCACAAGCTGTGTATAACCTCACCAGCACTAATTTTAAGTGACACTAAAAGAGTTCATTTTTTACCTGTACTAAGTATAGGATGCCCCAACAAGACAACGGGGGAACACTACGATACCACTGAACTGAATGGCAAACATTGACAACTAGTTCACAAATCACGGCCTGTAAAGTAGAAGTAAAACAAAGATCGGGAATCGATACAACTTACTTACTCCACCCATCAAAGACACAAAAGGGAAAGAAACACAAACATTAAGCGACCAGACAATAATGGAAACCTAACCAAAGGAAGGCCATAAGGACAGTTACTTTCCCACGAAATGCCCATATGGCCATCCAAAATAAAAAGAATCAAGTGATACACACAGTAAGTAACAAACAACTACATAAATAAATCGCCTTGGAACGGTCAGTGGAAAGATTTCCACTGGGGGGGGGGGGGGGGGGGGCTTAAAACGATTTTACGTGGCCACAATCCTCGCCCTTACTTCCGTCTCGATTTAGACAAATAATTTGTTCAGTCCTCATGAAGGCCTCCTAACTCATCAGTGCAACATCTCCGTGAACACAAATAATCAAAGAACCACAGAGGTAAGACAACGGGGAGGACTCGACAGCAAGAAACCACTGAAATGCTGGAGCAAAAGAAAACCAACAGTTAGACTCCGATGGGCCCGACCAGAGACAGAGCATCAGGCACCAACCAACATTACCTTGAATTAGATCCCTCTAATTCTCAATAAGCCTTTACGTTGGAACCGTCATAGAATCTGAGGCCTGACCCACTAGCGTGCAATTAAAGAGGGAAGCAAAGTTGCCAACCATGATTGGGTTAACTATCATGCATGCTGTCTGTCGTATAATATCCATGTTGTACCCAATCTTTTTATATCGAAGAATGATTTTACGAAATAGGGTGCTAAAGTCATTGCAGTTATATATTTTTCTGAATTAATATACTAAGTCACCATAAAATTCGAGTCCAATATTGAATTTTGAAATTAAATCAGAATGGCGTCTATAAAATTTTGAAAAGGCTTTGCGTAGTTTATGGTACCGATAACCCTGATTAAGAAGTTTCGCCGTTAATAACTTATGACGAGTGTTGAAGTCAGTAACATGACTACACACTCTTGCTAATCGAATTAATTGCGAAATATTCACGCCATAGGATGGCGCAAGAGGAACATCACCATCCAAAAAAGGAAAATTTACAATCTCAAAATCAAAGTCATCACATTTATCATAAATTTTGCATGAAACAAATCCATCTACAATAGATAGAAAAAAGGGCCTCGGTATCAGAAGAATTTGCTTTATTTAACTGAAGTTCTGGGGGTAAATCTGACTGATCAAACCATCGAAATAGGTATTATCAATATTTAATAAATCATCTAAATATCTAGAAGTGGAGCTAAAAGCTTCAATAATTTCAGACTGGTTATCAATGGAAAGCGACAACATGAAGTCTCTTTCATAACAATACAAGAATAGATCAGCCACAAGAGGTGCGCAATTTGTACCCATCAGAATGCCCACAATTTGTCTAAATAACCTGGTACCGAATCTAATATAAATATTGTCAAGTAGAAAGGTGAGGACATCACACACTTTCTGACATGACCAAAGTTTATAATTCTTATGCTCTTTAGAAGTGAAAAATGCATTTCTGACATTACATGCAAGATTGAGAGAATCTTCTCTGTGAAAAGCCCATTCAATTAAATCATTAAGCTTTTCTTTTATAAGATTATGAGTAAGTGTAGTGTAAAGAGTGGAAAAATCGTAAGTAGACAGACTTGAAGCACGAAAATGTCTGGATTTCAATTTATTTAAAACCTCATTCGAATGTTTTATAGACCAAAACAGATTTCTTCCTGATCTTTCATAGACTTTATCACAATATTTAATCACATGCGTTTTAATAGCAGTAAGACAGGAAGTTAATAATTTTTTAGAAAGTTCAATGGCAGTGCAAGAGCTAGAATTTGCAATAAACCATGCTTTGTAAGGTCTTTTATGAAGTTTTGGTAACCAGTATAGCGTAGGAAGCTTGTCTTGGCCTTCGGTAACACACACAGCAAACTTGGTGGCTGAATGACAAATGTGTTTATCTACTATAACTCTCTCTTCTGCTAAAGGCTGAAGTTAATAGGCATTAGTACCACCAAGCTCCTGCTTAAGCGTGTTAACATAGTGGAGCCGTCACACAACGACGACGTTGTTAGCGGCCTTATCTGCAGGGACCAAAACAAACTTCTTATGAAATTCTTGAATACCTAGTTTAAGATGACGTAAAGACGTCTTAGGCTTAGGAGGTAATAAGTTAGTATTGTGAGAATAAAAAGAAATGCGCTTATTCACTAGTTTTAAAATGCTAAGTTTCCAGTCCTTAAGGGCTTTATGCTCAACATACTCTCGCTTACACCATCGATTACCGAATTCATTCAAGGAAGCAGCGATTTGATCTCTGCATTTACTGAAATCAATTTTAGAAGGAAACCGATATTTCGGTCCTTCAGAAATTATATTCCTTATCCTAGAATCAGGAATAATTTTCAAATTGCCAGTAATTACATGACCAGCAGCAGGATAGCAATACACTGAGTTTTTTACAATCACATGAATCAGGAGTATTAGTAGCAATATCAAGATCTGAAACAAGTTTATTGAAATTAAAAATGATAGATCTAACAGTTTTGTTATATTTATAGCAAATTATAGGTGTTTCAGTATTTTGAAAATAAGCAGGAATGGAAGAAAGCACCAAGCTCTCACGGAAGATACTGGGCAAATCTATAAAATCCATACCCTTATTAATGAAGGATATTTTGAAGAAATGGCATTTATGATTAATTTCAGAATCAATGTAAGGATGGAAAGTATGCTGAGTATAGCCTCTTGTTAAGAGAGTCGCATCATATAACTGATTAGAACTATCGTAGAATTTATTTGCCTCAGTGTCCAGAAGACGTACAACAGAAACGGGTAATGAACTTAAAAATGAAAGCATAGAGTGGCGTCCATGATTTAATAATATAATTGACAGTCACTTCATTCTAGTATTGTTTCGTTTAAACGCACATACCGGTAATTTAAGTTTAAAGTTACCATTTTTCCTGGTGCGGTGAGATCTAGTTCTGCGTTTTCGACATTCCAGGAGCGAGGAATTTGGAGCTCAGTGGTTAGTGCACTTGCCTCTGATGTTAGAGGCCCCCGTTTTGATCCCCGGAGGCGGTGATTATTTCGGTGTCTGAACACGCTCCATTGGTATCATATGCAGGGATGAATGACAAAAAGTGCAGTCATCTCTTGTGCAGGTTCAAGACCCCTAGCGTAATTATATGATTACTATGTACAGTACGGCTCAGGTATTTGAACCGTTTTTCTTTTTCATTCTGCGGACAACTTTTTAAATCCGCGTTTTTCCGCCGAATGGTTTGGAGTAAACAACTCCGAGTGAAAATATTTTACTCCAAGTTATGCGCTCGATATTCTGAGGAAATTCCGCGGACCTCAGAGCTTACCTGTGATATTTGGAGTGTTTGCGAGTATTTGCGAGTGGTGATTAATTTAAATAAACATGTGTCGCCGGTGCGACGTATCAGAGGCCAATAATGGCGGCCGAAACCCGTCAAAATTTCGCTGACAGTTATCACTTTGATTATTTGTTTCTCACTTGTCCGATAATACTTCACATTAAAATTATTAAAGAATGAAAGACAAATGATTATATTATATCAAAATAATTTTCTTTTTTTGAAAATATCAAAATTACATGGAGAAATTTTGAGTTCAAAATGACCGATTTTGCAGTTTTAAAGAAGCCAATAATGGCGGCCGAAACCGGTCAAAATTTCGCTGACAGTTATCACCTTTGATTATTTGTTTCTCAATTGTCCGATAATACTTCACATTAAAATTATTAAAGAATGAAAGACAAATGATTATATTATATCAAAATAATTTTCTTTTTTTGAAAATAACAAAATTACGTGGAGAAATTATGAGTTCAAAATGACCGATTTTGCAGTTTAAAAGAAGTCAATAATGGCGGCCGAAATCCGTTCAAATTTCGCTGACAGTTATCACCTTTGATTATTTGTTTCTCATTTGTCCGATTATACTTCACATTAAAATTATTAAAGAATGAAAGACAAACGATTATATTATATCAAAATAATTTTCTTTTTTTATAAATCTTAAAATAATTTTGAGTTCAAAATGACCGATTTTGCAGTTTAAAAGAAGCCAATAATGGCGGCCGAAACCCGTCAAAATTTCGCTGACAGTTATCACCTTTGATTATTTGTTTCTCAATCGTTCGATAATACTTCACATTAAAATTATTAAAGAATGAAAGACAAATGATTATATTATATCAAAATAATTTTCTTTTTTTGAAAATGACAAAATTACATGGAGAAATTTTGAGTTCAAAATGACCGATTTTGCAGTTTAAAAGAAGTCAATAATGGCTGCCGAAATCCGTTAAAATTTCGCTGACAGTTATCACCTTTGATTATTTGTTTCTCATTTGTCCGATTATACTACACATTAAAATTATTAAAGAATGAAAGACAAATGATTATATTATATCAAAATAATTTTCTTTTTTTGAAAATATCAAAATTACATGGAGAAAGTTTGAGTTCAAAATGACCGATTTTCCTGTAATTTTATGATGTTCAACATGCTTTCAATTACGGACTTGAAAGAGTTGTATGTACTCGTCATGCCCAATTGATTCCCTTGTTTGAAATCACTGTGCAGTTTCACACCCTGGGTAATTAATGATTACCTCTTTGTTGACTTTTGACATTGTTTACATTATAATAACTATCACTGATAATTATTATCTTATAATTATATATAAATATATATGATGGTAAAAGAACATTAAATAAACAAAAAAAAAATGCCCAGGTATTTCGTCAAATTCCTCCGAGTATTTCCGCATAACTTCGCGAGAAAATATTGCCTCCAGGTACAATATTACGACTCGGAACAATTTCGCGAAACTTCGAGTACCGCGAACCTTGCGAGTGTTTTCGAGGAGTGTCCGCCGAATATATACATATACTCGGAACAATTCCGAGTGTTTTTGAAAGTACTCGAGATTCTGAATAAAGAGTTTTTTGGTTCTTATACCTGAGCCGTACTGTATGCTTCCAACCCTGCAACCTGGAGTGTATGTAATGTACACCTGCAAGTAATGGTCAGATGTGACCTATCGCAGTATAAGCAGAAAGAAAGAAAGAAAAAAATGCATAAATGTTTGAGAAATCACCATCTTTACATCAGATTATTTCCAATGCCACAGACATCCGCTAATCAGTCACTTTTTCCTGTCAGTAATGTGTATGTCCAACGCGAGCAGCACAACACTCCTGGCATCGCTGAGACATGCTACAAGCAAAATTTTGAACAGTTTGTAAATCCAGTGTTTCCCACTCATGTCTCGGGATGTTTGCGATATCTTGAATAGCCATTGGTGGATGATCGCCCTGTGAGATACGTCTGTAAAGAATGTCCCGCATGTGTTCTATTGGGTTTAAGTCAGGAGAATGTGCTGGCTGGTCCATTACTTCAATAGTCTCACGACTAAGGTAATCCATGCACACTCTAGCAGTATGGCGGCGCGCATTATCCTGCATCAGAATGAAATTGTCACCGATTGCCCCAGCGAAAGGCAAGTTTGGCAGAATGCCAGAAAATTCGAGTATTTTCCATGTCGGTGGCATTTACCGGCAAATACGGAAAAAAGGAATTTTCCACCCTAGAATTAAAACAAAACCATATACTCGGCAGATATATATGTGCAATTTCAGTAATAGAGGTTACATTTTACTGATATAGTTTGTCTATCTCTGATATTTGTTCATTTCTTACTATCTAATTTAAATTGCAAAAATGTAATTCAAGAAAAACTGTCCTATTTTAAAGCTGCCACAGTACTCGCCTGTTTACTTTCACCTTGACTAATTGTTTTAAAGTCATATAAAACATCCTTTAGTCCATCCTTGCCCCTGGCTATCCTGTGCTCTCTTGAATAAACCTGTGCTCTCTCGAATAAACACGGTCTTGAGAGTTGTAAGAATAATTCTTGTAAGTGATGGCTGAAACTGACAGCACATTAGTACTGAATGTTGGCAACGTGGTGGGGGTCTGACGTTCGTGCAAACAAACCTATTGGTTTAATTGGGCATCGTAGCTTGAGGTGTCTTTTCATTTCTATATCCAGTTTAATCCCACGAAATTGGAAAGAACATCTCCAAAATAACCTAAAAAGTGTTGATAGTAATGTTAAATCTTGAAACAAACACAATTATGCACATGTACATGTATATACACCTAGTGGAAAAAAGCTCGTCAGTGCAATTAACTCTCATCCTGCTGAATAACTCCACACCAATATCTGTCAAACAGCCAATTAGACTATGGGACAAAATGTTTCGTTTCAAATAAAAAACTGAATGACCAACAGTGTAGACCCTGATCATATGAACTTCTTCAAAGGTTATCTGATCAGGATCCACACTGTTTGTGAGGGTATGGTTCCTGGGAAAAGCTGGGCAAGGGTGAATTATTTATTTACCCTTATCTTACTTTTCACGACAACCCCTATCTTTGCAAACGGTGTAGATCCAGGTCAGATCAGGATCTACACTGTTTGGCATTCAGTTTATGAATTTGTAGCAATAAATTACATCAAGTAGTTTGATTGGTTGATAGACAGAAATGGGTGTGGCTTACCTGAATAGTCAGCAAGATACCACATGTTACCTCAGGGGTTGTTCTTTGACTACCCAGAAATGGTGTAGTACAGTAAGGCTGAATTAAAGGTAAAGTAAAAGTCTCACAAATTTAGAAGCAAGTTATACTGCTGAAAATAACTTAATAAGCCATACCCATTTCTGTCTATCGGCCAATCGAAATATGAGATAAATTTTGTTTTTGTTTCATATAAAAAACTGAATGACCAACAGTGGATCCTGCTTAGATGGCTTCTTAAAAAGTTATTTGATCGGAATCCACACTGTTTATGAACTGAGGCATTATTATTTATGACTACCCAGAAATGATGTAGTACAATAAGTCTTAATAGCCCCCGCCCATTGGGGCTTGAAGAAATATATTGGCTTCATGATGCATCCAAGCAGAGCTGAATCCGGCCCGCACACTAGTACTGGTAAACCGCTTAGAGGATCTAAGCCTGTCCAGGAACCGTGGTGCGAGGCAGACCGTCCATGCTAATAAACCCTATTGGTTTCATTGGGCGACCGGGCTTGAGATGTCATTTCATCTCAATGTCGGGTAAAAGTCCCACAAAATTGGACGCAACGACTCCAAAATGACCTTTACAGTGTTGACAGGGACGTTAAACCTCAAAGCAAAAAAAAATAAGTCTTAATTAAAGGTATAAAAATAAAAGTCCCTCAAAATTGGAAGCAATGTCCTCAAAATGATCTAAATAGTGTTGAGAGTGATGTTAAATCTCAAACATAAACATAACATATATATACAACTAGTGGAAAGCTGGCCAGTGCCATTAACTCTTATCCTGCTGAATAACTTAATAAGCCAAACCAATTTCTGCCTATCAGCCAATCGGAATAAGAGATAAACTTCTGTTTTGTTTCATATAAAATAACTGAATGACTTGCAGTGTAGGTCCTGCTCAGATGGCTTCTTCAGAAATTGTCTGATCAGGATCCAAACTGGTTGTGAACTAAGGCATAATTATTTCTGACTACCCAGAAATGGTGTTGATGGTGACGTTAAATCTCAAAACAAATATAAACATATATACACAGTATACACTATTGGGTAAATAAGCTCAGTGCATTTAACCCATATCCTGCTAAATTACTTTATTGGCCAACCCTGTTTTGTCTAGCAATCAATCTCATGCCGTTTAACCATTATCCGTCTGATGCTTATGATCCACAAAGAGGGTTGACGCGTCTTTAAACACGAAATCATCATCATCATCTAGCAATCAATCAATCAGATCAGAGGCATATTTTTTACGGTTCAATTAAAAAAGATTGAATAAAATATTGTAGATCCTGATCAGATCGCTTCTACAGAAACTATCTGATCGGGATCCACACTGTATGCCAAGGTAGGGTTGGAGCAGTGGGGATATGATTAAATAACCCATTAATCATGCATTGCACGCACATGTTTTACCAATGTTCCTTTATTGTCCTTCGTTTTCCAAATAATTTAAGTATGAAAATGAAAAGTCCATCGTTGGCGTTGTAATGTAGAAGTAAAACAAAGATCAGGAATCGATACAATTAACTTACTCCACCCATCAAAGACACCAAAGGGAAAGAAACACAAACATCAAGCGACCAGACCATAATGGAAACCTAAACAAAGGAAGGCCATAAGGACAGCTTCTTTCCCACAAAATGGCCATATGGCCATCCAAAACAAAAAGACACAAGCGACACACACAGCAAGTAACAAACAACACCATAAATAATGTTTCTTAGGGAAGTGTACAAAAGATCATTGTTGTCCAGGCAATTTGTATTTCTCATCTGAAGTGTCGCCATTTCTTATACTCAGACCAATTTCCTTAGGAGCGTTGAACTCTACGCATTCTTTCGTTGATGTGACCGACAACATCGCTCCACATCTTTTGGTGCCGGGTTTCCGGGTAATAAAGTGTGTGTAGGTTTCCAGAACATTTTTCTTTCTTGCAGCTAACAGTTTTTTGCCTCTGGCTCCATTCCAATTAGAGTGAATTCTAAAATGATCTGCCCAAAGAGCTCTGGCCATACATACTTTAAGAGTAAAGTGGCAAAATGTTTGTCACCTTTTGTAGAGGCCAGGCACGTCTGCAGGACTGGATCTTGAAGGGTCAGGTCTTCTGGTATGTTCTCCAGTCTTGAGACGGGAGCCAATATATCAGCTGATAACGTAATTCTCCCAACTGGATCATTAGTAGCACCTGCAATGTCTGTTGCCTCTTGCACCCTTTGGGCCAAAGCGGAGTCAAATTTTCTTTCCAGTCTTCCGAGCCACACCTCCAGCTCTGTTTGTCTCTTACTACTTTCTGCTTGCCCCTTCTTTAGATCCTCCATTTGTTTGTTCACGTCACGTAGCTGCTCACTTATCATATTGAGAATATTTAACACTTGTGTCGATTCCCTATTTTGTCTTCCAAGCCTGGAAGTCGAGACTGAAGAGAGCGGGGTGCTGCTTGGGCGTGGCGACTGTCTGGGTGCGGTCTCTTATGCCTTCTGTGCACGGCCTTCGATTCTTGTTGGTGTGTGGCGTGGTCCAGGTGGCGGGGGTGTTGGTGGAATCCTTGGTTGTTGCACTGTGTCTGATTCCTGTCTGTCCATCGAATCGCCTTGCCCGACGCTATCCAGGACCAACTCCCTGCAATCGTCAGGAGGAATACCCTGATTAACTGCTTTAGTGGTGGCCGCTGGTGGGCATGGAGCCGCTGGTGGGCATGGAGCTGGTGTCTATGCTGTTGGTGCTACTAACAACACCTTTGCTTTTCCCGATTTATGTTGCTTCTGAAACGACATATCAAGGAAAACAACCCGTATTAATTATGCATACTGTTCCTAGGCAATAAATAAAAATCCAGATGTTTTCGTGCTTCAAGTCTGTCTACTTAAAATTTTTCCACCCTTTACACTATACTTCCTCATAATCTTATAAAAGAAAAAATAAATGATTTAAATGAATGGACATTTCAAAGGGAAGACTCCTCTATCTTGCATGTAGTGTAAAGAATGCGTTTTTAGCTCACCGTCACGTAGTGACGAGGTGAGCTTTTGGGATCACTTTTCGTCCGTCGTCCGTCGTCCGTGCGTGCGTCCGTCCGTCCGTCCGTAAACAATTTCTTTAAACGACATCTCCTCCTAAACCACTGAATGGATTTTGACCAAACTTCACAGGAATGATCCTTAGGTGGTCCCCTTTCAAAGTTGTTCAAATGGTTCCGGTCCTTTGCACATCTAGGTCATAGGAGCCAAAAATAGATTTTTTTCACCAAAAATTTAAAAAATCTTCTTGTCTGAAACCACAAGGCCCAGGTCTTTGATATTTGGTATGAAGCTTCATCTAGTGGACCCCTAGCAAGATTGTTCAAATTATAGTGCTGGGACCAAAAATGCCCCCGCTCCGGGGACCTTTGGTTTTACATGGGCTTATATAGGGAAAATCTTTAAAAATCTTCTTCTCTGAAACCATAAGGCCCAGGTCTTTGATATTTGGTATGAAGCTTCATCTAGTGGACCCCTACCAAGATTGTTCAAATTGTAGTGCTGGGGCCAAAAATGCCCCCGCTCCGGGGCCCTTTGGTTTTACATGGGCTTATATAGGGAAAATCTTTAAAAATCTTCTTCTCTGAAACCGCAAGGCCCAGGTCTTTGATATTTGGTATGAAGCTTCATCTAGTGGACCCCTACCAAGATTGTTCAAATTATAGTGCTGGGGCCAAAAATGCCCCTGCTCCGGGGCCCTTTGGTTTTACATGGGCTTATATAGGGAAGAGTTTTAAAAATCTTCTTCTCTGAAACCGTAAGGCCCAGGTCTTTGTTATTTGGTATGAAGCTTCATCTAGGGGATCCCTACCAAGATTGTTCAAATTATAGTGCTGGGGCCAAAATTGCCCCCGCCCCGGGGCCCTTTGGTTTTACATGGGCTTATATAGGGAAAATCTTTAAAAATCTTCTTCTCTGAAACCGCAAGGCCTAGGTCTTTGATATTTGGTATGAAGCTTCATCTAGTGGACCCCTACCAAGATTGTTCAAATTATAGTACTGGGGTCAAATATGCCCCCGCTCCGGGTCCATTTGGTTTTACATGGGCTTATATAGGGAAAATCTTTAAAAATCTTTTTCTCTGAAACCGCAAGGCCCAGGTCTTTGATATTTGGTATGAAGCTTCATCTAGTGGACCCCTACCAAGATTGTTCAAATTATAGTGCTGGGGCCAAAAATGCCTCGCTCCGGGGCCCTTTGGTTTTACATGGGCTTATATAGGGAAGAGCTTTAAAAATCTTCTTCTCTGAAACCGTAATGCCCAGGTCTTTGATATTTGGTATGAAGCTTCATCTAGGGGACCCCTACCAAGATTGTTCAAATTATAGTGCTGGGGCCAATATGCCCCTGCCCCGGGGCCCTTTGGTTTTACATGGGCTTATATAGGGAAAATCTTTAAAAATCTTCTTCTCTGAAACCGCAAGGCCTAGGTCTTTGATATTTGATATGAAGCTTCATCTAGTGGACCCCTACCAAGATTGTTCAAATTATAGTGCTGGGGTCAAATATGCCCCCGCTCTCGGGCCCTTTGGTTTTACATGGGCTTATATAGGGAAAATATTTAAAAACTTTCTTCTCTCAAACCGTAAGGCCCATGTCTTTGATATTTGGTATGAAGCTTCACCCCACAAGTCCCAGGTCCCCCCCACCCCCCCACCCACCTGGGCCTTTTGGTTTTACATAGGCTTATATAGGGAAAATCTTTAAAAATCTTCTCTGAAACCACAAGGCCCAGGTCTTTGATATTTAGTATGAAGCTTCACCTAGTGGACCCCTACCAAGATTGTTCAAATTATAGTGCTGGGGCCAAAATTGCCCCCGCTCTTGGGCCCTTTGGTTTTACATGACTTCTATAGGGAAAATCTTTAAAAATCTTCTTCTCTGAAACCACAAGGTCCAGTTCTTTGATATTTGGTATGAAGCTTCACCTAGTGGACCCCTACTAAGATTGTTCAAATTATAGCCCTGGGGCCAAAAATGCTTCCGCTCCAGGGCCCTTTGGTTTTACATAGACTTATTTAGGGAAAATCTTGAAAAATCTTTTTCTCTAAAACCACAAGGCCTAGATCTTTGATATTTGGTATGAAGCTTAATCTTGTGGACCCCTACCAAGATTGTTCAGTTTTAGCCCTGGGGCCAAAAATGCCCCCACTGGGGCCCTTTGGTATTACATAGACTAATATGTAGGGAAAATCTTGAAAAATCTTCTTCTCTGAAACCAGAAGACCTAGGTCTATGATATTTAGTATGAAGCTTCATCTAGTGGACCTCTACCAAGATTGTTCCAATTATAGCCCTGAGACCAAAAACACCCCTGTCTCGGGGGCCCTTTGGTTTTACATAGACTTATAAAGGGAAAATCTTTAAAAATCTTCTTCTGTGAAACCACTAGGCCCAGGTCTTTGATATTTGGTGTGAAATTTCATCTAGTGGACCCCTACCAAGATTGTTCAAATTATAGCCCTGGGGCCAAAAATGCCCCTGCCCTGAGACCCTTTGGTTTTTCATAGACTTATATAGGGAAATCTTTAAAAATCTTCTTCTCTGAAACCACAAGGCCCATGTCTTTGATATTTGGTATGGAGCTTCATCTAGTGGACCTCTACCAAGATTGTTCAAATTATAGCCCCTGCCCTGGGGCCCTTTGGTTTTACATAGTTTTATTAGCTCACCTGTCATGTAATGACGAGGTGAGCTTTTGTGATCACTTTTCGTCCGTCGTCCGTGCGTGCGTGCGTCCGTCCGTAAACAATTTCTTCAAAGGACATCTCCTCCTAAACCACTGATCGGATTTTGACCAAACTTCACAGGAATGATCCTTAGGTCGTCCCCTTTCAAAGTTGTTCAAATGGTTCCGGTCCATTGCACATCAAGGTCACAGGAGCCAAAAATAGATGTTTTTAATGAAAACTTAAAATAATCTTCTTCTCTGAAACCACAGGGCCCAAGAGTTCGATATTTGGTGTGTAGCTTCATCTAGTGGACCTCTACCAAGATTGTTCAAATTATAATCCTGGGGTGCAAAATGTCCCCGCCCCGGTGCCCTTTGGTTTTACATTGACTTACATAGAGAAAAGCTTTAAAAGTCTTCTTGTCTGAAACCAGAAGGCTCAGGTGTTTGATATTTGGTATGAAGCTTCGTCTTGTGGACCTCTATCAGGATTGTCCAAATTATAGCCCTGGGGCAAAAGATACCCCCGCCCCGGGACCCCTTGGTTTTACATTGACTTATATAGGAAAAATCTTAAAATATCTTCTCCTCTAAAACCACAAGGCCCAGGTCTTTGATATTTGGTGTGTAGCTTCCTCTACTGGATCTCCACCACGATTGTTCAAATTATAGCCCTTGGGCCAAAAATACCCCCGCCCTGCCACCCCTTGGTTTTACATTGACTTATATAGGAAAAATCTTAAAATATCTTCTCCTCTGAAACCACAAGGCCCAGGTCTTTGATATTTGGTGTGTAGCTTCATCTACTGGACCTCTACCATGATTTTTCAAATTATAGCCCTGGGGCCAAAAATGCCCCCTGCCCCGGGGCCCTTTTAGTTTTACACAGACTTATATAGGGAAAACCTTAAAAAATCTTCTTGTCTGAAACCAGAAGGCTTAGGTCCTTGATATTTGGTGTGTAGCTTCATCTAGTGAACTTCTACCAAGATTGTTCAAATTATAGCACTTGCGCCAAAAATGCCTCCGATGCGAGGCCCTTTGGTTTTACATTAACTTATATAGGAAAAATCTTAAAAAAATGTTCTTCTCTGAAACCCCAAGGCCTAGGTCTTTGATATTTGGTGTGAAGCTTCATCTAGTTGACCTCTATCAAGACTATTTACATTATAGCCCTGGGGCCAAAAGTCCCCCTGCCCCGGGGCCAGTTTAGTTTTACATTGACTTTTTAGGAACAGTCTTAAAAAATCTTCTCCTCAGAAACCACAAGGCCCAGCTCTTTTATATTTGGTGTGTAGCTTCATCTAGTGGACCTCTGCCATGATTGTTCAAATTATAGCCCTTACGCCAAAAATGCCCCCCCCTACCCCATGCTGGGCCCTTTGGTTTTACATTAACTTATGTAGGAAAAATCTTTAAAAAATCTTCTTCTCTGAAACCACTAGGCTCAGGTCTTTGATATTTGGTGTGAAGCTTCATCTAGTGGACCTAAATCAAGACTGTTCAAACTATAGCCCTGGGGCAAAAAATCCCACCGCCCTGGGGCCCCTTTAGTTTTACATTGACTTATACAGGAAAAATCTTAAATAATCTTCTCCTCTGAAGCCACAAGGCCAAGCTCTTTGATATTTGGTGTGTTTGTTTCTTTGATTTGAGGTTTTACGTCCGTGTCAACACTGTAAAGGTCATTTTGGAGACGTTGCTTCCAATTTTGTGGGACTTTTTCCCGACATTGAGATGAAATGACATCTCATGCCCCTTTGCCCAATGAAACCAATAGGGTTTATAAGCATGGACGGTCCGACACTCACACCGCTTTGCCTGGGCAGGCTTAGATCCACTAAGCAGTTTACCAGTACTCGTGTGTGGGTCAGATTAAGCTCTTTAAGCCCCGATGGGTGGAGCCCGAAATTTGGTGCGTGTATAAATGGAACCAGCGGCTTTTTGCCAACCACGAAAGATCTCTATCAAATGGAAAAATAGTTTTGCGCATGTGCAGTGACAAGTAAACAAGGTCACATGTCAAAACATTGGATCAGTCTATAGTAGTCGCAGGTAAGATTGACTAGGCGGAGCTATTCACGTGTTGTCAATATATGTCAAATTCGCTGAGTCCACCAGAAGATTCGGTGGAGTGCTTTTCGCACGCTTTCTACAAGCGGACGAAATGGTCTTATACGCCACAGCTATGCTTATGTTACAGATGAATTCACACAATCGGGTGACTTGATTTACCTTTTTGTTAATGGGATATTCCTAAGGCAGGTACAAATGATAGCTCAGCCTAGTCAATCTTATCTGCGACTACTATACTTGTGTAGTAATAGAAAACGAAATTGAAGGTAATGATAACAGTTGTTTTGATAATATTGACACTTTGATGAATTTTTTTTTTTTCAGATTCCATGCATCATTTCAAATCGATGAAGATCTAGTTTACAGCTTGGTGAAGAGCAATATTATTGTCGTTTATAGTCGTACCCAGGATATTGTTTATTGTGGCTTTATAATATTAATGATAGTTTATCTTATAAAACTAGTTCATTTGAGCCGGCCGTGGTGTCTCTGTTGGATGCTCTCCAGACTGGTTATCAGGAGGTCACAGGTTCGATACCTGAAGGTGTTGGCAACATCCATTTGCAAAGATTGATCATGAAATCTTTTTTAAGATCTATAGTGGAAATTTATCAGGAAATCTTTTCCAGTCTTTCTCTTCCTTTTGCTTATTCAAGAAGGGCAGCTGTCAGTTTCTGGCTAAAGAATGTGCACTGCACTGGTTTACCTTTTATGTATAAGCCTGTCTGGGAAGTTTGGTTGAACTGACTGGCTCAAAAATGACCTAGTGTTGGCTTGGCCATAAAACTCCAAAACAAATACACAAATGTTTTCATCTGAAATGAACACTAACAATAAATATCCTCAAAAGGGGTGATTGCAGACGTACCAGGTAAGAAAGATGAAGGTTGTTTGGTCCATCTGTAGACATTTTGTAAAACTTTCAAATTTCCTATACCATCTGAAGATTTACAATTTTCATGAAACTTGTATAAGATGTTCACCATTTATGCAGAATCTGCAGAGTGCAGCTGTTAGATGCCATGTACCCAGGTCAAGGACAAAACAGTAAAAAAAGAACATAAATTCATTGCCTTTATATAACTCATACCATCCTGTGACAGAACAATGTGTGAGTTATTAATGACTTTTCATGATAGATCTTGTTGGTTTCAAAGATACACAAAATTAACACTCCATTTTGCCTGTTGTAATACCTTCATCTGTGCATAGAGGGTCTCTTCCTGGATTAAAACCGCCTTGCTGATCATGTTTTTATGCTCCCGGTGGGGAGACATATTATAATACTTTGTCATCTTTTTCACTGTTCAATGAATGAAAATTTCAAGAAATGTGTAGGCCATACACAAACCTAATCTACTTAATATATAAATATAATGAAAATTATTTATAAATTTCATATTAAATACCTTTATAGATTTGAGGTTAAAATCACTGTGATATTTGTAATGGTATTTAGCTATAAGTTAGAATTTTTTTAAACTTTATTTTTATGTCCCCAGTAGTGATTGCGGAGACATTATTGTTTTTTGCCCTATCTGTTTGTTTGTTGGTTTGTACGTGGACAACTTTAACATTGGTCATAACTTTTGAACCATTGAAGATAGAGTATTCATATTTGGCATGAACGTTCCTTGTGACAAGAGCTTCACATTCATGCAAAAAAATTGACCTGTGACCTTGACCTTTGACCTACTTAAAAGAAAAAAATAACATTGGTCTTAACTTTTGAACTGCTTGGGATACAGCCTTCATATTTGGCATGTATGTTCCTTGTGACAAAAGCTTTACATTCATGCAAAAAAATTTACCTGTGACCTTGACCATTGACCTACTTAAAATAAAAAAATAACATTTTGGTCATAACTTTTGAACCATTTGAGATACAGCATAATATTTTGCATGCAGGTTCCTTGTGACAAGAGCTTTACATTCACACAGAAATTTTTGACCTGTGACCTTGACCTTTGACCTACATAAAAGACAATGTTAACAATGGTCATAACTTTTGAACCGTTTGAGATACAGCCTTCATATTTGGCATGTAGGTTCCTTGTAACAAGAGCTTTACATTCATGCAAAACTTTTGACCTGTGACCTTGACCTTTGACCTACTTAAAAGAAAAATTAACATTTTGGTCATAACTTTCGAACCGTTTAGGATAGAGCTTTCATATTTGGCATGTAGTTTCTTTGTGACAAGAGCTTACATTCATGCAAAACTTTTTGACCTGTGACCTTGACCTACTTTAAAAAAAAAATATTATTGTTCATAACTTTCAAACCATTTAAGATAGAGCCTTCATATTTGGCATGCAAGTTCCTTGTGCCAAGGGCTTCCCACTAAAACCAAAAATCTTGACCTGTGACCTTGACTTTGAACTGTGACCAACTTAAAAAAAAAAATGACCATGCCCGGGGACATGTTCGTGTTTCACAAACACATCTTGTTCTTAATTTATTTGAACAGTTTTTTTTAGAATGTTCAAAAAATTGTTTGTTTCTACAACATTGACTAATAAAGTTTTCCTTTTCTTGTAGTATCAACAAGATTTGTGAGAAAAGAACATTAATATTGTGTTTTGATAAAATTGACAGAGTGATAACTATATGTTTGATAGCTACATAAGTAGACAGTGTTTGTTGTTTGTGAAAAGAGACTAGTGTACTGTGTAAACAGAGTAAAAGACTGTCCTTGAATAACGCATCACTGTATTCCAAGGTAAATGATCATTTATTTAATGAAGAAAAAAAAAATAATGGCTATATGATTTGGCAGAATCAGAGTGGATCACACCTTTTGTTTGATGGAAGAATAGTTTGCTCAATCAGTGCCAAAAGAATGGAGACAGTGGTTGCATTATTATTAACATGAAAAGTCTAAATATTGCATGTTGATAAATTGATTCAAGTTGTCAGTAATGTGTAATGCTATTGTGTTTGAGACAGGAGGTCAATGTCACTTTTACTTCAATAAAGAAAAAAAGTTGGAGGACATTGAAAGGTAGTTTTGTTTGTTGTTGCGCCTGCTATTAGCATGGCGCGATATAGGCACCCGGTTTTCCGTCCGTTCGTCCGTCTGTCCGTTTGTCAAGGCGTCAACATTTGCGACCACCCTAGCGTTCACCCTGAGGTTCAAGTTTATTTCTCAAGAACTATAAGAGCTTCATTAATGATACTTGGTACAAACTTGTATCTGGGGATGACAACTTACATGCAAGCATCCATATTTGACCTTGACCTACATTTCATGGTTCACTGACTTTGTAAAATATTGCGACCACCCTAGCGTTCACCCTGAGGTTCAAGTTTATTTCTCAAGAACTATAAGAGCTTCATTAATGATACTTGGTACAAACTTGTATCTGGGGATGACAACTTACATGCAAGCATCCATATTTGACCTTGACCTACATTTCATGGTTCACTGACTTTGTAAAATATTGCGACCACCCTAGCGTTCACCCTGAGGTTCAAGTTTATTTCTCAAGAACTATAAGAGCTTCATTAATGATACTTGGTACAAACTTGTATCTGGGGATGACAACTTACATGCAAGCATCCATATTTGACCTTGACCTACATTTCATGGTTCACTGACTTTGTAAAATATTGCGACCACCCTAGCGTTTACCCTGAGGTTCAAGTTTATTTCTCAAGAACTATAAGAGCTTCATTAATGATACTTGGTACAAACTTGTATCAAGGTATGGTAACTTAAATGCAAGCATGCATATTTGACATTGACTTATATTTCATGGTTCACTGACTTTGTAAAATATTGCGACCACCCTAGAGTTCACCCTAATGGTCAAGTTTATTTCTCAAGAACTATAGGATCTACATTAATGATACTTGGTACAAGCTTGCATTTAAGAATGGAAACTTTTGTGCAAGCATCTATGTTTGACCTTGACCTACATATCATGGTTGGATGACTTTGCGCCCCCACAGGCGCGACATAGCCTTCGGCGGAATTCTTGTTTGATTTGAGGTTTACCGTCCCGGTCAACACTGTAAAGGTCATTTTGGAGACGTCGCTTCCAATTTTGTGGGACTTTCACTCGACATTGAGATGAAATGACATCTCAAGCCCTGTCGCCCAATGAAACCAATAGGGTTTATTAGCATGGATGGTCCGCCTCACACCACGGTTCCTGGACAGGCTTAGAGAACCTCTAAGCGGTTTACTTGAAAGGTAGTGAAGTATCAAAGAATAATAACTGAACCTTTTTTATCAACTCTGTTCCTTTGTTTTACAAATTAATGCCTGTCTGGAGAACCCCTAGAAAAGTATTTTAATCAGGTGTAAAGATACTTCAGGTACTGATTGAAGCAGTCCCCAAAATAGAAGTGAAGGCAATGATCAGGAATTGATACAATTAACCCATCAGAGACACCAAAGGGAAAGAAACACATCCATGAAACATCAGACCCTAATGGAAACATCAATAGTGGAAAGCCAAAAGGACAGTTACTTTCCCACAAAATGGCCAATTGGCTATCTAAAACAAAACAATATAAGGGATACAAACAGTCAAAGACAAACCTTAACAAAAATAAACTGCGAGAGAAGAACCGCTTTGGAAGGTCAGTGAAACAAACTCCACTGGGGGGCTTAAATCTATTTTACAGGGCCACAAAGCCTGTCCCAAACATTCAAGGGAAAGATGAACAGACACTTCTAAGCAAGCAAATAAATTACAGGCAACAAGCCCAATTAGCAGCTCTTTAACCGGCTGCCCTTGGTAGCTTAGTGGGATGCCTGTATTACTGGTGATCAGGAGTTCGCAGTGTAGATATCTGCAACAGTTGGCAACATTCATTTGTGAATATTGTTCATTGCCTCCCTTCCCCTGATTCAAGAAGAGCAGTTATAAGTTTCTGTTCAAAGAATATGCACTATACCAGTACCCCTGATGTATAAGGCACCCTTGAAGTGTGGTAAGGTAAACTGACTGGATAAGAAATAACTTAAATTGATTTGAATGGGCCATCAAAACAAACAATAAAAACAGTTCTTTCCAAAATAGGTAGTAACTCTTTAACCTTTACTAAATTAAATAATTTGGACACACATAAGTGTTGAAATATTAAAACATACAATAGTTGAACAACAGCAAACATAAAACAAATGAAACTGCAATGAAAGTACAAACTGGTTAAGAAAAGGTCACTCAGGATGCAACAATCTAAGAATGCAGCCATCTCAAGTCACCTTTAGAAAGTGACATGGGGACACACACCAAAACAGACCAAACATGAACGAACTGTGCATTCGCAAAAGAATGACTGCTGGGACACCCTGGGATGGCTAGTAATAATGCCTGGGTGTTTAAACTGGTTTTACAGGGCTCCAACCCTCCCCTCATCTTCCACTGGATTACACTTTTTATTAGTCAGCTTTTCAGCTGGATTTATGTCTTCTATTAAAAGCACTTGATTGAAACTTTACACAATCATGTGAAATATGTTCTATAATAGGGTTATCCTTTGGAAGCAAGGAATACACCACAGAAGTGAAAAATATGGAGTGTACATGTTTTCTGGGCCAGACTAGCTAGTTTCGGCCAATTAGGCCTCATCAGTGACCCTCAGAAATTTTCAAAATTCCACAATGGAATCAATGATCCCAAAGGACAAGAAAATATAATCTACACTATGATGTAGGGCAGGGAGACTTTTTACCACCGCCAAACATTCCCACACACCAGCTGTAGTGAAGTTGAATATGTTCTATAAAAGGGTTATCCTTTGGAAGCAAGGAATACACCACAGAAGTGAAAAATATGGAGTGTACATGTTTTCTGGGCCAGACTAGCTAGTTTCGGCCAATTAGGCCTCATCAGTGACCCCCAGATATTTTCAAAATTCCACAATGGAATCAATGATCCCAAAGGACAAGAAAATATAATCTACACTATGATGTAGGGCAGGGATACGTTTTACCGTCGCCACACATTCCCACACACCAGCTGTAGTGAAGTTAACTATGTTCTATAAAAGGGTTACCCTTTGGAAGCAAGGAATACACCACAGAAGTGAAAAATATGGAGTGTACATGTTTTCTGGGCCAGACTAGCTAGTTTCGGCCAATTAGGCCTCATCAGTGACCCTCATATATTTTCAAAATTCCACAATGGAACCAATGATCCAAAAGAACAAGAAAATATAATCTACACTATGATGTAGGGCAGGGATACGTTTTTACGCCGCCACACATTCCCACACACCAGCGGTAGTGAAGTCTGTAGGGCTGTCATATTGTTTTACTGATTATCTTGTCAAATTACCCAAAGCCAGTGAAAAAAAACAAAACATTCTGTTTTACAAAACCTCATCTAGTATAACCATGATTTAGATTAAGTTTCAAATATACCAATCCCCCTTAAATTTCCATTTAAAGAGGACACCTACTTCTGTATGTTTCAGGTTGAGTCATGCCACGTAAAAAGACCTGGAAGAAGTCATTGGCAAAGACAGTGATGAGGGCTAATGGTAGCAGCCCAGGGTTAATTTTCGCAGATGTGGGCCCGACCCCCCTCACAGATCATGGAGGATCTAAGCCCCAATCGCTTGTAGCGATGGGGACATCTGTGCCAGGGTCAGATAGTTTGTCAGATGGGGGTATGACCTGCCCCAAAGTGTCATCTGACGCAGGGTCTCTAGATACTTCAGATGTGGGTATGACCTGCCTCAGCGTATCATCTGATGCTTTAGTTATGAATAGTACAAAAGACAAAAATATGAAAAGTACAATTGATATAGATATGAAAAGTACAATTGATAAAGATATGGAAAAACCTTTTGCCCCAGTTTTGCAAAATACAGATGAAAAAGATATTAACAGAAAACAACCAGTACGAAATTCCGAAGTTTTGCAAAGTACAGATTACAATGATAGCAGAAAACAGCTAGTACAAAATACCAAAATCCATTCACCAATAGAGATTACAAACACTGTATTGTCAAGCTCTACACAAATTGATGAAGAAATTATGTACACTGCATTTCCTTTAACAGAACAAACTGATACAATGCTATGGAAGCCTTCTAATGGTCCATTTAACTCTGTCAAATTTGAACTGGGATCTTTTCATCAAGGTTCTGAAATATTTAGCAGTGAGTCCAGAGGATGTCAGTGCACTGCAAATGCACTTTGTTCATTAATTTATGCAGCATACTCAGACATTTCTTGTAGTACAGATCTAGACAATATTCTTTTAGCTGGAGATCGTCTGTATAATAAGATCATAGATGAATTAAAGGCAAAAGGTAAATTCAAAAGTAAGTTACTTTGCTTTGATGAACTTCCAAGATTAGTTTCAATTTTAAACAAAGAAGTTGTTGTGAAAACATCTGCAGTTGTAACAGGTCTTTGCACAGAACAGTTTGTCAGTACCAGTTTACCTACTCTTCACCAGGCATTGTATACTACTTTACAATGTTCTTCAAGTGTTTTATTAATGATAGGTTCAGTTTGTACCTCTGTGTTCAAGAGAGATTGCAAATACTTTATATTTGATTCACATTCACATGGTTTCAATGGGTTATCTGTTCCAGATGGAAAATCATTACTAGCTGCTTTCAATTCTTTAGATGATCTAGTTGCATTTTTATATGTGTTGTTTGAAAGTATGATGATTTCAATTTCTGCACAGTTTGAAATTCTTCCTGTAGACTTCGACTTATCTAATCTTGAGCATAACTCTGAATTTGATGTTCAAAATCATGCTGAATGTCATACTGACACTTCATGTGACTATGCTTGGAAATCTGTAACATACAAGAGAAAGGTCTCTGAAAGCCATACAAGGATTGCACATGCAAGAGAAGACGTTTTTGCTAATTCAAGCAATGGAAATCGTGAAACACTTATTGGAAAATACTTTAAGGATCAAAAACATAAACTTGAAGAGAAAATAGGAAATCGAACAAAGAGAACTAAAAATCAAAATATTAGGAACAAAGAAATTATAAATAAGAAAAACGTCACAGAAAGAAAAGAATATATGAGAGTGTATATGCAGAAAAGAAGGCAAGACTCTAATTTCAAGGTAAACGACAAAAAGTATACTCTTAAATCAAAGCAGAGCGCTAGACAATCTGAAGAATATAAAAAAAAAGATAGAGAATTTTCACTCAAATCTAAGCAGAGTGCTAGACAATCCGAAGAATATCGAAAAAAAGATAGAGAATATACACTCAAATCTAAGCAGAGTGCTAGACAATCCGAAGAATATCGAAAAAAAGATAGAGAATATACACTCAAATCTAAGCAGAGTGCTAGACAATCCGAAGAATATCAAAAAAAAGATAGAGAATATACACTCAAATCTATGCAGAGTGCTAGACAATCAGAAGAATATCGAAAAAAAGATAGAGAATATACACTCAAATCTATGCAGAGTGCTAGACAATCTGAAGAATGTCAGAGAAAAGACAAAGCTATGACAAAAGCATGTAAGAGAAGAGCCAGATTAATAGATGAATACAAAAAATGGGAAAGTGAAAAGAAAAAAGAATCTCGAGAATGCCATGAATTCAAACAAAAAGAAATTGAAATACAAAATCGGTCAAAGAGGAAAGCAAGGTCAGATCCATTCATATTAGAACAAGAAAGGTTTGCAAAACAACAATGGAGATTAAATAAAAGAAACAAGAAAGCTGAAAGCATTATGGACTGTAAAAGAAAAGCTACCAAGCGGAAAGATCCATCCTTTTCACAAGCTGAAAATATAACCAGAAAGCGCAGAAAATTTGGTAGTGATATTGATGTTTGTATTGAAAAGTTTCACAAGAATATATCAGTTGGACCTGTCTATATATGTAGTTGTTGTCAACAGACATGGTTTGAAGAGACTGTATCAAAAGCTAAAACATTTGTTTCTAAAGACAAGGAAAAATACTTAACAGGGGTGAAATCAGTCAATGAAGAAGAATGGATATGCTTTACATGCAAAGACAATATTAAGTGCGGTAAAGTTCCAAAATTGTCTGTTTCAAATGGAATGAAGTGGCCACCAAAACCAAAAGAATTGGAGCTGTTTCCACTTGAAGAACGCCTTATTGCTTTACGTATACCTTTCATGCAAATGCGAGAATTACCTAGAGGTCGCCAGTTATCAGTTAAAGGAAATGTTGTTAATGTACCTGTTGACATTCAACCAGTTGTAAATGCTTTACCTAGACCTTTTGACGAAAATGTTACAGTTGCAGTGAAATTAAAGAAGAAGATGTCATTTAAGTCGTATGTGTTCTCAGAAAATGTTCGACCATATCATGTTCTTTGTGCTTTGCACTGGCTAATGAGTGGTAGTGAATTGTACAAAAACGCAAATGTTGATATAGACCAGCAGTGGTTAAAGAGAATCACAGAAGAAAGTAATGAAACACTGCATGCATTTTTTGAATCACAAAAAAAAGCCTGCTCTGAAACAAATAATGATGATTCTGATGGTGTTTTGGATGAAAGTCTTCAGTATATTCCATGTGATAAGGACCAAGCTGAGGTTATACATAATTTTTTTGAGTTGTGTACAAAAGAATGTTCAAAGTATGATATTGTTGATTTTGATGGTGTTGTTAGTGAAATGTTTGGCAATTGTTCAAACAATCAGTTAGAAAAAAATGATGATATTTCAAATCATAACACAACTCATGTGGAAGAACTGTATGATTCAGAAGCAGAAGAAATCGCACAGGAAAATGTGGGAAATATTGACACTCTATTGGATGATGCAGATCTTGAAAACAGAAATTCTACTTTCACATTTGCTCCTGGAGAAGGTCAAAGGCCACTCAGTATATTTCAAGATAAAGATTCAGAATATCTATGTTTTCCCACCATATTTTGTGGGCAGAGGCGAATAGATAATGATGATAGAAAAGTGCCTGTACATTATAGTGATATTGCAAAGTGGGAATTGAGAAGTCAAGATAGACGGGCTGCTAACAGTGTACCTAATATATTTTTTAAACTGAAAAAAATACAAATGAAGCAATTGAACGATAAAGCAAACCTTGCTGTTAGAAGGTGTCAAACAGGAACAAATAATATTACTGCTGTACAAGCAAGAAACTCAGAGTGTATTGACAGTATTGTAAAAAATGATGAAGGGTACTATTTGTTTAAACAGCTAAGAAATTCTCCAGCATATTTGGAATCTAGAAAAAAAGATGTTTATGCTATGATTCGTCAGTTGGGTTTGCCAACTTGGTTTATGTCATTGTCCTCGGCTGATACAAGATGGATTGAGCTTTTGAAAATGCTAGCTACCTTAAATAAAAATTTCAACTACACCGATGATCAAATTGAAAACTTGGCATGGGAACAAAAGATAAAACTTATTCAATCGGATCCAGTCACTTGTTCTAGATATTTCGAGCATAGAGTTAAAGAATTCATCAACACAGTTCTAAAGAGTGAGCATGAACCTCTTGGAAAAGTTGTTGATTACTTTTTTAGAGTGGAATTTCAGCAACGTGGATCGCCACACATTCATATGATTGTATGGGTACAGAATGCACCAAAATTCAATGTGGATTCGGATGTAGAGTTGGCTGCTTATGTGGATCAGTATTTGAAATGTTCTATAGATAATTCACATCTTCGTCATTTAATAGAACTTCAAATGCACAAACATTCTAGAACATGTAGAAAACGAGAAGATAAAATCTGTCGATTTGGTTATCCTTTGCCACCTCTTTCCAAAACTATGGTCTTACAGCCTCTCGAAACTGAAAAAGACAAGTATTATAAATTGTACCAAAACTTACAGAAAACAATGAACAGTAAGAAAGATGGATATGATATGTCTTATGAGGAGTTTCTGACAAGTGTTGTCCAAATGAGTGAGGAAGAATATATTAAATGTATCAGAAGTTCTTTAAACTCTTCAAAAGTGTTTTTGAAAAGAAAACCAAGTGAAATCCGTGTAAATTTGTACAATGATAGTGTGTTAAAAGCTTGGAAGGCAAACATTGATATACAATTTGTGTTAGATCCATATGCTTGTGCTATGTATATAGTTTCATATATTAGTAAATCTCAAAGAGGGATGAGTAATTTGTTGCATGCAGCTGCAAAAGAAGCAAGGAATGGCAATATGGATCTCAAAAGACAAGTTAGACATATTGGAAATGTGTTTTCAAACAGTGTTGAAGTAAGTGCACAAGAGGCAGTTTATTTGGTACTGCAAATGCCATTGACTAAAAGTTCAAGGAGTGTTGTCTTCATAAATACGTCACTTCCAACCCAGAGAGTACAGTTACTGAAACCAAAGTCAGTACTTGATGAATTGCCAGCAGACTCGACAGATATAATGTCAGACAATAAAATTAAAAGATACTCGAAGCGTCCCAAACCATTGGAAAAGTATTGCTTAGCCGATTATGTGTCTGAGTTAGAAGTCATTTACCCAGATGGACATAATGATAGTAGAGATGAGGAGGAGCAAGATTATGAGAAAGATGCAGAAGTGTCAGATGAAGAATGCTTTGGTGATGGTGAAACTATTTTAACTTTAAAGAATGGCATAAAAATCAAACGATGTCGTAATTCTAAAATAATAAGGTATGTGAGATTCAATCGCAAAACAGATGAAGAGAACTATTATAGAGAGAAACTTCTACTTTTTCACCCATGGAGAAATGAAGAGACTGACTTACTTGGAACTTTTAGAACATATAAAGAACACTATGAGTCAATGAAGCATGTGATAGATCATAAATGTTCCACTTATGAACATTATGCTGAAGAGTTGGAATTAGCAAGAGATTTAGCAGAAATTGAACATGATGCATTCGATGATATTGCTCCAAGTACACAACAAGTTGAAGGTGATGATGCTGAAATTGAACCAATTCAGTCTGAAGAGTTTATATATTTTAATCCTGATAGAATTGAGCATAGAGACTATGATATAGGGACTGAAATTGGATGTTACGTTTCTGCACCTCAAATTGATGTGAATGAAAATATTCTTTCAGATATTGATTACAGAAAGCTCCTGCAGTTTTTAAATAGTAAACAAAAACAGTTTTACTATCATGTGATTCACTGGATTAAAACAAAAGATGCCCCCTTATATGCATTTCTTTCTGGTGGAGCTGGTGTTGGAAAAAGTCTAGTTATTCGAGCATTGTATCAGACTTTGTTTAGAATATTAAATCTGAAAGAAGGAGAAGATGCGGATCACACAAGGGTTCTTCTTTGTGCATTTACAGGAAAAGCAGCATTTAATATTAATGGTTCTACCATCTCATCTGCATTTAAACAAAAGTATAAGCAATCGGATCAAACATTAACCTGTGACAGTCTGAATACCTTTAGATCAAAATACCGTGATTTGTCAGTTGTGATTATTGATGAAATTTCAATGGTTAGTAATTCTATGTTGAATTTTATTGATCAGAGACTTCAAGCATTGAAAGGAACAAGAACGCCTTTTGGTGGTGTTAGCATTATTGCTGTTGGTGATCTTTATCAGTTGAAACCAGTGAGTGGTGATTGGATATTTAATGACATGAAACATGATGCAGCTGCTTTATCACAAAATCTCTGGAAAGACTTATTTACCATGTTTGAACTAACAGAAATTATGAGACAAAAAGATGACCTTGAATTTGCAGAATTGTTAAATAGATTAAGGATCAATGCCTTGACTGCTGAAGACAAGAATATGTTTAAGCAATGTGAAGTAACTAAAAAAGATACTGAGTATCAGAAAAATGCGCCTCACCTCTTTGCAGAAAACTATTTCATGCATGTTTTTAATGATGAAATTATAAGAAATATGGCAACAGAAAAGGTTGAAATACCATGCATGGATACATATGTCTCACCTAAGTTATCTAAAGAAAAGATAGACTGTGCACTCAAGAATCTAAAGAATGTAACAGATTCAAACCAAACAGCAAATTTACATTGCTCGTTAACAGTTGTTGTTGACATGATTTATGATTTAACAATAAATATAAAAACAGAAGATGGACTAGCAAATGGAGCATCATGTGTAGTTAAGTTTATTGAGTATAAACTACAAACCACACGACGTCCAAGCATAATTTGGGTCCAGTTTGATGACAAAAAAGCAGGAATGGAAACAAGAATCAAATACAAAAACAGGGGACTGTATCATAGCAATATTGATGAAAATTGGACACCAATTTTTGATGTCAACAGGTCATTTACTTACAACAGAAAGACCTTTCAGAGAGTTCAATTCCCTTTGCAACCTTCTGCAGGGCGTTCAGTACATAGAGCACAAGGTAGTACCCTTGAAAGAGTTGTTATTGACTTATCACAACGTAAAACCCGCAAAGTTCCACATTTACAGTATGTAGCACTCAGCAGGGTAAGGTCAATTGAGAAGCTTCAGATCCTTAACTTCAATGAGAAAGCATTACAAGTTGATGATCAGGTTAGGACAGAAATGCAGCGATTGCATGAAACAGCAATGCTTCAGCTGTGTGATACATCTTTAGAATTGATAGATCCAGTTTCGCATTTCAAGGTTGCTTTCAATAATTGTAGATCCTTGAATCTTCATTTTGATGATGTTAGACATGACAAAAATCTGTTGTCAACGCACATATTTGGATTAGCAGAAACACGACTACATCAGCCTGATAATGATAGTGATTATGTAATAGAAGGGTATTGTTTGACAAGAAATGACCAAATTGGATACAGTACTTGCAAAAGACCTCCTCATGGATTAGCAGTTTATGTCAAAGATGATATCATTATTATACAGAAGAGAAAGTATAGTTCAGATACATTAGAATTTATTATGATAACTGCCAGGCATGTCTCGATTGAAAGTCAGATCGTATTTTTGTATAAGTCACCTCAAATGTCTGACAGTAATCTTCTTTCTTGTCTGAACAAAGAACTTATTCCATATTTGACCCCATCAAAGCCATTGATGATAATTGGAGATTTCAATATTAATGTTTTGCTGAAACATAGCATCGTTAAGAAATTAAGTGATAAGTTTTCATGCAAAATGCTTATAAAAGAATGTACCACAGATCATATGACAACGCTTGATTTGGTATTTTCTAATGTTGATTTTTCATATGTTGATGGTGCAGTTGGAACATGTGAAACATACTGGTCAGATCACAAAATAGTCTTTTTGCACATGAAATCCACATAGTTGAAGACTTTTCACCTGCATAATTTTAAATATATAAAACCAGTCTCTCAAATTAAGGTTGCTTTTTTGGTGAAATTGGAACAGAGGAATCTATTGGTCAGATCATAAGTACCACACTTTTTGCATAACAACTTGGAAATCGTGTCAGGTATTTTTATACTACTTTTCAGTGCACTCACCCTCCACATAAAATGCTGTATTTACCTTTTTAAAGGCAGATATTGCTGGTGGTTTGGCAAGATTTGGGTGGCCACCACTTACAGATATCAGGAAATGAGCACCCCTGTAAAACTCCTTATATAGAGAAGAGTGGAGTTTACAGGGCTATTCTTTATTTTCTATACATATTTTTACCATTTTCTTACTCGAAACATAGACAGTGAGGTGTTTCTCTAAATGATCTATGTTTGAAGCTGAAATAAGAAAAATATATAAATTTTCATTCAAAAATGCTATTTTTTTCTATCATGACTGAAAGCATTACATATATGGATGCATTATTCTAATGGAATCGGTCCTCTTTTTCCAGTCAGAAGTGAGAAATAGGACATCTCGAAAAAACAACATGGAAAAATAAAAGTTTAATCTTAAAGGACCTTAATAATATTTAATATTTTATTTGGTTTTCCAGTTTTATAGTAGATTAAAAAATATCTTTGAGTATGATTTCAACCTTTTTTCTTAGAATTTATGTGCACAGGATGAAACTACATTTTCTGTTGGCATAAAAATTTTGAAGATTATAAAGCATCTGATAGTCTGTTGATACAGTGGAGGTTTCAAAGATTGACTTGTATGTATGTATATTTTTATGATGTCATATTACATGGATGCTGTTGATGTACCTTTGGTTAATATTAATTATACTCTTCAACTGGATTCACATCACGTGAACAAGCCCGTGAAATAAACACCCTCTTAAACCCCAGTTTATATTGAGAAATCTGGGGTTTATAGGGGTATACATTATTTTTCTTATTTCTGCTCCAATACATAGGTTGTGGGTACTCATTAGAACTGCCTCAATGAGGCGGTTCTAACTAGCACCCGCCACCTGTGTTTGCAGTATAAATAAGGAAAATATCATGGATTTTCATAAAATAAGCAGCTATTTTGAAGATTCAAAAAATGCATTATGTTGCAAGAGTGTTATTATCTTAGTTCTTAGATGTTGCAGAATAATTAAAAAAATATTAATTCTTTACTTATCTCTAAACATTTGCTACCTTCATATTAAACATCTGACCAGACACTTTGTCAGGGGAAGAATTGACTTACAATGTACATTCTGTCCATTTTTCCCCAGACGTTAGTCGAGGGGGACTATAGTAACGGTTTTCGTCCATCCGTCCACCGTACATCCATCAGTCGGTCTGTCTGCCACTCCTCCTACATTTTCAAGGGATTTTGATGAAACTTTCCAGTTATTGTTCCCATGTCCTGAAGATGATCATAATTTACCGAGGTCATGCTAGACTGATTTTTACCAGAGTTATTGCCCTTTGTCAGTTTTAGCAATTTTATCAACAGAAGTTTTTGTCTCCGCAACTCCTCCCAGTGTTCAAGAGATTTTGATGAAACTTCTCAATTATTGTTCTTATCACCTGAAAATGATCATATTTTAAGGAGGTTGTGCCTGATTGATTTTTACCAGCATCATTGCACTTTGTCAGTCTAAACCATGTTATCAACAGAAGTTCTTGTCTCAGCTCCTCCTACAGTTTTCACCAGATTTGGATGAAACTTGCCATTTTTTGTTTCCATGACCTGAAGATGATCATATTCTATTAAGGTTGTGCTCAATTGATTACTGAATTTTCCTGGGGTTTTGGTCCTTTGTCTTACAGTTTTGGAGATCACTTTTTTCTCTGTAAATTTATTCCTTACAACTTTAGGAAAATTTAAAAGAAATAGTCTGTTGAAATGGTTTTAAATTCCCTAAACATGGCTTATGACATATGTTATAGACATATTCACCACATACTGACATTTCAGAGATGGGGGGACACTTGGCCTGGGGCCGTTTGTTCACAATATTCTGAATTCTGCCAAATAACATACTATATTGTATTCTTATTTGCAACACTGTTTTGACATGTAAATCTGTTGTTCTTAGAGAAAGGTTTATCGCAGTATTTTGAATTTTGTCAATATTTTATTATTTTCTTATTTGCAACATTGAAAATAATTTTACATGTAAATTTGTTGTTACTTGAAAAGGCTTAAAACAGATTTTCTTCAAAAAGATTTAAGTAACAATTTTCTACATACTTGCAAGGTCAGGAATTTATTTATTGGTGATCAAGAGAATAAGGTGATGCATCTGCTTTCTATGCATAGAAATGACTCACATTATTTTTAGCTGTTCTTTATTTTGTACACCTAAAGATGCCTTTTTGGCACATATCACAACATAGATTCTACATATGTTTGTGTGTCTTAGTTTATGCCTTATTATAATAATGCCCACTGTAACAGAATTAATTCTTTGTGGGTTTAAGATAGATGTAACAACCAAGATGTTTATGATATAAAGGTAACTTAATCTATAATATGGGCCTTATACATCAGTGTGACTGAGTAAAAGTCAAAGATACAGTCTGGATAGAACTAAGCAGACTTTGGCCTCTTTTTTGTCATGGATGCAGCTATTTGAGATCATCAGTGTTTCTTATGTAAATTTTGTCATCCCATGCAATACTGTTGAAAACCACTGTGTCGAAAGGAAATCATAGCTACAGATATTGATTTCTTTGTCAAATTATGACTACATCATGAACAAAGACTAACTGCATGGATTCAAGAAGTCTTGTGTATACTCTACATCTTGCCCTTCAAGATTTCATCCTGAAGAGTTCAACTGGTTCAACTGATGTACAAGTATATTGACCACCCTGGATCTATGAAGACATTTATATCTATCAGGTAAACAAACATGTCTTGCCTTTCTGTACAGTTCTTTTTTTCTAAATATCACTAATGATTATCTGGTACACAGGTGAGCGATATAGGGTCATCATGGCCCTCTTGTTAGACTTCTGAACTGCATAAAAGTTATATTTTGTGGTCGTGTCGGAAAGTATGTGAAGCTCTCACCTTTCTGATTGACAATATTTACATAAAATTTGGTACTAAGATATTAAGACAAGTTGTGGGTATTCCGATGGGTACTAATTTTGCACCCCTTGTGGCTGATCTGTTTTTGTTTTGTTATGATAGAGACTTCATGAAGTCCCTTTCTGCTAAAGACCAGTCTGAAATCATTAAATCTTTTAGCTCGACTTCTAGATATTTGGGTGATTTTTAGCTCATCAGAGCCGAAGGCTCCGGGGGAGCTTATAGGATAGGCAGTTGTCCGTCGTCTGCGTCTGGTGACGTCAACACTTTTAAACGACATCTCCTCTGAAGCCGCTAGGCCGATTGGGTCCAAATTTCATCTGTAGCATCCTTGGGTTGGGGGATTGAAAGTTTGTGTTTTTTTATGAAATTCAGCTCATTAGTTTGGTTGCTATGGCAACTTAGAGTTCCCATAGACTTATAATGGGGAAAATCGAAAATTGGCATTTACTGCCAAGCAGCTGCAGATATTTTGACAAAACTTTCATAGAAATATTCCTTAGGCAATCTACTATCTGCCATATGATTTTGGGCCTACTGCTCATTTGTATTGGTTGCCATGGAAACCAAATTGAAAAAAATAGAAAAAAAAATACTTAAAAAATCATCTCCTCAGGAACCGTATGCTCTATGAGGCTGAGAGTTTTTGAAAATATTCACCATATTTGCCTTTACAGGTTTTGTGTTTTTTATGAAATTCGGCTCTTTAGTTTTGTTGCTATGGCAACTTAGATTTTCCATAGACTTATAATGGGGAAAATTGAAAAATGGCATCCGCTGCCAAGTTATTGCAGATATTTTGACAAAACTTTATAGAAATGTTCCTTGATTAAGTCTCTCAGCCATATGCTATAATGCCAACATGGGGGTCCCCCAGGTTAAGCCGGGGCCATGCCCCACCCTCTCCACTTCATAAAAGGCCATATAACTCATCTAGATCCCCACCCCAAAACCATATATATTCTTGTTCCTTATGATAAGATGCATTCAGTGACACCAACCTTGGGGTCCCCCGGACGTGCCGGGGTCATGCCCCACCCCCTCCATTCCATAAAAGGCCCAATATCTTGGAAACCTTACAGATCCCCACCCCTAAACCATATATATTCTTGTTCCTTATGAAAATATACATTCACTGACACCAACTTGGGGGTCTCCCGGGGTGTGCCTGGGCCTTGCCCCACCCCTTCTTCTTCACAAAAGGCCATATATCTCAGAAACCATTTAGATCCCCACCCCAAAACCATATATATTCTTGTTCCTTATGATAAGACGCATTCAGTGACATCAACCTGGGGGTCCCCCGGCTTGTGCCGGGGTCATGCCCCACCCCCTCCCATTTCATAAAAGACCCAATATCTTGGAAACCTTACAGATCCCCACCCCTAAACCCTATATATTCTTGTTCCTTATGAAGAGACTCATTCATTGACACCAATTTGGGGGTCTTCCTGGGTGTGCTGAGACCTTGCCCCACCCCTCCACTTCACAAAGGCCATTTATCTCAGAAACCATTCAGATCCCCACCCCAAAACCTTATATATTCGTGTTTCTTATGATATGACGCATTCATTGACTCTAACAAGGTTGGCAAAAAGCCGGTCAATAATAGTATTGACCGGGCCGGTGGTTAAAACCGGTTTTAACCGGTCAAAACTGGTCGATTGTGGTCGATTAAATCACTGGAGTGTATACCTCTGTCCTGTTGCTAAACTGGTCTTAAAAGCTTTCCCCCTACATCATGTACATGATGTTAGACTATATTTTCATCACTGAACAAGACAAAATAGTTTTTATTAATAACAGTAATTATTTGAGGTATCTTTTATTTCATCAAAAGTCAAAAGACATTATTGCTGGTCGATTGACTCACTGAACTGTAGACAGGCCTGTTCTTTTCAATCAAACAATCTTTATAATTATTCTTCTTTCCTTTATTGGTTAGATTGATTGTTCATATTTTGATTTACAGGAATATGAATAAGCTAAATGTATCATGGATTTTGAAGGATTTATGAAAGGTCCTTTATTTATTAACCAAACATTATTTGAAGATCCAATGATGTCTTTGAATATTTAAAAGTATCTGCAACACCTGTAAATTGCTGTCAAAACAGACTAACCCATGCCACAGCAGTGGGTGTGGCAAAGATCTGATTGCTAAATTGACCAATTACATGCCCCTAATAGGGGTATTATAGACTGACAACAGGCTTTATTCATAATGTGTGAAATTTTGATTTATATGCAATATGGACAATCTTATCATCAAGCTATTACTGAAGGTGTCAAAAATGAATGAAACCTAAAGACCCAGTTTGGAACTTCTTCACTATTTTGGAAGATAACAACAACAACAACAACAAAAAAAAAACAGTGCAAGGTGTTGAAGTTTGTGCTAAGATCTTAAGACTGAGGAGTCATAGACAAAAATGCCTAGGGCTAAAAAAAGCGAGAAAGTATTGCTAAGAGGCCACTTGAAGAAATAACATCTGAACCTGAAACTCTATCAAATGATCAGCCTCCAGCAAAGAGAGTAAAACTTCAAAATAGTTTCAGTAGCTTTGCTTTTGTAACACTAAAATTATTCAGTTGACCACTCAATATTTCAATCGACCAGTATTGACCACTTTGGGAGTATTGACCGGGGCGGTTTTAACCGGTTAAAACCGCCCCCGGTTTTGACCGCCCAACCTTGGACTCTAACCTTGGGGTCCCCTAGGATGTGCCGGAATCGTGCCCCACCCCTTCATTTCATTAAAGACCCAATATCTTGGAAACCTTACAGATCCCCACCCCTAACCATATATATTGTTGTCCTTATGATTAGACACATTCATTGACGTCAACCTGGAGGTCTTCAGGGCCTTGCCCCACCCCACCACTTCACAAAAGGCTATACAAAAGGAACAGAAACTGTTCGGAGCCCCACCCCTAAACCATATATAATTATCTTCTTTGTGATAAGACACATTCAAATAACACTAGCTTGGGAGTCATCCGGACTGCCTGGGTCATGCCCCACTGCTTTACTTCATTAAAAGCCATATATCTCAGAAATCATTCAGATCCCCACCCATAAACTATAATATTCTTGTTCCTTATGATAAGACTCGTTCAGTCACACCAACCTGGGGGTCACTTTGTGCTACGGCAATGCGCCCCGCCCCTCCACTTTAAAAGGCCATATATTTCAGAAACCGCTCGAATCCCCACCCCATAATCATATATGTTCTTGTTCTTTATCAATAGCACACCCACTTGGGGGTCGCTGGGGCCATTCCTCTCCTCTCCACGCCATAGAAGGGCCTCATATATCAGAAACCATTCAGATTCCCACCCATAAACCATATGTATATATATATATTCTTGGTCCTTATAGGGACAACAATCTTGGGTTTTCCTGGGATCAACAGGACATGCCCCAACCCCTCTGCTTTGCCCCTCCCCACCACTTCACAAAAGGCTATACAAAAGGAACAGAAACTGTTCGGAGCCCCACCCCTAAACCATATATAATTATCTTCTTTGTGATAAGACACATTCAAATAACACTAGCTTGGGAGTCATCCAGACTGCCTGGGTCATGCCCCACTGCTTTACTTCATTAAAAGCCATATATCTCAGAAATCATTCAGATCCCCACCCATAAACTATAATATTCTTGTTCCTTATGATAAGACTCGTTCAGTCACACCAACCTGGGGGTCACTTTTTGCTACGGCAATGCGCCCCGCCCCTCCACTTTAAAAGGCCATATATTTCAGAAACCGCTCGAATCCCCACCCCATAATCATATATGTTCTTGTTCTTTATCAATAGCACACCCACTTGGGGGTCGCTGGGGCCATTCCTCTCCTCTCCACGTCATAGAAGGGCCTCATATATCAGAAACCATTCAGATTCCCACCCATAAACCACATATATATATATTCTTGGTCCTTATAGGGACAACAATCTTGGGTTTTCCTGGGATCAACAGGACATGCCCCAACCCCTCTACCGCTTAAGAGGCCTTATAACTCTGGTATACAGATCCCCACTGCTACACAATATTTATTCTTATTCCTTATGATAAGATGCATTTAGTGATACCAGCCAGGGCTCCATTGGGTCCATGCGCTACACCCTCTACTTTTTAAAAGGCCTAATGTTTTAGATACTGAGTCCAGATGGATGCTCATTTGGATATAGGGGTTCATTTGGGAGACTTTATAATTGGTAGATTAAAATGATGTCATGTTAAAATACATGTACATGGCTGTCATTGGGCAGTGCCCACCTGAGCTCTGGTGAGCATAGTGGCCCATGGGCCTCTTGTTTAAATATTGACAATACCTATTTCGATGGTTTGATCAGTCAAATTTACCCCCCCCCCCACCCCAGAACTTCAGTTAAATAAAGCAAGTTCTTCTAATAGGCCCCATTTTCGGATTTACATCTATCTAATGTAGGTGGGTTTGATTCTTGCAAAATATATGACAAACGCGATGATTTTAATTTTGAGATTGTAAATTTGCTTTTTTTTTGGTGGTGATGTTCCTCGTGCGCCATCCTATGGCGTTTATATAATTTCGATCCTAAAAACAGAAAGGGAAAAGCCCTGGTTGTCAATGGCCGGCCATTCATGTGGTGGATAATCATGTTTTCCTAATGAAAATTATAAGAATTTCCTTTTGCATTATTTACATGTATATGACGCTGGCGATCTAACTCCTATTTTGATTTCTGAAGCCATAATAATTGTACTTGCGTCGAAGCTTATCTTCAAAGAATAATTGGGATAGAGCCGAACTAAAACCCTTGTCGCGAACCTGTAAACACTTGTTGAATGTGCTTTCAGTTTTTGCAGTTCATCTACAGCCAGCCTATGTGGCTCTGGTATATCACTAAACTCGTCACTGCCATGCTGGAGAGCTTGATTCTGCTTCCATCATGCTGTTGTCTGTGGAGCAATCTGTATATATTTGTCACTTTGTGGATACAATGGTTTGGATGCAGGCCCAGTCGACCAAAAGGGTCTTTCCACATTTCCAGGAATCAGTTTGGCCTGTGACATCTGGGGTTGAATCAGGTATTTTTGATTCTGAGTTACTTCCCTCAGCTGTCGGCTTTTATTGGACAGTTTCTTGTTCATGGCATTGAGTTTGAGGTCCAGCAACTTTGTAATCTTTTTGGCGGCTAAGTTGGGACTGGGACACAACCCAGAAAATGACCTGTCGGAGTCAAAAAGTTTACGTGTTGGTGTATCTGGTCTAGGAGTAGGAATCCAGTCTGGAAACACTTCCGTTAACATCTGCATACATGACGGTGTCAAGGGTGGAAGACGAAGTGGTGTTTCATGTAATACTGTGGGCATCTGTATTACCTGGCGGGGTGCTGTGGGTATATGTGCCGCTAGATATACCATATGGTGCTGTAAACGACTGTGATACTGTTGACAGCTGTGACGGCGGCGGATGAGCTGCGGGTGTCTGTGGAGCTGGAAGATGTACTGTAGACGATGGAAGTGATGATGCTCGTTTTATGTTCGTCGGTTTTCTGTAATTTGGGTTCCCGAAGAGAACAATAAAACAGTATAATATTTTGCTGTTTTATTTTATCCTGTTTTCCTATGTCACACCAGAGGTTGATTGTGACTGGTCAGGACAGAGCCAGGTTTATATACAGATGCTTGCTATTCAGATGTGAAGCCGATTAATTGAGAAGCCAGTTGGCAGAACAAAAGATTACATACTGCATCAGTCAAAAATTTTAAGATCAAGGTAATGTGATTGACAATTTGACACTGCTCACCTCCATAGCTTGGCAACTCAACAAGAACGGTTGTGTTTGAATAACAAAACCCTAGTTCTGGTGATCAAAAATACTTAGTGGCTATTTTGGAAATTGCTGGCCAAACTGCAAGTGACATGAGCTGCTTAGAAGTGATTACTCTAAGCAGGTCGCTTGTATCACCTTTCAATACTTGAATACATTTCTGATTGAGTGCCTAAGTCTAGAGGTGTGAGAGGCAAGTACCATAACGTAGACATCTTAAAGATAATTATTCTAAAGTATTTCATCACCCAAAGTTTGGGCCTCTGTGGTCTAGTGGTTAAGAGCGATGACTCTTGATCATCAGGTCTCTCACCGCTGTGGTTCGAGCTTTGCTCGGGTCACATGTGAGATGCAACGGAAGGTCAGGTGGTTTTCCTCCGAGTACTCCGGTTTTTCCCCACCTGATTAACGATCGGCTTGATATGAGTGAAATAATCTTGAAAGGGCTGTAACCCCCAAACGCAAAAGTTCACCCAAATTTTGAAAACTGTTCTTTTTCATCATATTTTACATTCAAAGATATATGCCCGTTACATCTCACATTTAATGTTTATTATCTACATAAAATGTTTTTCTCTTTTTTTATTTTATATATTTTATTATGTAAATTTTTTTATTAACCCATGCATGTAAAATGCAAGACATAATAGCTCCCCCTTCTTTGAAGACTTTGATCCCCAAAGTTTGAAAAGATATTAAGACTAATAACAAAAATATACATATGAGATGAAGTGCCTCTGTTTTATGTACATTCTTAGCCAGTTCCTAAGGGAACTGACTGGTAAGACTTTTCTATGTCAAGAAGGATGTGCAGCTTACATCTATGTTTGACGGAGAGGAATCATGACCCATAATGTTGTTGATAAACATAACCAAAATATGGTTTAGCTAGAATGTTTCTTAGTCTTATTGCCTGGAAGATATTTACATTTATTTCAGAGCTAATGTAAATTATTTTGTCATTTATTTATTTTTTTACTATGAAGTTAGGCCACATAACCTGTAACCTAGTTTGAAGCTCGGAAATTGAATTAGGCACCTTAATTTCATAATAAGATGGACACATTGGCAACTGGGTTATGTCAAGCAGTGTGCATATTTTTCCACAAGTAATTTCAACACGGATTTTAGAACAAGGACGAAACAGGTATTTTTTCCATTATAAAACAACAATGCATGTTAATTATACCCCCGGCATACGAATGTTGGTATATAGTTTTCGTATTTTCTGTGTGTTTGGGTGTGTGTCTGACAACATTTTCGTGTCCGCTCCATAACTTTTAAACTGCCTGACATATTTTCATGAAACTTCACATAAATGTTAAACACCATGAGACGACGTGCAGTACACATGAACCGTAACTCTTGCTTTTCTACTTTCAGAGTTATTGCCCTTTCAGTGTTATAACTTGCAATTTTTACCATATACTTGTGTCCGCTCTGTAACTTTCAAACCGTTTGAGATAATTTCATGAAACTTCAAACAAATGTAAAGAAGGGCGATGGATGGGCGAGTTCGACTTTCAAGGTCATGACTTCAAGGTCAAGGTCACTGTGGCTACTTTTAAAAAAACTGTCATCGCTCCAGCGCCTACAATTCTTCACCAATTTCAATATTACTTCACACAAATGTTCCTTATGACAATTTTTCGAGCGAGTTCGACTTTCAAGGTCGTGACCTCAAGGTCTCTGTGGCTGTTTTTAGAAAAACATTGACATTGTTCTAGCGCCTACATTTCTTCGCTGATTTCAGTATAACGTCACACAAATGTTCCTTATGACAATATCTCGACTGAGTTCAACTTTAACGGGGGTGACCTCAAGGTCAAGGTCACTGTGGCTATTTTTAGAAAACTTTTGTCATCGCTCTAGCGCCTACATTTATTGATGGATTTTAATTGAACTTCACACAAATGTTTCTTACGATAATATCTCGAGTTCCTTTGACTTTCAAGGTCATGGCATCAAGGTCACTATGGTTATTTTTAGAAAAACTTTGTCACCGTCTACATTTATTAACAGATTTTAATATAACTTCACACAAAAGATTCTTATGATAATATCTCGAGCAAGATCTACTTACAAGGTCATGGCCTCAAGTCAAGGTCACTATGGCTATTTTTAGAGAAACATTGTCATCACGTTTGACATTACTATTTTCAGTTGAGGCGATGGCACTGGCCGGGGATATACGTGCCCCACTGGGCACTTTGTCTAGTATTAAACATAAAATCACAAAATTTGCTTTGTCCCATGTCAATCCAATTGTAAAGCATGCATCATTAGATTTTTCACTAGGTTTAACATTAGCATTATAAATAAAAGTAGGGATGTATGTTACTAATCCTTTTGCTTTTTGTACATTTTTCAAAACCAAGATGGCTGCCGAGAGTTTCCAAAGTTTACAGGCTGTCCATATGAACAGTCCAATGAATACTCCTGTAGCCCCTATAACAACATTGAGTAATACATTATCTGTAGTTGGCCAGTTATCATCTAACTGAATTTGACCATCTAATAATGGTTCAGCTGTGACTGAAAGATAACCTTATCATTCTTACCTGTTTCAGCCATTTTAGATAAACTTGGACGGGTCTTTGTGTCTGCAGCAAGAATGTCTGACATTTTAAAATAGATTTAATATCTTGGACTGTATTTTCCATTATGGTTTGAAGAATGAGCAGTGGAGAAAGCTGTCCATTTACAAGGGCATTTATGCCAAGTTTAAATTCGTCAAGTGTATGATTCAAATCATTAGATTAGTTTATTTGATCAATCAGAATATCCATCATGTAATTAAATAATTGTTCCAGGTTTGAGGTAGTAGTGTAAAGGTCATTCTATATTAATTTTATTTCTAGCCTATTATTTGTTATGCCTGGCATTAAATTGTCCATCCTTGTGTTTGCTGTTTCAATGAAAGAGCCTAAATGTTTCACATGTTGGGTAAGGGCTTTAGCCAGATCAGTTGCCATTTTGTTAATTTTGTTCATATGAGATGCTAATATATTGACGTCATCCATTGTTGCAGTATTAAAGTGAGTGATTGAGCTTTAGTTTTACGTCGCACCAACAGCTAAGGTAATACGGAGAAGGGACCTCGGTATAAAAACTCATCCGCAAGGGAGAAGCCCGGGATTGATCCTGCGATCCCTGGTTTACAAGGCGAGTAGCGTAACCACTGCACCACGGAGGCTTCTATCACAGTATTAAAGAGTCCCTTAGTTCGAGCCTCGCTCGGGTCAGATGTGAGTCCCTTAGATACGCTACCTATAAAAGTTAACAGAGAGAGTTTGAGAGTTTAGACCGGGATTTATGAATGTGGGATTGGGGAATTATCTGTTCATTGAACTAATTGATCAAATTTATTTTTCTAATAGTTTCTGCTCTAACACTTTCCAACTGAGCTAAGAAGTGTGATAGCATTTTGCATTCACTTTTGTCCTTCTAACATGTAGCTAGCCTAGGTACTGACAATTTATTAGGCAAAGATAGATCAAAGGTATGGTACCAAAAGTGACTAGCGATTATCACTTTTTCTTTCTGTTGAAAGATCACACCATAGTTTAATCTTTGGAAAAGTTCCGAATTCTCACAAGGTCCAGTTAGACCAACCAACACCAAAGCACCAAGTATCCACGGGCCCATAGGGAATCCTGGAAGGGAGAAAAGAGTATTAGAATGGCAGTGAGAAATCCAGAAGGGAGATGAATAGCACTATGAACACAACTGAATTAGTTGTCTAATTACTGCCACTCTATTTCAGAAGTAATATGAAAGATAGAAAAATTTGCCGGCATATGATTCATTTTGGGACCGCTGAAAACAAGGCTGCAAAGAAAGATTAGTTATCGGACTTGGTGAAATATTTCGGTTTATGGTTCCTTTTTCGACCAACTTTGGTATAGTGTTTTGGATATGCATATATTCTATATATTGTCTCGGGCCATTTTCTTCGTACTCCCAAGCCCTTGAACCATCTGACCATTCAATACGGTAGCGCTGTTTCCACCCTTTCTGCTGGCATGTATAATGCGAATATTGCTCATATCTTTGCCAGGCTTAGAAGGATCAGTTTTTGCATTCGTATTTTGAGGCTGCTGATTCTCGGCCTCAATTGGCGGTCTGTTGTGCACCATTCTGTGCCGATGGTATATTTGGTGGTGTTTGAAAATCAGCCTCCCGAATATTTGGGTCAGGCATATTAACTGGCTGGTCATTCTGAGCCTCGTCAATGGTTGCAGGTTGTCTCTGATTAAAGGGTTTCAGTCTGTTGCCATTGGCAAGAGACTTCATGACCTTTATTTCATCAGCATCTGAGTTCGAACGTGAAATGTGGACCTATTGCGATAATTTCATAAGGTCCTTCAAATTTATCAGACAGCTTAACTGAGAGACCTAAAGGTACCTTCTCTTTTTTCAGTAGCACCTGGTCTCCAACTTGATAGGCTCCCTGGCTTTAACATTTTGATGCTGTTTTGCCTTATTTTGTGCAAGCTGCATACTCGATTGTGCAAGCTCTTTGACAATCTTCAGGCTGCTGATAAGCTGCTCGAAATATTGTTTTACATTGGTACTAAGTGTTAATTTGGGTATTAAAGAGGTATGAACTGGTAAATTCATTTCTTAGCCAAACAAAAGCTGATGGGGACTGAATGCAGTACTTTCAGTGCATGAAGAAGAGCGAAATACCATCATGATGCTTGGCAGGAGTGAAGGCCAATTCATTTGATCTTTCTCAATATATGTACGCATTGTTTGTGCGATTAATGCGTAACTATACCAAATTTATTGACAGAGAGTGCAAATGTAGAATTGACTCGTTCCACCGTAGCATTTGTCTGTGGGGGATAGCTACTTGTGTGGGTTTTGTTTGTTTGTATTGGAGTTTTACGGCCCAGTCAACACTATCTAGGTCATTTTTGAGCCGGTCAGTTTACCTATCAACACTTTCCTGGGCAGGCTTATATGTAAGCGGTTAACCAGTTCAGTGCACATTCTTTCGCCAGAAACTGACAACTGCCCATCTTGAATCAGCGGAAGGGAGAGAATGACCGCAGAAAAGATTTCATGATCAATCTCTACGAAAGAATGTTGCCGACCCCGGCGGGAGTCGAACCCGCGACCTCCTGATCACCAGTCAGACACGTACTTGTGTGGGTTCGTTTGATTTCGAAATATTCACAAAAGGCACAAAGCAACTTAGAAATAAAGTTTCTGCCTCTGTCTGAGACAATGCAGCGTAGGGCACCATACCTTGTGAATATTTCGTTGTACATGATGTCAGCCACTTCCTTTGTCACCTGAGTTTTCAAAGGAAAGGCTTCTGTCCATTTTGAGAAGCTATCAACCACTAGCAGTAAATACTGATATCCCTCCCTTGATTTTTTGGAAGAGACCACAATAAGTCAATATGGATTCTTGAGAATACATCTTCGATTGGCAAGGGATAAAGAGGAGCAGGGTGGCCTGTTCTCGATACCTTAGTTTTCTCACAGACATCACAAGTGATAATATAATCCTTTATTTGTTGATATATTTTTGGCCACCAGTACTTCTGCTTTATGACCACAAAAGCTCTTTTGATCCAAAAATGCCCCCATCCAACCCCACTCCTGCCTTGCATTCATGACATGAGGCCAGAACATTTTCACGTTTACAGCTTGGTAATGCAACGTGTAAGATTAGGTTATCAGGATTGTGTTCTTTAGACGTCTTTGTTCAAGGGGTGTAAATACGATGAAGCACATTATCATCAAGTACATATTGATTTTCTGCAATAACCATTACCAGGTTTGCCAAGTTTTTGTCTTCTGGGAGGATGACAGACTCTCAGTAATTTATGATCTGTTTGAAGTCATCACATTGTCTTTGAAGAGTGGCTATGTCAGAAGAATCAGTTTCCCTGGCTTCATGTTCAACAGCATTAACTGTTTTTGTGTTTGAATTTTCAAAACAAATTTCGATGATTTCCTTTTGTTGATCTAACGGGAGTGTATTTTCAAGAACAGAAGCTGATTCTTCTAGATTGTTTGTGTTGCTAGTGTGCAAATGTGTTGAGTTATTGCCTGTTGGTTGCTCGAAAGGTTGCTGTGTATGCGCGGTTTCCCTTGTGGCTGAGCTGATGGTCGATAAGGACATAGCTGCCAAAGTGTTTGAATTTTCTAATCTGGAGTAGTCAGTCCTGGAAATAGCATCTGCGTTTTGATTCGGAGTTCCTTTTCTGTGTTCGATTGTAAAATTATACCTCTGAATTTTCATTATCCGCCTGGCAAATTTGCCAGTGGGTTCTTTTTTACCATTATCCATTTCATGACAGAGTTGTCAGTATTTATTGTGAAATGTTTGTGAGATAGGAAGTGTCTGTAAGCATCCATGCCAGATATAATTGCTAAACATTCAAGTTCATTGCTGTGCCATTTCTGTTCTGGAGGAACTGCGCGACCTCCACAGGCTATAACATACGCCTTGCCATTTATATCCCTCTGACTTAACACATAGCCAAGAGCACCCCTGTTAGCATCTGTTGAAAAGCCAAATTCCTTGTCCATGTCAACAAAGCGCAAAACAGGTGTACTTATCAGAGCCTTCTTGAGCGTGTCAAAGACAGCCTGGCAGTTTAAATTCCAGTCAGAAGAAGAAAAATCGTCATTTTACTTCTTTTTTTTAATAAGGCATTTAGAGGAACACATATATTTGCATAATCTTTCACAAATCTGTGATAGTAATTACAGAGCCCGAGGAAGCCACGCAGTTGCTTTTGGGTAGTTGGGACAGGGAAATTTTAAACTTTGTCATTATTACGAGGATCAACACAGACATCATTTTCAGAGATGACATGGCCAAGAAAGACAACTTTAACAACACCAAATTCACACTTCGAGTGCTTAAGAGTTAGCGTGGCATCCCTCAGTCTTTGACAAACTTCTTGGAGGTGTTGAAGATGTGTTTCCATGTTCGGACTAAATACCAGAATATCATCAATATAACACAAGACAGACTTCCAATTTAAACCCTTCAGGGTGAGTGACATCAGCATTTGAAAACTCATTGGAGCGTTGCGTAACCCGAAGAGCAGCCTCAGAAATTCAAAGGCACCCTCGTATGTCACAAGTGCTGATTTATGTCTAGACTCACGATCGAAGGGGATGTAGAAGTAAGCTGAGTTAAGATCAAGTGTTGAAAATATCGTGGCACGAGATTCACCCAATCGTAAAACACATCCTCAACTCTTGGCAGTGGATGGCAAATTGGAATTGCTATTTGATTCAGTTTCCTGTAATCTACTGCAAACCTCCAAGAACCATCTTTCTTTTTTACTTACACCACTGGTTTGGCTGCTATGGCAACTTAGAGTGTCCATAGACTTGTAATGGGGCAAATTTGCATTTACTGCCAAGATATTTTGGCAATACTTTCATAGAAATATTCTTAAGCAATCTTCTATCTGCCTTACGATTTAAGGCCTACTGCTCGTTTTTATTGGTTTCCAAACATAAATTAAAAATATACTTAAAACATTATCTCCTCATAAACCACATGCTCCATGAGGCTGAGAATTTATGCAAATATTCACCATATTTGCCTATACTGGTTTTGTGTTTTTAATGGAATTTGGCTCTTTAGTTTGGTTACTATGACAAGTTAAGAGTTTGCATACACCTATAATATTGAAAATGGAAAAATGACATTTACGCCTTTCAAGATATTTTGTAAAACTTTTATGGAAATATTCCTTAAAGAAATGGTCTATCTGCCATATAAGTTTAGGCCTTTTGCTTGCCACAGCTGGACAGTTGTCAATTGTTGTCTGTTGTCTTGCAACGGCACAGTCAAGCACTCATCGTTTCTCTGAAGCCACCAGGCTAATAGGGTCCACTGAAGCCACTAGGCTGATAGGGTCCATCAGCTTGCATGGTTTATTAAAATACATGGCTGCCAGTTGGCAGTGCCCTCTGAGCTCTGGTGAGCATAGTGGCCCATGGGCCTCTGGGAATTCCATGAAAACGGGCAGCAAAACAGTGGAGATGAAATGAAGTAAAAAACATCCATGGCATTCTATGGAAATGTGCCACCAAATGCCATCAGTTTCCGTGGAATCCATGAAACCGATAGAATTCGGCGGATTTATACAGATTCCACAGAATTTCACGGCATTTCTATGGATTCTATGGAGTATTGGACAGAATCCATAGAAACATGCCGCAAAAATCTGTGGTTTTCCAGAGAATGCCACGGAATTCCATAGAATATCCCTTGTAATCCTTGAAGCCCATCTTGTGCTGACCAGTTTATTTTAGTTCTGGTCAAGGTCAACCTGACGTCATCATTTAAAAAAAAAAACTGATTGGCTTGAGTCCCCAATACAAACCAAGTTTCATAATACTCTGCTGGTTCTAACAATATTTCTAAAGGGTTTTTACTTTATATTGGTCATGTGAGCAAACCCATGTTAATTCATTTGCATTTCTGCATTCCCATTTTGATAATACAACTGCAACATACTGCATTTTTTCACATCTCCAAAATTGTTATTTTCTGATGAAAATCTGTGACATTTTTCTTATTTATACTGCAAACATAGGTTGTGGGTGCTTGTCAGAATTGCCTCATTGAAACATTTCTAATAAGTACCCACAACCTATGTCTTGAAGCAGAAATAAGATAAATAATGTATATCCGTGTAAACCCCAATGTTCTTTATATATATTAGGGTTTTGAGGATTGTTGACTTCACAGAGTTTTTGTCATGATACCTAAGCTTTCATATATGGAATCTGGTTACAAATTACCCAGAAGGTTGAATGAATGATATTAAGGCGTAACTATACCAAATTTAGTGATATCTGAATGAACTTGTGCTAAGGTCAAGACTTTAAATACTCATGTACATGTTGCATGAACTCATTTAGCTATCTGCATCTACCAATTTACAGATCACAGGCTGCAAGATGAGGGGTTTGAAAAACACAGAGCCTTTGTGACCAGATTTGACATAAAAAGGTCAAGGTATCTCTGTCCAAAAACCAAGAACCTTTACAATAGTATATGTTATTCAACTTTAAAACTTGCTTATAATCTAAGAAATAGTGAAAGTGACCACCAACCTTACGTTCGAAAAACTAAGATCTGTCATGGCATTTCATGCACTACATATATGTATTTTAGAATATTCCATTTACGTGTAAAACAGAAAATAATAGCATATGTATGTCTATTCCATAATTTAAATTCACAATTATATCTTATACTGGCTGGCTGTTTCCTTACAGATGCTATAAAGGACTAAAATTTTTGGTTCAAAAGCAATTGAGAGATTTCAGTTATAACAGATACCATCATGTATCTATGACAATAAATTCTGCTGGGAGTTGGTTATATATTCTATGTTCTCATCTGGTTTTGAAATTTCCAAGTGCCGCTTCTTATTTTTCCATCATTTTACTGTCTTCAGAATTGACTAAGTTTAACTTTCCACGGCACCTACTTCATAAATCCACGGAAAGTTGTCAATGAGTTCCTTGTTTCTGTAGAAATTTATTGGATTCCGCAGACATCATTGGTAAAGAAAAAGATAGAGAAACTGCCACCTGCTAATTCCGTGGAATTCCACGGAAAATCAGCGTGTTTTTGAAAATTCCACGACAAATTCTATAGAAATCTGTGGTTTTCTAAGAAAATAAAGAAATGGCATGGCATGTTTAGAGACTGGCTGAATACTGGGCGAATGCTTGTTTTTCACATTCCTTATTAAAATTGGAATTTCAATAAAGGTCTGATAATGACCCATATATCATGGCCCATGTATCAAATTCATGTAATGAACGACGGGCCTCCGTGGCCTAGTGGATAAGAGCGCCGACTCTTAGTCATTAGGTCTCTCACCGCCGTGGGTTCGAGCCTCGCTCGGGTCACGTGTGAGACGCCAAGTTCTGCAACGGAAGGTCAGGTGGTTTTTCTCCGAGTACTCTGGTTTTCGCCCACCTCTGATTAACGATCGGCTCGATATGAGTGAAATAATCTTGAAAGGGCCGTAAAACCCAAACCCCATGTAATGAACATCGCTGCAATCCCTGCTCAACATAATGTGCGTTTACAGAAGTAAACATCAGTTATCCGCTATATTAATTGCATTGTAGCATACTGACCTGATAAAGATATGCTATCTCTCGTCAAGTGGGCTTTATCAGGTCAACGTGATGTTGCACTTAAATGAACTGGACTACTGGAAAAAATGGCAAAACTGTAGAGTGTACAAGGGGATTAACTGATAAATAGAATACAATAGTCGTGTCATTTGATATCAAGTCTATCAGGCTTGCCTTCAAGAATGCATGTAGAATTGCTCGGCAAGTCTTTGGATTCTACAAGCATTCTCAAACCTTGCCTGATAAACTTGATATCAAATGACATAAACCTGGTATTCTCTATTTCCTTACCTTTGCTTGGTATTAGTTAGAACCACATCATTGATGCATCCATAATCTGTGTGAACCAGAAATATTAATAATGAAAAAAAAAAACTCAACAAACTGTCATCTGGTAAATGCTAATTCTAGCGATTTGAAAATTACATATGCGTGTTAATCACGTGGACATAAACAAGGAAGAGCTTCTGTGCTTAGTAAATTGGAGTTGACTGAAAAGCAATAGACCCACTAAAAATCATTAAAGACAAACTTTACCCTAGTCACTAGACATAAAACCTCAATAAATAAGGTAGATACTATAATTAGAGAATCATATGCTCTGTGGAGTACGAACAACTGTATGACCATTACGATAACTTGCCTACTGAATATTTTACCACCAAATATGGAAAAATGTCAGAATGAAATTGTAATTTTCTTTTTCATATTGCTTCTCAAAAAATAGATTGTGGGTACTCGTTAGAACTGCCTCAGCTATGAGTTCTAAATAGTACCCACAAGCATTTTGTTAACAGAAATAAAATTATGTATACCCCTGTTAACCCCAGTATTTCAATATGAAACTACACTTCACTACAGCTGGTGTGTGGGAATGTGTGGCGGCGGTAAAATGTCTCCCTGCCCTACATCATAGTGTAGATTATATTTTCTTGTCCTTTTGGGATCATTGATTCCATTGTGGAATTTTGAAAATATCTGAGGGTCACTGATGAGGCCTAATTGGCCGAAACTAGCTAGTCTGGCCCAGAAAACATATACACTCCATATTTTTCAGTTCTGTGGTGTATTCCTTGCTTCCAAAAGATAACCCTTTTATAGAACATATTTAACTTCACTACAGCTGGTGTGTGGGAGTGTGTGTCGGCGGTAAAACGTCTCCCTGCCCTACATCATAGTGAAGATTATATTTTCTTGTCCTTTGGGATCATTGATTCCATTGTGGAATTTTGAAAATATCTGAGGGTCACTGATGAGGCCTAATTGGCCGAAACCAGCTAGTCTGGCCCAGAAAACATATATATATATATACACTCCGTATTTTTTCAGTTCTGTGGTGTTTTCCTTGCTTCCAAAGGATAACCCTTTTATAGAACATATTTACAGTGGCCAAAATTATATAGGCCTCTTTTCATGCTCTAACTCCATTTTCGGAAAAGAACTTATCTTATTTGATGAAACACTCTCTGGACCGCACTTACAGTTACACTAAGCTCAAGATAGAAAAAAAATTTTCCAGGGAATAAATGAGACAAACACAATTTAACAAGAGTAACAATCTCGGGACGCCTGCCCCCGCCCATTGGGGCTTGGAGAAATAGATTGGGCTGCACGATGCTCTCACACAGAACTGATACCGACCGAACATGAGTACTGGTAATCCGCTTAGAACATCTAATAAAAATCAAAAATGAGTTCCTTTAAGAGCAATGAAAACATTCATAAGAAAGAAGATGGGTCATACTACGTAGTTTCAGCTAATAAAGCCTCATCAGTGACCCTAGATCCGACAAAGAAAGCCTTATATGGTAAAAACCCTTCAAAAATAGTCTTCTCCAGAACCACTGGGCAGATTTCCGCGAAACTTGATAAGCCTGCCTAGGAAAATTGCTGCGATTTGGCCCTGTCCATGCTTATAAACCCTATTGGTTTCATTGGGCGTCAGGGATTGAGATGTCATTTCAACTCAATGTCGGGTAAAAGTCCCATAAAATTGGAAGCAACGTCTCCAAAATGACCTAAATAGTGTTGACGGGGATGTTAAACCTCAAATCAAACAAACAAATCTCAGGACGAAAAATAGAATATTCATATACGTATTATCGCATATATTGCACGACCCGCAGAAAAAGCGACCGACTGAAGTCGGTTGATTTTCTAAGAGTGCCCTAAAATCACCGTGTCGTTCGGTCATTCTGTCAGTCTGTCTGTCCGTCCGTAACCCGTTTGTGAAAATTGGTGATAGTGACTTAACCGCTTGGAATATTTAAACAATTTTTGGCATACTGATAGATATTAATGAGATCTAACCAATGAACTTGCAAAATATTACATTCTATTTAGTATAGCCTCGCCGAGGCGAAAAATGTGAAAATTTTTTAACTGCTTCTCCTCGGAAACCGTTGGGCCGATTGAAGTCAAATTTCATATGGAGCCTCTATGGGATGGGGGAAACCAAAATTTGCTCATGGGCCCCAGGTCACATGACCAAAATGGCCGCCAAGCCATATATGGTCTGTCTGTCCGTCCGTAACCCGTTTATGAAAATTGGTGATAGTGACTTAACCGCTTGGAATATACAAACAATTTTTGGCACACTGATAGATATCAATGAGATCTAACCAATGAACTTCCGAAATATTACATTCCATTTAGTATAGCCTCGCCGAGGCGAAAAATGTGAAAATTTTCGAACTGCTTCTCCTCGGGACCCGTTGGGCCGATTGAAGTCAAATTTCATATGGAGCCTCTATGGGATGGGGGAAACCAAAATTTGCTCATAGGGTCCAGGTCACATGACTAAAATGGCCGCCAAGCCTTATATGGTAAAAACCCTTCAAAAATAGTCTTCTCCAGAACCACTGGGCGTATTTCCGCGAAACTTGATAAATAGCATCTGGGAGGTAGGCCCATCATAAATTGCTAAATGGTGACCCTGGGTTGACCTTGACCTTCTTTGTGCCTAGGTCAAACTTTGACACATATGCTTTTGTATTGGAAAAGTGAGAATGCATTTTATCCTGCAAACGATTCAGAATACTGTACTAAAGTATAAGATATATTTGTGCTCCTTACGATAAGGCGCATTTATTGGGGGGACCGTTTTAGGTCCAGGTCACATGACCAAAATGGCCGCCAAACCCATATATGGTAACACTCATAAAGCTAAAAGCATCTGGCGGGTCGTGCACTTCAGCTGAAGCACTGGTTTCTGAACAGATGTTAATGAAAAGAAACAAAAGTTGGGACTATTTATATCAGTCACCTGTCTACCTAATTGCTGTTATTATAAATCAATAAATAAGTTTTTCACACTTATTTAATCAAGGTGCATGCTAATTGCTGTGGATTAATGGATCAAAATATCTTCTGTATCGTAATTGTCTCTGATCATACCTTTCATCCCCAGACAAAATAGGTTCGGGGATATACCAAAAAGCACTGTGTCCGTCTGTAGGTGCAACCTCATGATCAACCTCGTGATCACTGTAACTCCAATACCCTTTGAGGTTTATTGATGGTACTGAATTGCAATTAAAGACAGGATTTTCATGCCGGTAGGGGGGCGGGGGAAGGTCTGGTTCCCAGCTTAAACATGTACAGGTAACCAACAGATAAAAGTAGGCGTGGCTTGGTCTTGGTGGGCTGGCTACCCATAAAACTGATATGGATTATAGGATATAATTGACTGTAATATTCAGCTGTTGTCCATATATTTATCAAACAAATACCTTCAAAAACTGGATATAAATTATGCTTCATAAACAAAGATTTATTTATTTATTAATCCGCCGCCGCAAAGCGGAGCGGAGATTATAGGAATGGCCTTCGTCTGTCCGTCCGTCTGTCCCTAACACTTTCTTGTCCGTTCCATATCTCCTGAACCCTTTGATAGATTTTCATTAATCTTTGCACAGTTATTCGTCTCAGTGAGCTGGTGTGCAGAACCCATAAATGAACCATGCCGGTGTCCCAGTTTATCTTGACCCCTGGGTAGCTTTACCCCCGGGGGTAACGCTACTCAGGGGTAGCTTTACCCCCGGGGGTAAGGATATCCTGGGATATCTTTACCCCCACCCTGGATATCTTAACCCCCGGGGGTAAAGCTAAACTGGCCAGGATATCTTTACCCCCACCCCAACTTTTGGGTATAAACTATTTTCTTAATACCCAATTATCTCTTATATGTAACTGAAGCAAGATAGTGGACTCGATGTTTCACTTTAACATTTTTCGTTTCAATCATGACTCGGACTAATAGAAGTACCCTTAGTAAGAAATATGGCCATATTATAGAGGCAAATGATTATTTAATAACTTCTTTTTGTATATTTTCTTATTCAAAATGATGCTTATGACAATCTTTCATAATCTTGCATTATCACTGTCAGTTGTTAAATGGGTGGTGGTGGTTGGAAAGGCGGGGGTAAAGCTAAACTGGCCAGGATATCTTTACCCCCACCCCAACTTTTGGGTATAAACTATTTCTTAATGCCCAATTTCTTCTTATATGTAAGTGAAGCAAGATAGTGGACTTTATGTTTCACTTAAACATTTTTCGTTTCAATCATGACTCGGACTGATAGAACTACCCTTAGTAAGAAATATGACCATATTATAGAGGCAAATGATTATTTTAATTAATCCCGATTCATGCAAGCTAGATTGTGGTGATGTTATGTCAACCATAGACCATTGGACATCAGTAGTACCTTCATTGTTGAGAAGTGTGCTTTTTTGGGTTTTCCAAAGTCTGGATTTGGGTTGGGGTGGGGTCACACTATCTTCACCCCCACCTATGGGCAATGGTAGAAGTTGTGAAAAACTGATTCATGCACGCTATATAGTATAAGTGTGCTTGTTTGTGTTTTTCGAAATGTTGGAAGGGTGGGGGTCAAGCTACCCCAGCCAGGATATTTTGCCCCCGGGGGGTGAAGGTATCCCGGTCGGGATATCTTTACCCCCACCAATGAGCAATGGTAGAGGTGTGAAATCCTGATTCATGCAAGCTAGCTTGTGGTAATGTTATGTCAACCATGGACCACTGGACATCAGTAGTAGCTTCCATTGTTGAGAAGTGTGCTTGTCTGGGTTTTCCAAGGTCTTGATTTTATGGGGATGTGTGGGGGTCACCCTATCCCAGAAAGGAAATCTTCACCCCCACCCATGAACAGTGGTATAAGATGTGAAAAATTATTCTTGCAAGCTGTATGGTTTAATTATGCTTGTTTTGGTTTTTTGAAATGCTGGAAGGGTGGGGATGAAGGTATCCCAGCCAGGATATTTTGCCCCCCGGGGGTGAAGGTATCCCGGCCGGGATATCTTTACCCTCACCCATGAGCAATGGTAGCCCCCAGGTATTAGACTTCCTGCCTTGCCGTGGCCCTGGGGCTCAATTCCAAATGGGCACATTGCCGCTGTGGTCTCTGTGCCCACTGGGAAGAGCTAAAGGAAGTACCACCCGTTTGCCGTGGGTGGCGTCCTGTAAGCCGGAAGAAGGGATCCTGGAGGCTGAGGGTTACCTGAGGTTGCGGTGCTTCAGGTGCCCAACAAGCCTCTTTGGCCTGGCTTTTCGGTGTAAACGGGTGGCCGTGCGGTCCAGCACGGTCAATCGGCTGGTCACGCCGAGCCCTAGAGATACCGCTTTGCTTTCTCTTCAACTCTTTTTGTATCTTTCCTGATACCAACCATATGCCCATTTACCTTACCCTTTTCTGTCTTTTTATCTCTAGAAGCCGGTGGCTAAACAGATCAATCGTGTAGGCATTTTGTTTATACGAGTATATCTCACATGTATCTCTAACACCTGTGAGTTGGATAACCACTCCATTATGGTGTTCCCTTGTAGGGCTCCACGGAGGGCGGAGAGCACTTGGGACAAAACTAGAATTTTTTCCTTATGCCTAATGGAAAAAAAATAACCGCAAAGCATCTAACCACAACGCACCTAAACGTAAAAAACAAGACGATTCATCCGAATCGGATGAACACAGTCAACAATCCAGTCAGCAGTCAAGTCAACAATCCAGTCAGCAGTCTGCTGAACCAAATTTCGACAATGTTCCGCGTTTTTTGGGTTGTCTCGTCGCTTGACGATACACGAAGTGTATCCAGCCTTTCTCCCTTTGTAATTGAGAAATGTATTAACTCCATAGCCGGACACCCTACGAGTATCAAAAAGCTCAAATCATCCCAAACCCTCTTAGATGTTACTCTTGTCAGGCTTTTGGCCATCACGAAAGCAGATGTCAGAGAAAAAAAACTCTGTCCTAATTGTGGTGAAGAAAAGCATGTTGATGATCACCTCAACTGCAAAAATGAACCCAAATGCGTTAATTGTGATGGCAAACATGCTGTTTTCTCCTGAGACTGTCCGGCGTGGGAAAAAGAAATACTCACCGTCAAATACCAAAGGGGGATAGCATTCCCAGAAGCGCGGAAAATTGTCGAAGAGCGATATATAAAACCATCCACCAGTTTCGCCAGCATCACAAAGGGTGCTGGTGTAAAATGTACCAGCTCCGCAACACAGACTGCTGAATCATACATAGCTGAACTGAAAAAATCTGGTGCATGGAGTAAACCCACTCCAGCACCACAAAGTTCAACCAATTTATCAAATGGCGCAATCCAGGTTGCTTCGGATCGGTCGACAGCGACTGTACCGAAGCCAGCGCCGCACGTAAAAGAGAAACTCGACTCCGGTCGAACTAATAAGGGATCGGAAGATCCGATCAAAAAACATCAATTGTCTCAAAAACAGACAGATAGACAACGTAAAATGGAAAGAGACAACATTAAATTTCAGAACAGATTCGGATCTTTGAGTGATAGGGATATGGAGTTCGCTGAATTTTCTTTTTTTGAAAGAAGCAAGTGGCAATAACAGATCGGGGTCAGCAACACCACGAGCTGGTGGTAGCAGATCTATATCACCAATTGCAGCTCCAAAATAGTTTCTAGTCTTAATCTCTTCATAAAATGGATTCTTAACACAAAATATTACAATGGAATTGTCGAGGTCTTAAATCAAATTATAACGAACTCTTATTACTTATTCCGTTATTAAACCCATCGGTTTTTTGTTTGCATGAAACTTTTTTAAAAACTGATGACAACATAGATGTCAGGGGTTTCAATACATATAACTATATCTATTTTGATTGCAACAAACCATCTGGTGGCAGTTCAGTTTTCGTGAAAGCATGTTTACCACAAAGAGAGATCAAATTAAAAACAGACCTACAAGCTGTAGCAGTAACGGTTTCTCTGGATAAAGAAACTACAATTTGCTCTCTATATATCCCACCCTCATTTTCTTTAAAGCCCGAACATCTTGACTCATTGCTGAGTCAACTTCCATCGCCATATCTTTTAGTTGGCGACTTCAATGGTCACAATATTCTTTGGGGCTGTAAAGATATCAATAACAGAGGAGAACTTATCGAATATTTAATTGCAAAGAGCGATCTTTGCTTGATGAATGATAAATCTTATACTTACATTGTACCTTCAACCTGCGACAGGTCATTTGTCTTCTTTAGATCTCTCTTTGTGTCACCCATCTCTCTTCTTGGACTATGATTGGTCTGTTCATGATGATCAGTGCGGAAGTGATCACTTTCCTGTTATAATTGAGAGCGTAAACGAACCAGATGAGGACTGTAACCAGAAATGGAAAATGAATAAAGCCGACTGGGAATTATTCCATAATTTATGTGAAGAAGAGTTATCAGTCGATCACTTTAATGAATCATCCGACATTGTTTCTAATTTCACAGATACACTTATTAATATATCAGAACAATGCATTCCAAAGACCTCCACAAATACTAAGAAAAGCAAATAAACCTTGGTTTATTAATGACTGTAAAGAAGCTATTAAAAAGCGTAAACAGGCTCTAAATAAGTTCTGCAAAAATCCCACTTCAGAAAAGCTAAACGACGTAAAAGTTTTTAGAGCTAAAGCTCGGCGAACAATCCGAGCTTCCAAACGAAAGTCATGGAGAGAATATGTCTCCAAATTGAACTATAAAACCCCCATTAAAAAGGTTTGGGATATGGTACGAAAAATTTCAGGAAAAACAATGTCTTCTAGTTTTACACATTTAAATACTGAATTTGACACAATAGCTTCAACAAAAAAAGATATTTCAGATACTCTTGGGAGCACATTCTTGAGAAATTCATCATCGCGTAATTATTCTGACACTTTTAGAAATTTCAAAGAGGAACAAGACAAAAGAAATCTAAACTTTAAATCCCTTAATCACGAAGAATACAACAAACCTTTTAAGTTATCCGAACTCGTTGAAGCCATTGAAAAATCACATGATACGGCAACCGGCCCAGATGAAATTCATTATTAGATGCTTAAGCATCTGCCAAAAAGTTCTCTTTCAACACTTTTAGATATCTTTAATAATATTTGGGAATAGGGGGTCTGTCCTGAGCGCTGGCGTGTAGCTACAGTTGTACCAATTCCGAAACCAGGGAAAGATCATGCAGAACCTACAAATTATCGTCCGATAGCTTTGACAAGTTGTTTGTGTAAAACATTTGAGAGAATGATAAACAAGAGATTAGTCTGGTACTTCCAATAACCTCATTTCAGAATATCAATCGGGTTTTCGTTCGGAACGTAGTACCAATGACAATTTAATAAGACTAGAAACATTTATACAAGATGCTTTTATTAACAAAGAACACGTAGTAGCTGTCTTTTTGGACTTGGAGAAAGCATATGATACAACATGGCGTTATGGAATATTGAAAGATCTACATAACATTGGCTTTAGAGGAAAACTTCCCAGTTTTATTGAAAGCTTTTTAGGGGAGCGCATGTTTCAGGTGCGTGTGGGGTCTACCGTGTCAGATTTCTATGATCAAGAACAGGGTGTCCCATAGGGTAGTATTCTTTCAACTACGCTATTTAACATCAAAATAAACAATATTGTACAATGTTTGGACGACAAAACTGATTGTTCATTGTATGTTGATGATTTTTGTATATGTTACCGTTCAAAAAATATGAAAACAATTGAACGAAAGTTACAACAAAATTTAAAAAGAATAGAAGAATGGACTGATAAAAATGGTTTCAAGTTCTCCAAGTCGAAAACGCAGTGTGTTCATTTTTGTAAACTACGGAAGAAACATGAACATCCTTCCCTGTTTTTATACGGATCACAAATTCCTGTTGTTGAAGAAGCCAAATTTCTTGGGGTCATATTTGATCAAAAGTTATCTTTTATTCCCCATATTAAATATCTTAAAGCGAAATGCTTAAAAGCTTTGAATCTTTTGAAAGTTTTAGCTCATACAAGTTGGGGAGCAGATCGGTATACTTTATTACATCTTTACCAGTCTTTAATAAGATCTAAATTAGATTATGGGTCTGTTGTTTATGGTTCTGCCAGAAAGTCCTATTTAAAATCCTTGGATACTATCCATCACCAAGGCCTTCGTCTGGCAATGGGAGCCTTCCGTACTTCTCCCGTATTAAGCCTTTATGTAGAAGCAGGTGAACCATCTTTAACCTCGCGCAGAGAGAAACTTTCTCTTCAGTATGCTATTAGACTTGCTGCAAATCCATCTAACCTGGCATCCAAAATTTCATTTCCACCACAATTTGTAGATAAGTATGAAACTAAACCCACAGCAATCAAACCTTTTGGATTATGTATTTTACCACTGCTGGAAAATTCAGGTATCGACCTTAAAAATATTCAAAAACATGAAACCCCCAAAGTTCCATCTTGGTGTATTAAACAACCTTCTATTCTGTTCGACTTACATGACGGCAAAAAATCTGAATCAAATCCGATACTTCTCAAACAAAACTTTCAGGTACTGAAGTCACGTTACGATGATTACCAGGAAGTCTATACTGATGGTTCCAAAGAAGGAGATAAAGTTGGTTGTGCGTATGTTTCTAAAGATACGCACAAAACCATGCGCCTTCCAGATGGTTCATCTATTTTTACAGCTGAAGCCAAGGCAATAGACCTTGCTTTAGATTTTGTCAGTTAAAAGCAATTATATTTTCTGATTCACTTTCTGTGCTTAAGGCTTTAGACCGTTCATCATCTAAAAATCCTCAAATACAAAAATTGATCGAAAAACATCATGAAATTTCTAAAACGCACCAAATCTTGTTTTGTTGGCTTCCGAGCCTTATTGGCATTGTGGGCAATGAATATGCTGACAAGAAAGCAAAGGAATCGCTCAATCTTGATCCGTCTGTTTTTAAAATTCCTTTTAATAATTTTAAACCATTTATCAACAGATACATCTTGTCGGAATGGCAAGATGCATGGGACCATGAAATAAATAACAAACTTCATGCCATTAAACCTGTCGTTGGAACAAAATGCTCTCCTCCACAATTTTCCAGGAAAGAGGATGTAGTATTAACGCGACTGCGCATTGGCCATACTAGAGTTACTCATTCTTATATTTTGAATGGTGATGATCAGCCTTCTTGTGTAGGATGTGATCAGCCATTCACTGTTAAACATATCTTAATTGAATGTGTAGACTTTTCAGTCCCGTGACTTATACTTCAAAGCTGACACTTTGCAACAATTGTTTCAAGATGTACCTGTTGATAATATTATTTTATTCTTAAAAGATATTGGACTTTTCCATAAGATTTAACTGTTTCAGATTTTTATACATATCATACTTACTTTTTTACTTTTAGTATCCTCGTAATTCTACATGCCATTTAACCATTAACCGCTTGACGCTTATGACCCACAAAGAGGGTTGACGCGTCGTTAAACACGAAATCATCATCATCATGAGCAATGGTAGAGATGTGAAATCCTGTTTCATGCAAGCTAGCTTGTGGTAGTGTTATGTCAACAATAGACCATTGGACATCAGTAGTACCTTCCATTGTTGAGAAGTGTGCTTGGATTTTTGGGGAGGGGTCACGCTATCCCAGCCGGAATATCTGTACCCCCACAGATGAGCAATGGTAGAAGTTGTAAAAAACTGATTCATGCAAGTTATATGGTATAAGTGTGCTTGTTTGGTTTTTTCGAAATACTGGGAGTGTGGGGGTGAAGGTATCGCAGCCGGGATATCTTTACCCCCACCCATGAGCAATGGTAGAGGTGTGAAATCCTGATTCATGCAGGCTAGCTTGTGGTAACGTAATGTCAACCATAAACCATTGGACATCAGATGTACCTTCCATTATTAAGAAATGTGCATGTCTGGATTAAATAGTCATTTGCCTCTATAATATGGTCATATTTCTTACTAAGGGTTTTTCTGCTAGTCAGAGTCATTCTTGAAACGAAAAATGTGAAAGTGAAACATTGAGTCTCTATCTTACTTCAATTTCATATAAGAACAATTTGGCATTGAGAAAATAGCTAATACCAAAAGTGGGGATGGGGTTAAAGATATTCTGGCCAGTTTAGCTTTACCCCAAGATTATGAAAGATTGTCATAAGCAAGGTGTTGACTAAGAAAATAAACAAAATGAAGTTATTAAACAGTCATATGCCTCTATAATATGGTCATATTTCTAAACTCCGTTCAGAAAATCTGAATCATCGATTTTTTCGATTCTCGCGTTTAATACTCATTTTAGCCCAAACATCACTATGGGAAAGTTTTAGACCTCACCCTCCGCCGATTTCTCCAGCAATTCGTATGCCTCTGCGATAGCCAGGAAAGTCTGCGATTATTTGGAGAAAAGTGCAAAATCAAAATTTTCTTCCACAGACTAAGACATTCTGACAGGTTCGACACACCCTTTTAAACCATATATAGAAGTGGCTACTGCTCTTGTAAATTACAAGGGCGTATATGTTTTATTTGCACGATCACTTCATGGAAAATCATTAGCTGTGACACCACATCCGATATCGGTATATTTCTTGTTGACCACTGTTGACAGCACATTAAGCTAGTGGCTCCCCCGTTCCTAGTGAGCCTCTATCTAGCCATTCGAATGTAAGATGTGTCGTAACTGCATATCTATTTATAAAGTGCATCACATGGATTTGAATATTTATTATTTTACCTGACAATCATCGTCAAATGGACTTAGTCTGTGGTCTCATTTCTTTGTTTTGCAATTTTCTCCAAATAATCACAGCCTTCCCTGACTGTCGCAGAGGCCAATGACCTGTTGGAGAAGTCGGCGGAGGGTCAGGTCTAAAACTTTCCCACAGAGATGTATGGGCTAAAATGAGTATTTAAAGGAAGAAACGAAAAAATCGATGATTCAGATTTTCTGAACGGAGTTTACTAAGGGTAGTTCTATTAGTGTCATGACTGAAACAAAAATGTTTAAGTGAAACATCGAGTCCACTATCTTGCTTCAGTTTCATATATATAAAAAGAAATTAGGCATTAACAAAACAGTTTATACCCGAAGGTGGGGATGGGGTTAAAGATATCCCAGCCGGGATATCTTCACCCCCGCCTTTCCAAACACCACAACCACCACCACTCACAACTGACAGGGATAATGCAAGAATTTGAAAGATTGTCATAAGCAACATTTTGAATAAGAACATATACAAAAAGAAGTTATTAACTAATCATTTGCCTCTTTAATTAATATGTTCATATTTCTTACTAAGGGTAGTTCTATTAGTCCGAGTCATGATTGAAACAAAAAATGTTACAGTGAAACATAAAGTCCACTATCTTGCTTCACTTACATATAAGAAGAAATTGGGCATTAAGAAAATAGTTTATACCCAAAAGTGGGGATGGGGGTAAAGATATCCTGGCCAGTTTAGCTTTACCCCCGGGGGTAAAGATATCCCAGCCGGGATATTTTTACCCCCGCCTTCCACTCACCACCACCACCTATTTCTGAACTGATAGGGATAATGTAAGAATTTGAAAGATTGTCATAAGCAACTTTTTGAATAAGAAAATATTCAAAAAGAAGTTAGTAAATAATCATTTATACCCAAAAGTTGGGGTTTGGGTATAGATATCCTAGCCAGTTTAGCTTTACCCCCGGGGGTCAAGATATCCAGGGTGGGGGTAAAGATATCCCGGGATATCTTTACCCCCGGGGGTAAAGCTACCCAGGGGGTAAAGATAAACTGTTACACCGGGTCAAGGTCACAGTTGAAGGTCACGAGTTTGAAAATTGGAATTTTGTGTCCGTTCCATATCTCCTTTACCCTTTGAAGGATTTTCATTAAACTTTGGTCAAATATTCTTCTCAGTGAGCTGATATGCAGAACCCATGTCCTTCCGTCCATCCGTCTGTCAGTCTGCCCGTCTGTCTGTCCGTCCGTAACACTTTCTTGTCCGCTCCATATCTCCTGAACCCTTTGATAGATTTTCATTAAACTTTGGTCAATTATTCGTCTCAGTGAGCTAGTGTGCAGAATCCATAAATGAACCATGCCAACTTAAGGTCAAGGTCACGAGTTTAAACTTTTGAATTTTGTGTCCTTTCCATATCGCCTTTACCCCTGGAATGATTTTCATTACACTTTTGTGAAATATACCCCACTGTGAGCTGATGTGCGGAACCATAAATAAACCATGCCAACATAAGGTCAAGGTCACAGGTGAAGGTCACAAGGTTGAGCCTTGATACAAAGTGCGGCAGCGGATTTGGCTGTCCTTCAGACCGCTTTCTTGTTAACATTTAAATAGAAAAAAAAATCTAGTTTTGTGTAGTAGAAAATAAAATAGCAAACTTTACTGAAATCAGAAAACGATTTTATCTGAATGTCAATTTAGGTTTGGAAGAAATATAATGTGTGTTTTCATATGTTTCTCTGCACACAATAACCACTCTGTAACATGATTCACTGTAAAAAGATTTTGGGATATAACACAGTTCTAACACATATCCGAAAATCGTTAGAATCGCCTCATTATCCCCACGTTTTTAAAAAAAAGTGGGGATATCGTTATCGCCTCCGTCCGTCTGTCTGTCCGGCTATCTCCTCCTAAACCGTTAGCCGGAATTCAACCAAATTTGGTATGCAAGTTGCTTACATGAATGGCTTGCGCAAGAGCACATTTTTTTTTGTCCCCGCCCCCAGGGGCCTTGGGGAGGGGTCAAAAGGTCAAATATCAATAAAATTCAATTACAAAGTCAATTTTGAAGATTTTGATGCCAAACTTTGCACATGTACTTAGTTATGAAAAAAGTAAAACATAGTGAACGGGATTTTGGCTGTGACCCCTAGGTCACGCCCTGGGGGTCGGACTTGGGGGGGGGTCGGGTCAAAATTAAAGTTTTTCAGAACATAGTCATGTTGCATATCTATGCGAAGGGGATAATGGGTAGAATAAACTACAAGTAAAATTTTGACCCTGGGGTCAGATTGGGGCCCTGGGAGAGGGGTCAAAGAGTCAAAATTTAAGTTTTTTGGAACATAGTCATGTGGCATATGAAATTGAAGGGCATGATTAGTAGAATATAATACAGGTAATATTTTGACCATGGAGTCAAATTAGGGCCCAGGGTGAGGGGTTTTCGGTACTTGGCCCCTCTGTAGAAAGCGTGGGGATTTGCGATGGCGCGCCATCGACAGTATTCTAGTTGAATATTTGTATTTATCATATGACGTCGCGTCTGAGAGTGTTATAACGCCATGTAATATTTTCGATAATCCACTAGTGGATTAAATATGCAAATTAGGTAGATACATCCCGTAACGTTACATGTACGACGTCCTTAACGACGTCGTGTTTACTAATGGCGGAATATATTTTTGTAAACAAGCGTGAATAAAATGCGTTATAAATGTCATATGATAAATAGAATCTTGCATTCGTGCTCATGTTTTATTGAATTTATTAAACTCGTTGTGGAAAATGGATAAAATGCTCGGCAAAGCCTCGCATTTTATCCCTTTTCCTCAACTCGTTTAATAAATTCAATAATACATGAGCGCTCATGTAAGATCCTCTATGTGTAAAATGCTAGTCTTAGTACTCATTAGAAATACCAACACTATCGGCCCCAGCCCATTGGGGCTTGACGAAATACATGGGCTGCATGATGCTTCCACCCAGAGCTATAAACTGACCTGCACACCAGTACTGGTAAACAGCTGGATCTAAGCCTGCCCAGGCAAAGCGGTGCGAGTTGGCCTGTCCATGCTTATAAACCCTATTGGTTTCATTGGGCGACAGGGCTTGAGATGTCATTTCATCTCAGTGTTGGGTAAAAGTCCCTCAAAATTGGAAGCAGCGTCTCCAAAGTGACATTTACAGTGTTGACGGGGACGTTAAACATCAAATCAAACAAACAACCCAACACTCTATGGTATATTGTGGGGGCTTGTTTGAATTGCCTCATTGAGGCCATACAAATGTATACTAGTATGATAGTATAGTGGGTACTCGATAGAACTGCCTGATTAGGACAATTCTAATGAGCAACCAAAATCTATATTTTATTTTAAAAAAATCTAAACTGAGATTAGAATGAGATAAGCCTGGACATCTGTTTTATTCATTCAGCCATTCCATCATTTGTTCAGCTGTATCAATTTTATTTAATTTATTTTACTAAGACTGCCTGCGTATAATTCATTTTACTTTTTATTAGCTCACCTGTCACGTACGTAGTGACAAGGTGAGCTTTTGTGATCACTTTTCGTCCGTCGTCAGTGCGAGTGTCCGTAAACAATTTCTTTGAACGACATCTCAACCACTGATCGGATTTCGACCAAACTTCACAGGAATGATCCTTAGGTGGTCCCCTTTCAGAGTTGTTCAAATGGTTCCGGTCCGTTGCACATTTAGGTCACAGGAGCCAAAAATAGATTTTTTTGACCGAAAAACCTTAAAAAATCTTCATCTCTGAAACCACAAGACCCAGGTCTTTGACATTTGGTATGTAGCTTCATCTAGTGGACCCCTACCAAGATTGTTCAAATTATAGTGTTGGGGCCAAAAATGCCCCCGCACCGAGACCCTTTGGTTTTACATAGGATCACAGTATGGGAGCGGAAGTGAACGGCCATTTGCGATTGAACATCACTTGCGATTTGTACAGTGGACGATCAGTCACTTGCGATATGACATTATCACGTGGTATATCAAATATGTAAACACAGAAGCCATTAGCGTGAGGTTTTGGCCATTGCTTTTATTTGTGTAAGTTGTCAATATATGTGTCACTTTATTGATAATGATTTCGTTGGTGTCATTGATCTTATCGGTGGAATTAACGATGGTGATCAGTTGACATGTTGTTCGCTGTTGCTGGCAAACGTTACTAAAAAGTGGATTAAATGACGGATAAATATTTAGAGGCCACTTTTTTAGTTTTCCTGACATCTTAAATAAACTATAAAGCCTACAGACCAAAAGGATGTATACACTGAAGTAAAATACAGCAGCTAAATCTTAACTTGTATTCCCATCACGTTAGATCAACTGAACGGTCACTTGATATTGGATTGAACGGGCACTTGCGATCTGTAATCATTGGAGTTGAACAGTCACTTGCCAAGTTGAGCATTGAAATTGAACAGTCACTTGCGATGGGGATTTCACACTTAACATGTTTTTTGTTGTGATTTAGGGTCATTCTAAGATGTTTGATCAGATATTGACATCAAATAACCAAAGCACTTCCTTCTTATACGATTGGGACATTACTACTGTTTCATCAGGTTGGTCTGGAACTCTTTTCACTTCCGAGTTATCAAGTGAAAACACGCGCTTTATATGATTTGAGGTGCTACGTCCAAGTCAACACTTTTCAGGTAATCTTGCGGACGTTGCTTCCAATGCTGTGGCTTTTAACCGACATTGAGATGAAATGACATCTCAGTCAATACCGCCCAAACAAACCAATAGGGTTTATATGCATAGACGGACCGACTAGCACCACTTTGTCAGGGCAGTCGACGACCTTCTAAGCGGTTTATCATTACTCATGTGCGATCGGTTTCACATCAGCTTGGAAGCACAATGCATCCCAGTCTATTTCTCCAAGCCTCGATGGACAGAGCCTAAAGACACGTTTGCATATTTATACCCCCACAAATGAAATTTGGGGGGTATATAGGAGTGAGCTTGTCGGTCTGTCTGTCGGTCGGTCTGTTGACTTGGTTTCCAGACGATAACTCTAAAAGCGCTTCACCGATTTTTATAATTTTTGATACACTGATGTAACATCATAAAATACAGGTCAAGTTCGATTTCCACTACAATTCGTCAATTTTCGACATAGTTATGGCCCCTTTCAAGTGAAAAAATTGCAAAATGCCGCTGTTGTACTATCAAGGCAGTTTTTGTGGGGGTATTCATCACCTTTAGTGATAGCTCTAGTTTTGTTGACTCTTTCAGTAACATTTTATTGCATGTACTTTTAATATAACTCACAAAGCATTTAATTAATCCCCCGCCGCGAAGTGGAGCGGGGATTTTAGGAATGGCCTTCGTGTGTCCGTCCGTCCGTCTGTCTGTCGTTAACACTTTCTTGTCCACTCCATATCGCCTGAACCCTTTGATAGATTTTCATTAAACTTTGGTATTTATTCGTCTCAGTGAGCTGGTGTGCAGAACCCATAAATAAACCATGCAGACTCAAGGTCAAGGTCACGGTTGAAGGTCACGAGTTTGAAACTTGGAATTTTTTGTCCGTTCCATATCTCCTTTACCCTTGGAAGGTTTTTTCATTAGACTTTGGTCAAATATTCTTCTCAGTGAGATGATGTACAGAACCCATGTCCTTCCGTCCGTGTGTATGTCCGTAACACTTGTCCGCTTCGGAATTTTTTGTCCGCTCCGTATCTCGTGTAAACTTTGATAGATTTTCATTAAACTCTGGTCAATTATTCTTTTCAGTGATCTGATGTGCAGAACCCATAAATGAACCATGCCGACTCAAGGCCAAGGTCACATTTGAAGGTCACGAGTATAAAACTTTGAACTTTTTGTCCGTTCCATATCTCCTTTACCCCTCGAAGGTTTTTCGTTAAACTTTGGTCAATTACCCCCCTCAGCGTGCTCACGTGCAGAGCCCATATAAGAATCATGTCGACACCAGATCAAGGTCACATTGGAAGGTCACGAGTTTGAAATTTTGAATTTTGTGTCCATTCCATATCTCCTTTACCATTCAAACGATTTTCATTAAATGTTAGTCAAATGTCCCCATCAGTGAGCTGATGTGCATAGCACATAAATAAACCATGCTAACTCAAGGTCAAGGTCACAGTTGAAGGTGGAAAGTTTGAAACTTTGAATTTTGTGTCTGTTCCATATCTCCTTTACCCCTAGAAGGATTTTCATTAAACTTTTGTGAAATATACCCCAGAGTGAGCTGATGTGCAGAACCATAAATAAACCATGTCAACTGAAAGTCAAGGTCACAGGTAAAGGTCACAAGGTTGAGCCTTGATGCAAAGTGCGGCGGGGGAATTTGCTGTCCTTGCGATTGCATTAATGTGAGGTCGGTTTCACCTCTGCCCGGAAGCTAAATGACACCCGTTGTGTAGTCCATACATGGTACTTGTTACAATTGTTTTTACGGTCCCCGCCCATCGGGGCTTGAAGGAATAGATGGACTGCATGATGCTTCCACGCAGGTAAACCGCTTTGAGGATCTAAGCCTGCCCAGGCAAAGCGATGCGAGCCGGACCGTCAAATACCATAGCACCTAGAGTCGTGGTGCTTGTGCAAACCGCTTAGAAGGGGTGCGGGTCGGGCTGTCCCTGCATATAAACCCTATTGGTTTTATTGGGCGACAGGGCTTGGGATGTTATTTCATCTCAGTGTCGGGTAAAATTCACACAAAATTGGAAGCAACGTCTCGAAAATGACCTATACAGTGTAGACGGGTACACTGAACCTCAAATCAAACAAACAATTGTTTTTGTTTGATTCGGGATTTAACGTCCCCGTCAACACTATGAAGGTTATTTTAGACGTTGATTCCAATTTTGTGGGACTTTATCCGACATTGAGGTGAAATGACATCTCAAGCCCTGCCGTCCAAACGAACGAATATGGTTAATATGCAGTTTAGCTTTTACAAAACTCTAGATCTACGCTGAGCTCATATGATACTGTCTAAAGTTATATACCAGAAATATATTTTATACAATTTACTGTCTTTGGCAATATTCTAATTGCCAGTCTGCACCCAGGATCCTACCGACTGAAGTATGAAATATCAAAGTTGCAAATGCTGCAATTTTGTCAAAAAGTGCTTTTTTATCTTTAAAATGGCACATGTGCAAATTGCTTGTAACATCATATCAAATGGAATGCTTGAAAACTGTTGGAGACGTTAAGCAGACAACTTTCCTGCACTTTATAGAAGACTAACTGAAAAGTAACCCCGACATTTTGCTAACGATGGGGCAAGTTTTTTTTAGCTCACCAGAGCCGAATGCTCTAGGCGAGCTTATAGGATAAGCAGTGGTCTATCGTGGTCGTGTTTGATGTAGAGTTTGTATAGCATGTACAAATATGACAGCAAATATGGGCCTGTACAAATGTGATAGCTTTTTTATGCCAGAACTCTGTCCGTTGGCCTCTTTTTTTATTTGAAAGCTTTGACTTATTATATGCTTGTTGTTGCATATCTGCATTGTCGTGCAGAAATCGGACCACACTCACCTTGTCGTTGGTGTCGCATAAAAAATCGTTTGATCATCTGAACAGCCTACCAGTGACACAATAGTATACCACTGGCCCTGTGGTCTAATCAAATAAAATGTCTGATCGACATGGTTCCAAATAAGACATATAACATTGTCAACGAGCAAAACCACAAGCGGGAGACGACAAATAAATAAATAAATAAATAACTTATGTTAAAGTGGGGCTAATGGCAGGAGTTATTTTTTTTGCCTCTTTTCTCTTTTGCCAGAAAAGTGGAGATGCTGTGATACATCAAAACAGTATGAGTTAGTAGGGTGGAGATGGGGAAAAAGGTGCCAGAAAGCGAAAGACTTAAGCATATTCAGAATATCATCTGACAAGTGACCGTTCAACATAATCGCAATTGACCTGTACAATCCCAATACTTACAAAAGCAAGTGACCTGAACAGCGTTTCCTTTCCCCTGTGTCACACTTTTAACAATCCTTCGGTCTGATTTAGATTTTTGAAGATTTCTTTGATTTGTATTCAATCAGTGATAATATTAGAAGACTAAAATGCTAAATAACATAGGACATGCTTCTTAACACACGTTTTATGCATATTTACACTTGTGTCAACCGGTTATGGCATTACGATAAACAAAGTGATCAACAATCTAGCTCTTCTCATGCCATCCAAAAAATAACATATTTATGTGGTTGGAATATGATAAAAACATCCATCTTACCAGCAAGATATATATATCGCATATAAGCGTTATGTTCGCAGAACAAAAATGAAATTACTTACCGTGTCGGCGAAAATATCATACGCAAGTGACTGATCGTCCACTGTACAAATCGCAAGTGATGTTCAATCGCAAATGGCCGTTCACTTCCGCTCCCATACTGTGAGGATTATATAGGGAAAATCTTTAAAAATTTTCTCCTCTGAAACCGCATGGCCTAGATCTTTGACATTTGGTATGAAGCTTCATCTAATGGACCCCTACCAAGATTGTTCAAATTATAGTGCTGGGGCCAAAAATGCCCCGCCCCGGGGCCCTTTGATTTTACATAGGCCTATAAAGGGAAAATATTTTAAAAATCTTCTTCTCTGAAACCACAAGGCCCAGGTCTTTGATATTTGGTATGAAGCTTCATCTAGTGGACCTCTACCAAGATTGTTCAAATTATAGCCCTGGGGCCAAAAATGGCTCCGCCTGGAGGCCCCTTAATTGTTTTACATAGACTTGAAGCAAAAACCTTCAAAAATTGTCTTGTCTGATTAACCCCCCCCCCCCCACCCCTGGGGGCCTTTTGTTTTACATAGGCTTATATAGGGAAAAGCTTTAAAAATCTTCTTCTCTGAAACCACAAGGCCCTGTTCTTTGATATTTGGTGTGAAGCTTCATCTAGTGGACCTCTATCAAGATTGTTAAAATTATAGGCCTAGGGCAAAAATTGCCCCCACCTGCAGGCCCTTTGGTTTTACATTGGCTTATACTGGGAAAATCTTTAAAAAATCTTCTTCTCCAAAACCGGATGGCCCAGTTCTTTGAAATTTGGTGTGTAGCTTCATCTAGTGGACTTCTACCAAGATTGTTCAAATCATAGCCCTTGGGCCAAAAAATGCCCCCGCCCTGGGGCCCTTTGTTATTACATTGACTTATATAGGGAAATTTAAAAAAATCTTCTACTCTGAAACCGCAAGGCCCAGGTCTTTGATATTTGGTGTGAAGCTTCATCTAAATTGTTCAAATTATAGCCCTAAGAAATAGAAGACAAGGCAATGAAAAGCTTTGAAAATCTTCTTGTGTGAAAGCAGAAGTCCAAGATCTTTTATATTTGGTCTGAAGCTTCGTCCTGTTGATTTCTACCAAGATTGTTCAAATTATAGCCCTGAGGCCAAAAATGGCCCGCCCCGGGGACCCCAAGGTTTATGTAGCCTTATACAAGGAAAACCTTTAAAAATCTTGTCTGAAACCAGAAGTCTCCGTTCTTTAATATTTGATATGAAGCTTCACCTTTTAGACCCCTACCAAGATTATTCATATTATAGCCCAGGGCCAATAATGGCTCTCCCAGGGGCCCACTTGATACCCTATGGATCAGGTGAGCGATCCAGGGCCATCATGGCCCTCTTGTTTTATAAAATTTAACAAAAACAAACCTAACACGCCTATAACTCGAAATGGACCATGCCAAACTTATGTTCATTGTCATACACTGTATATGGTTTACGATTATCAGACTGTGTCTTCGCAGCGGGACTCAGGTCAGTATAATCCACTTATACCACTTCTGGTGGCTGGTATTCACATCAGAAAGCACTGTCACCAATGTGACTAAAGCGATTATAACATAGTACGGATCGGTAATTACACAGCAAAATTCAGTGTTCGAAATTTTAAAAACTGCTGTCTAATAAAACTGCCACTGTTCGAGATTTTAAAGGTATTTTGGAAATTATTTTTGTCAATAAATTTTGGTATCCGAATTTTTAGGGTGTTCGAAATTATAGGAGAATTACCGTAGGTCATTTAGAGACTGCTTCCAATTTTGTATGATTTTACCCGACATTGAGACCAAATGACATCCCATTATACGCTGCAGCACAATGAAACTCGACTCACACCACCATGCCTGGGCAGGCTTAGACCTTCTAAGCTCAAGTTCAATTCGCTTTAGCTCTGCTTGGAAGCACCAGGAAACCCAACCTTTTTCTTTTAGCCCTTATGGGCGGGGGTCCTACAAGGTTATTTCTAAAACAACTATTTAACCCTTGTCCTGCTGAATATTCATATATGCCACACCCACTACCGATTATCAACCAATTAGATTACTTGATGCAAATTATTGCAACAAATTCACAATCTGAATGGCAAACAATGTAGATCCTGATCAGATGGCTTCGTCAGAAACCATCTGATCTGGATCTACATTGTTTCAAAGATAAGGCATATCCGAAATTAGCAGGACAAGGGTTAATATATTTTTGTGTGTCTGGGTGTGGTAGCCTTTCAAAATTATTTCACTTATTTCGAGCCGATCGTTAATTAGATTTGGGCCAAAAACCGGTGTACCCCAAAAAAATTTGGTACAATTAGACAATATTTCTTCATAATTGCAAAAACCTTAGGTGTTAAATTTCTTTGGGTGATAATTTGTTTGACCAGGCCATTCAATCATAGTTATCAACACATTAAGCTTACTTGTTTTTTATGTTAGTGAAGATTATATAAAACCACAGTTAGGTTTGTTTGATTACCAGTTTAATTGCCAATTTAAGGAAGCCAAACACTGTTTATTTCTTTCATTATCATCCAGACCATTTAAAATCTAATTCTGTAATTATTTCATGCTTTGTTTCACCAATTTACTGTGTAAAATCATACATATTGATTTTTTTTTTTACATTAATAACCCTTTTTGTACCAAATGGGATCTTCCTCCTTACATATAGCATGATTCCATTTCAAAATTTAGGGGTGTCAGTTTGTGTTTTTTGTTTTTCAAAATTTATTAGGAAAATGGCTGAACTTTTTGCAAACAGTGTAGGCCCTGATCAGACGCCGCGTTCTGTGGCGTCTCATCTGGGCCTGCACTGTTTGCCAGGGTACCAGTTTTGGGGTATCTGGTACTAAATGGGATAATGGCGTTATTATGTAATGGCGTAACAGAATACTACTACAGGTACAAACTTCTTCAACTAATAATCTTTGTCTGAAACATTTACATATCAATGATGGGAAATTTTACTGTATATGTAGCTAGTATTTCTAAAATTTTAACTTTAATTTTATGAAAAACACGTTTTTCAGCTGTTAACAATGTACATATTAGTGGCCTATCAATAGGGAATCAATATATACTCAGAGGCAAAAAAAAAGTATTTTTTTATTTAGAATACTGGGTCTTGTATTGTTGTCTGTAATAAAATATGCCTATGTCTGTTTTTCCCAAACATCCAAGTTTGTAAATCTCCAAATCTTTTCCTGTAGCACTCATTCATGATGGAGTTATTGCCCTTAATTGAAAATCAATATTTCCAATAAAATCTCATGTTGTACACGACATTTAAATCTATGCACACCGTTAAAGTCATGTAGGAATGTTCATTGACAAGACCACATCATTACTTTGCAATTGAACCCAAACAAACAGCTTCAAACTCAATTGGAATTTCTGCCTGTTCCGGATTATCTTCCTTTCAGTTAAAATCATAGAGAATTAAATAAGTCTTTTTCTCAAATCGTGTACGAGATATGCATTTGAAACTTTTGCATAATTGTTGTTTTGCTCGGCATCTTTCTGTTTACTCCATTGTAAATTCTCTAAAATTGCTCAGTGAAAAGTTAATCACCAATACAAATCCCATTGAAGCACAATGCATTTAATCAAATGAAGAACGTAAAAGGCGAAAATGCCATTTTCTTGGAGAGAAGATGTTGCACTTTACCTTGTGTTTAGTTTCAATATGCAACATATTCTTGCCAATCAGTTGCCTGTCTTTGAATTCGTTGCATGAAAAATCATTTATTGAATAACCCTTATTCGAAACACAAATCATGTTTAAAAGGAAGCTACTCAGGACAAAAATATTGGCTCAGACCACCTGTCCATTTCAAGTGACGCAATTTCATTATCCTTTAATCAATTTTAACGGAAAATACTGCAAATTTTGCGGAAGTGGTTGTTATTATTTATGATGCCTCATATGTATGTAGAGAGGGAGACATTGGGACGCAAATCAGCATTCAGTAACCTGTATACTTACTTTTGCCTCTCGGTATATAAACATCGGGTCTGCAGAGGTTTTCATAACCCTCTGTAATGCATTTTGCTTTCAAAACCATTTTGTTCCAATGGGTCGTAAGTTAATGAACACAAATCTATATACAGCAAACCTGTCTTAAAGACCACCTGTGAACACAGACCACCTGTCTACAAAGACCACTTCCAATTCCTCCCATCCAATTGGACTATATAATGCACCTGGCAACAGAGACCACCTGTGCACTAGGACCAGAAGACAGTCAAAATCTGTCCCAAAAGTATATTTTACCCTGAACAAAGACCACTTTGTGCTTTGAATAGCACTGACCAATGTTTTAATTGAGCAATTAATTGTTTGTGGACATCCTTTAATGAGCCAAATTAATTTTTTTAGTGATTCATTATTAAAACCTGACATAATGTTACCTTTAGGGGATTTGAATCAGTGAATCATTCAGGTGTAACTGGGATAATCCAGTACATCTGCATAAATGCTGTGAAGTAATCCTCGTCTTCTAAAGAGGTAGAGCAGTTGATGCACAACTGACCCTGTGAATAAAGACCACCTGTGGACAAAGACCATATTTCTTCTTTCCCTTGAGTGGTCTTTGTAGACAGGTTAGACTGTATATATACATGTAAGTCAACCTGCCCTTGCCCGTCAGGGCTTGAAGAAATAGATGGGCTGCATGATGCTTCCACGCAGAGCTGAAACCGACACGCACACGAGTATTGGTAAACCGGTTAGATGATCTAAGCCTGCCCAGGCAAAGCTGTGCGAGAGTCGGACCGTCCATGCCTATTAACGTATTGGTTTCATTGGGCCGCAGGGCTTGAGATGTCATTTCATTTCAATGTCAGGTAAAAGTCCCACAAAATTGGAAGCAACGTCTCCAAAATGATCTTTACAGTGTTGACGGGGACGTTAAACCTCAAATCAACCAAGTCAAGAAAAACTGAAGCACGAAACTGGCATGGACGAACGTAGACTTAAGCCTGTAGCGCCAAGGTACCCGTGACTCAAGATGGTTGCGAGAAACAAGCGTGAACGAACATGAAATACGCATGGATCAAACTTGGAAATAGTGTGGGTTTTGCAAAGGTTGTACGTGAAGCATAATCCTTTAATCGTTAATGCACAAACGTGAGCAATAGTAACATTTCGAGGGCTGTACTGTATAGGGAAAACCTTTAAAAATCTTCTTGTCTGAAACCAGTTTGCTCAGATCTTTGATATGACTCTTCATTTAGTGGGCCTCTACCAGGATTGTTTAAATTATAGCCCTGGGGCCAAAGTGGCACCGCCCCAGGGCTCACATGTTTTTCATATACAGTGGAACTTTGATAACTCGAACACCCTTGGGACCATAAAAATTTGTTTGAGATAAGAGTAGTTTGAACTACTGAGGTTTTCTGATAGTGTCTGGTCATTTTGGGGATCACTTTTAACCCTTGTCCTGCTGAATATTCATATATGTCACACCCACCACTGATTATCAGCCAATCAGATTACTTGATGCAGATTATTGCAACAAATTCATAAACTGGATGGCAAACAATGAAGATCCTGATCAGATGGCTTCTTCAGAAGCCATCTGATCTGGATCTACATTGTTTCAAAGATAAGGCATATCTGGGCTCAGCAGGACAAGGGTTAAGATATCTTTACTATCTCATCACGAAAACACCCCTACATAAATTTGACCCCCTTAAACCCCACTTTTATATAGTAAAACTGGGGTTTGCAGGGGTATACATTATTTTTCTTATTTCTGCTCAAAAACAAAGATTGTGGGTGCTCGTTAGAACCGCCTCGTTGAGGCAGTTCTAACGAGTATCCACAATCTATGTTTTGAACAGAAATAAGAAAAATATCGAAATTTTTCATCTGGAAATATTAATTTTTCGATGGTAAAATTTACAATGTATTTTGTATAGGTGTGTTTTCGTAATGTTCTATAAAATAAAGGTATGTTGTGTGTACTCATTATAATCGACTCATTTGGGTAATTTTAATGAGTACACACAGCATACCTTTTCAAGAGTGAGTGAGTGAGTGTTAGAGTTTCACGTCCCACCAACAGCTAAGGTCATACGGAGACGGTACAGCGGTTTAAAGACTAAACCGAAAGTCTGGAGAAGCCTGGGACCTTTTCAAGATAAAATCAGAAAAAAAACATATGTTATCCAAAATATATGGATATCTGGGAAATATTATCAAGGATCTCCAAAAGTAGTTCGATTTTGCCATTGTAAACAAACTATCAAACTATCCGTGTTCGAGTTATCAAAGTTTGGCTGTATTTATGTAGGGAAAACCTTTAAAATTCTTCTTGTCTGAAACCAAAAGGCCCAGGTCTTTGATATTTGGTATGTAGCTTCATCTTGTGGACCTCTACCAAGATTGTTCAAATGATAGCCCTGGGGCCAAAAATGGCTCCGCCCGGGGGCCCCTTAATTGTTTTACATAGACTTGAAGCAAAAACCTTTTCTTGTCTGATTAAACCAGAAGGCCCAGGTCTTTGATATTTGGTATGTACATGCAGCTTTATCTAGTGAACCACTACCAAGGTGGTTCATATTATAGCCCTTGGGCCAAAAATGGCCCCTATTTTGGTCCAACTTGTTGTAGATTGACTTATAATGGAAAAACCTTTAAAAATCTTCTTTTTTTACAAAGACTTATAAGGGAAAACCTTCAAAAATCTTATTGTCTGAAACCAGATGGCCCAGGATTTGATATTTTTTGGTTTATTTGTTCATCTGTCATTCCATTCTTTGCTCTCCATATTGTCAGCACCAATGTTAAATTTTTATAGTCACTGTAGAAGCTAGGAACCTAAAAACTTGGTAAACGATTCATTGATGATTACTTAAAATGGTGTAAGTTATCAGTTTGTTTTTAATGTGAGATGCTATTTCGATGAATTTTTGCTTTCATGTACAGCAAAATTCCTATATTAGGACCACCTTTGGGATTGTTCAAAAGTGGCCTTTAAGACCACTTTTGAACAGCCCCAAAGGTGGTCTCAAATTAGGAGACACTGGGTGTAGAAGCCACAAAGAAAGAATAACTGGATTTAGTCATAATTTTAGTAGTCTAATAGGGGGATATTTTTTGGTACTTTTTACACGGTACTTTGTAATGATCCTAAGTATTGGAACAGATAGTGAGTGAGTGAGTTTTTGTTTTATGTCCCACCAACAGCTAAGGTCATACGGAGACGGGACCTCGGTTTAAAGACTCATCCGAAAGTCTGGAGAAGCCCGGGATCGATCCTGCGATCCCTGGTTTACATTGGAACAGATAGACCAAAGCATCAGGAGCTCAATGTTTGCCTTTCCATATGTACCTTTTTGACACCTTGCTAGATTGTGAAACAAATTTTTCAAATATTTAGGAAAATTACAGCAAGTCCTCAATATGAATATTGCATCTGCAACAGTTATAACTGATACTTTAAGAGTTTAGTACAGTCTGATCTGTGGCTTCCAGTGTTTGCTCAAACACTAATGTTCAAATATTGTCATTATTGATATCATAAAAATTCAACACATTAAGGACTTGCTGTAATTCTCCTAAAATTTTGACAAATTTGTTTCGTGATCCAGCAAGGAGTCCAAAAAGTGCTGACAGAATGGCAAACAGGGCAGACCCTGATCAGACTGCTCCTTCAGGAGCAGTCTGATCTGGGTCTGCCCTGTTTGCTTAGGCCTGTGTGTCCCAATACTTATGATCATTATGGTAATAAGGTAATATAATGAACATATCCAACATCTCTATTACCATGTCCCAATCAATATTTAACACTTCAGTTTTTGTCATATACCAGAAACACTCTAAGCATTTGGGGGAAAATAGCCTCTGAACAGGGTAAGCCCAGGAATACTCGCTCCTGCCCATCGGTTCTTCAACAGGAGAAACAGATTGGGCTGCATTTTGCTTCCTTGCAGAACTGAAACTCAGCCTAGACCACTCATGAGTACTGGTAAACCGCTTAGAAGGACTAAGCCTGCCCAGGCAAAGTGGTGTACCGGGTTGTCAGAATGTCCAGTACATATAAGCCTTTGGTTTCATTGGGCAGCAGGGCATTTTATCTCAGTGTTGGGTAAAAGTCCCATAAAATCCAAAATGCCCTAAATACATTTATCATATGACGTCGCGTCCGAGAGTGTAATAACGCCATGCATTATTTTCGATAATCCACTAGTGGATTAAATATGCAAATTAGCTAGAAACGTCCCGTAACGTTACATGTACGATGTCCTTAACGACGTCGCGTTTACTAATGGCGGAAAATTGACATTTTTGTAAACAATCATGAATAAAATACGTTTTAAATGTCATATGATAAATAGAATCTTGCATTCGTGCTCATGTATTATTGAATTTATTAAACTCGGCACAGCCTCGCATTTTATCCCTTTTCCTCAACTCGTTTAATAAATTCAATAATACATGAACACTCATGTAAGATCCTCTATGTAGTGTTGACAGGGACGTTAAACCTCAAACAATCAAACACAGGAATACTGTTCTGAATACCATTCTGGTCAGGTCCAGCACTGCACACCCTTGTCCATCCTAGCTTGGAGAAATAAAAGAGGCTGCATGGTACTTCTGCATAGAGATGTAAGTACTAGTAAACCATTTAGAAGGTCTTAAGGCTGTTCAGGCAAAGTGGTGCAAGTTAGCCCCTGCCTTCATAATAAACCGTAGAGGTAACTTTTTAACCCTTGTCCTGCTGAATATTCAGATTAGCCACACCCATTTCTGACTTTAAACCAATCAGATAACTTGATGTTATTTATTCCTACACATTCATAAATTGAATGTCAAACAGTGTAGATCCTGATCAGATGGCTTCTTCAGAAGCCATCTGATCTGGATCTACACTGTTTCCAAAGATAGGGGTTGTCGCGAACAGCATGATAAGAGTTAACATTGTTCATTGTAACGGTTTTGGATATAACATGGTGTAAAGGTGGGGCCGAAAATATTTAGATTATATGGAAAAATGACCAATGTGGTAATTTGTATTTGTGTATAACATATCGATATTCATTTTTGTCTGGCTGTAACACTTCAGACTCCAACAATATTGATACACCACAACCTCTTTATTACACTGGTCGTTATAACATGGTTTTGGATGTAACGAAGTCTCACGATGGATCCCAAAATGTATAATTTATATAGAAAAATGACCATTCATGTAAACAGGGTTGTTTAAATAACAAGGTTTCTGCTTTGGATCCCATTAATAGTGTTCTAAAGGGGTTGTGGTGTATAAAGAGTAGACCCCTGTTTACATTGACAAGTTTTAAAGAGTTCTTACCCATAACTTGAGGGTATGCCATAAAATTCCTAAAAATTCGGACACCTTTAGGACTTGCTGTAATTCTCCAGAAATTTTAACAAATTTGTTTCACGATCCAGCAAGGAATCCAAAAAGCGCAGATGGAATGGCAAACAGTGTAGATCCTGATCAGACTGCTCCTCCAGGAGAATCAGAATCAGAATTGTTACTGGTGACACGTCATATGCATTCATACGCCAGGAGCAGTCTGGTCTGGATCTGCACTGTTTGCTCAGGCCTGTCTTTCTACCAAAGTTCTTTATACATTGCAACACCTTCTCACGAGGATTACTTGCAGGTGTACATTACATACACTCCAGGTTTGCAGGATGAAAGCCAACACAGTAATCATGTAATTACGGTAGGGATCTTATATCTGTGCAGGGGATGGTTCTCCCACCACAGGGGGCCTCCAGTTAACGTCCAGATCTGAAGGACGGTACACTTTGTGGCATTCATCCCTGCAAATGATGCCAGTGGAGCATGTTTGGACACTGTGATTTTCTTAGCACTGCCAGGAATCGAACCGTGGGCCTCTAGCATGATAGGCAAGTGCACTAACTACTGAGCTACCATGCTCCACAATACTTAGGATCATTAAGGTACATAACCATTTCCATACCGGTCCCGAAAGCTCAGTTGGTAGAATGTCCGCTCCGGGGAACGAGAGGTCATGGGTTCGATCCCGGGGCCGCGACATACCAAAGTCGTTAACAATGGTACTAGCTGCTCTTCCCTTGGCACTCAGGTTTATGGGGTAGAGCTAGGACTGGTCGACCCAGTGTCAGGATAATGTGACTGGGTGTGGTATCATGTAATGTGTCTGGGACATGATACTTCAGTGAGGCAGCACTATAAAAGTGAGCATTGAGCTCCCTGTCGCAACCAGACACCATCGTGATATGACTGAAAAACTGTTGAAAGCGACGTTAAACCTGAATTCACACACACACACACACACATTAATTTTAAAGAGTTCTTACCCATGACTTGAGGGTATGCCATAAAATTCCTAAAAATTCGGACACCTTTAGGACTTGCTGTAATTCTCCAGAAATTTTAACAAATTTGTTAAACCATCCAGCAAGGAATCGGAATGGCAAACAGTCTGGATCTGCACTGTTTGCTTAGGCCTGTCTTTCTATCAAAGTTCTTTATATACTGCAACACCCTCTCACGAGGATTACTTGCAGGTGTACATTACATACACTCCAGGTTTGCAGGATGAAAGCCCACACAGTAATCATGTAATTACGGTAGGGATCTTATACCTGTGCAGAGGATGGTTCTCCCTGCACAGGGGGCCTCCAGTTAAGGTCCCGATCCGAAGGACGGTGCACTTTGTGCCATTCATCCCTGCAAATGATGCCAGTGGAGCATGTTCGGACGCCGTGATTTTCTTACCGCTGCCAGAAATCGAACCGGGGGGCCTCTAGCATGATAGACAAGTGCACTAACTACTGAGCTTTTGTTTGTTTGATTTGTGGTTTAACGTCCCCGTCAACATTGTAAAGGTCATTTTGGAGACGTTGCTTCCAATTTTGTGGGACTTTTACCCGACATGAAATGACATCTCAAGCCCTGTCGCCCAATGAAACCAATAGGGTTTATTAGCATGGACGGTCCGCCTCGCACCGCGGTTCCTGGACAGGCTTAGATCCTCTAAGCGGTTTGCCAGTACTAGTGTGCGGGCTGGATTCAACTCTGCGTGGAAGCATCATGCAGCCCATATATTTCTTCAAGCCCCTATGGGTACTGAGCTACCATGCTCCACAATACTTAGGATCATTAAGGTACACATCCATTTGCCATGAAGTTTCCCAAAGTTACAGCATTTATGGTACTTTAGTATTGATTTCCATTATGAAGGGTCCTTAGCAGAGGAGGAATGCTGTTTTTATATAGCAAACTTTATCATTTCAGATAAAACGATACAGAAAATGGTTCACCACCAAATCAACACATACAATTTGTACGAAAGTAGATTGCAAGATTGTGAGGCAATTATTGGACAGTCATCATAATACAGACTGGATCTATTCATAGGCAGAAAAGGTTTGGAATTGGATTCCCTTCAAGTTGCACAGCTGTTCCGTAAAGGACATGTATAAATATGTTTCACTTATTGATTAACAAACCGTATCAAGCAGTGCTAGAAAAGCTTTAAACTACTGTAGATGTATGTGTGACATTCTTCTTATTCAAAGGAAGTTATATACATGTACATGGAAAAATATAAACCAAGCAAGTTTCAAGAGGATATGTTCAGCTTGTGAGGATGGATTGAAATACGTGATCGGTAAGACATCACCTTCTTTATAACATTATAAATATTCCAATGAAAATATCGAGCAAACTTGCACTTAGACCAGGCCCCACACTTATTATTTCATGCTCAACTCATGTGAGCATGAAATTTGTCCTGTTCTTAAATTTTAAAATGCCAACAATTAAAATTTATGAGCAGGACAAAATGACATTCTCTGCTGATATAAGTGGGGTAGTTTGCCTCACTTGTTTATATTTTAGTATTTAACCCTTATCTTGCTGTTCGCGACAACCCCTATCTTTGGAAACAGTGTAGATCCAGATCAGATGGCTTCTGAAGAAGCCATCTGATCAGGATCTACACTGTTTGACATTAAGTTTATGGCTTTGTAAGAATAAATTACATCAAATAATCTGAATGGTTCAAAGTCAGAAATGGGTGTGGCTAAACTGAATATTCAGCAAGAGAAGGGTTAAGAACATTACAAGTGTCTTTTTAGCTCACCTGAGCATGAAGTGCTCAAGGTGAGCTATGTGATCGGTCTCTGTCCGTCCTCAGTGCATTCGTGCATTCGTTGTTAACTTTCAATGCAACTTCTTCTCCAAAACTGCCGCACAGATTTTGAAATAATTTCAAAGGATTGGAGTTTGAAATTATTTCACAAGAATGTTCCTTGGGTGACCTTCTGCCAAAATTGCTTTAACCGTTCTGCTCAGATGAACGAGAAAAATAGAAAAACCTTTAAACAACTTCTTTTCTTTAACCAATGGATGGATTTCGAAATAATTTCACAGGAATGTTCCTTGGTTGACCCTATACCGCTTGGATGAACAAGATGGCCACCAGAGGTAAAAATAGAAAGCCTTTAAACCACTTCTCCTTCATAACCAATGGATGGATTTCAAAATATTTTCACAGGAATGTTTCTTTCGTGACCCTCTACCAAAATTGCTCAAACCATTTTGTTCGGATGACAAGATGGCCACCAGAGTTAAAAATAGTAAATGCTTTAAATGACTTCTTCTCTGTAACCAGTGGATGGATTTTGAAATTATTTCACAGGAATTTTCCTTGGATGACCCTCTACCATAATTGCTCAAGTTGTTCCATTCAGATGAGCAAGATTGCCATTAGAGCTAAAAAATAGGAAATCCATTAAATGACTTCTCAGACTGTTCTCTGACATAATGTGTGCGAGCTTGATAGGATGTAACAGGATGTAAGGGATAATTTTTGCATCATTATTAGCTCTGCTGTTTTCGAAGAAAATGACGAGGTATTGCCATAGCTCTGGGGTCGTCGTCTGCATCGTTGTGCAAAAACTTGGACATTTTGTAATATTTCTGTCATTACTGAACATATTTACTTGAAACTCGGACTAGTTGTTCATTATGAAAAGTGAAAATCATACGAATAGGTGAGGTAACCCTCAAAATTTTTTTGGCACAGTTATGCCACTTTTTCAACTTAGAATTTTTGCAGCCGAGTGTTGGCACCTGCATGTGGTGCTCTTGTTATGATTTCTTGTAAGAAACGTATGCTGTTGGTTCTGTTAGAATCGATTTTTAGCTAGTGATATACCCACATTATACCACAGATACTTGGGGCCTGGACTCAATTGGGTGATCCTGGGCCGAACTGACCTCTTGAAGTTCGATTTTTGCACAGTTTTTCCACAGTTAAACATGCTTGAGCACTAGAATAACATGTTCAAAAAGCTTAATCATGTCTAGAAAGCTTATAAATGAAAGTAGTTGTGATGGCTATATAGCCCTTTAAAGGGGCTATATAGCCATCACAACTGCTTTCATTTATAAGCTTTCTAGACATGATTAAAGGGGCTATATAGCCATCACAACTGCTTTCATTTATAAGCTTTCTAGACATGATTAAGCTTTTTGGACAGGTTATCTTAGTACTCAGTCATGTTTACTATGGAAAAACTGTGCAAAAATCGAACTTCAAGAGGTCAGTTCGGCCTATGATCACTCACCTGAGTCCAGGCCCAAAGTATCTGTGCATTATACATGTATGTTTTTATGGAAAATAGAATGCCAGAAATTGGTGTAATCTGGGCTTTCAAAGTTCACGGGTTGATTTTTAGCCCTTTCAAGCTGCCTAGAAAAACAACATGTGAAGATGTCGTCTGCTTATGTCTGATCTGAATCTACATTGTTGGTTGAACATCATGATAAGTGGGCCTCAAACGGGCCTCCGTGGCCTAATGGATAAGAGCGCTGACTCTTAGTCATTAGGTCTCTCACCGCCGTGGGTTCGAGCCTCGCTCGGGTCACGTGTGAGACGCCAAGTTCTGCAACGGAAGGTCAGGTGGTTTTTCTCCGGGTACTCCGGTTTTCGCCCACCTATGATTAACGATCGGCTCGATATGAGTGAAATAATCTTGAAAGGGCCGTAAAACCCAAACCAAAAAAAAAAAATAAGTGGGCCTCAAGGAAAAGTAGCTTGTAGCTAATTGTGTTACTCACTGAAAATAAAGACTTTATTATTATTATAATTATTATTATAAGGCTTAGGCATCTGAAAAATTGTCTGTTCATGTCATCTGCTGCATCTTCTTGCAAACTTTTCAAACAGGCAAACAGTGTGGAGCCAGATCAGACTGCTCCTAGGAGGAGTCTGATCTGGGTCCACACTGTTTGCAAAAATGACTTTTAAAGTCACCAGCAGATGATAGTGCAGACGATAATTGTTGTGATTGGCTTTTGAAGCATTAATTGTAGGGACTCTACTTATACAGTATAATTATTGGATCAGTTTCATTTTCACAAAAGGATTATATTAAATTGGAATAATTTAACCCATAAGATGCCAGTCACAACAATTGTCATGAATTATTTATTGTGTTGTGGTTTAATGACATATCAACACTTATGGGTCATCTGACAAGTCCGTGAAATTAACAACCCTCTAAACCCTTTTGGACATCTTTTCGGTGTTCTATGATGAGAATGTGTGGTGCCTGTTCTCATTAGAATTATTATGTCTCCCCCGAAATTTTTTTTTTTCGGAGAGACATATTGTTTTTCCCCCGGGCGTCTGTCTGTCCGTCTGTCTGTCTGTCCGTCTGTCTGTCTGTCCATCTGTCCGTCTGTCACACATTCCTGTCCGCTCTGTAACTTGAAAAACGTTAGAGTTATCTTCACGAAACTTCGTATAAATATTAATCAGCATTAGACGACGTGGAGTGCACAAGAATTATAACTCTCGCATTTATACTTTTTGAATTATCTCCCTTGGAAGTTTGTCGGTATGTATATTTGTATGGAAAAATCGTGTCCGGTCAATAACTTTCTTACTTTCAGATAGATTTTAAAATTACTTGGCAGAAATATTAACAACCATACGACGATGTGTGGTGCGCATGAGGCAGGTTGGTACCTCAAAGGTCAAGGTCATACTTAGAGGTCAAAGGTCAAAAAAGGGGCCTTTTTTCGTATTTGGTCAATAACTTTCTTATTTTGAGATGGATTTTAAAATTACTTGGCATAATTATTAACAACCATGAGACGATGTGTGGTGCGCATGAGGCAGGTCAGTACCTCAAAGGTCAAGGTCATACTTAGAGGTCAAATGTAAAAAAAGGGGCCTTTTTTTTCGTATTTGGTCAATAACTTTCTTATTTTGAGATGGATTTTGAAATCACTTGGCAGAAATGTTGACCAATATAAGACGATGTGTTACGTGCATGACCCAGGTCGGTACCTCAAAGGTCAAGGTCATACTTAGAGGTAAAAGGTAAAAAAGGGGCCTTTTTTTCGGGTTTTGTCAATAACTTGCTTGTTTTTAGATAGAATTTGAAGTTACTTGGCAAACATGTTAACTATCATGAGACGATGTGTTGCATGCATGATTTAGTTTGGTACCTAAAATGTCAAGGTCATACATAGAGGTCAAAGGTAAAAAAGGTACCTTTTTTCGTGTTTGGTCAATAACTTTCTTATTTTTAGATGGATTTTGAAATTGCTTGGCAGAAATGTTAACCACCATGAGATGATGTGTTGCACACATGACCCAGTTTGGTACCTGAAAGGTCAAGGTCATACATAGAGGTTAAATGTAAAATAAGGGGCCTTTTTTGTGTTATGTCAATAACTTTCTTATTTTTAGATGGATTTTGAAATTACTTGGCAGAAATGTTAACCACCATGAGACGATGTGTGGTGTGCATGACCCAAGTTGGTACCTCAAATGTCGAGGTCGTACTAAGAGGTCAAAGAACAGAAAGGGGCCTTTTTTAGTGTTCAGTCAATAACTTTCTTCTTCCTGGATAGATAGTGAGATTACTTGGCAGAAATGTTAACCATCATGAGACAATGTGGTGCACGCTAGACCCAGGTCGGTACCTCCAAGATCAAGGTCATACTAAGAGGTCAGAGGTAAAAAAAAGTTTGTTTGTTTTTGTGTCCAGTCATTAACTTTTTTATTTCTGGATGGACTTTATAAAGTAACCATGCAGAAATGTTCACCGTCATTAGACCATGAGTCATGTGCAAAACCAAGGTCCAAACCTCCAATGTCAAGGTCATACCTAGAGGTCAAAGGTAAAAAAAAGGGACAGTCAATAACTTCCTTATTCTTTTGATGGATTATGAAATTACTTGGCAGAAATGTTAACCATCATGAGACGATGTGTTGTACCTCAAAGGTCAAGGCCATATTTAGAGGTCAAAGGTAAAAAAAGTGCTTTTTGTGTACGGCCAATAACTTTTTTATTTTTCTATGAACATTTTTAAAGGTATTATGCAGAAATGTTCATCTTCATTAGATGATGTGTTGCACACAAGACCCAGCTCAATACCTCCAATGTCAAGGTTATACTTAGAGGTCAAAAATGGGGGAGACATCTATGTTTTTGTAGAAAAACAAATTCTAGTTTCATTGAGGCGATTCTATTTAGTACACACAGCATACATTTGCAAGATGAAAGAGGAAACTGTAAACCATCCCCCACTATTTTTAGCTCAGCTGTCAGGTAGTGACGAGGTTAGCTTTTGGGATCACTTTTTGTCTGTTGTGTGTGTGTGCGTAAACTTTTTCTTTAAATGACATCTCCTCCTAAACCACTGATCGGATTTCGACCAAACTTCGTAGGTATGATCTTTAGGTGGTCCCTTTTAAAAGTTGTTCAAATGGTTCCGGTCCATTGCACATCTAGGTCACAGGAGCTAAAAATAGATTTTTTAAATGAAAACTTTAAAAATCTTCTCTGAAACTGCAAGGCCCAGGTCTTCCATATTTGGTATGAAGCTTCATCTAGTGGACCTCTACCAAGATTGTTCAAATTATAGCCCTTGGGCCAAAAATGCCCCAGCCCCGGGGGCCTTTGGTTTTACATAGGCTTATACAGGGAAAATGTTTAAAAATCTTCTCTGAAACCACAAGGCCCAGTTCTTTGATATTTGGTGTGAAGCTTCATCTAGTGAACCTCTTTCAAGATTGTTCAAATTATAGCCCTGAGTCCAAAAATGCCCCCACCCCGGGGTCCTTTGGTTTTTCATAGGCTTAATAGGGAAAATATTTAAAAATCTTCTTCTCTGAAACCACAAGGCCCAGGTCTTTGATATTTGGTATGAAGCTTCACCTAGTTGACCCCAAGATTGTTCAAATTATAGCCCTTGGGCCAAAATTGCCCCCGCCGGGGGGTGGGGGGGGCTTTGGTTTTACATAGACTTATACAGGGAGATTATTTAAAAATCTTCTTCTCTGAAACTGCAAGGCCCAGGTCTTTGATATTTGGCGTGAAGCTTCATCTAGTGGACCTCTGCCAAGATTGTTCAAAATATAGTACTGGGGCCAAAAATGCCCCGGCCCCGGGGGCCTTTGCTTTTACATAGGCTTATATAGGGAAAATCTTTAAAAAATCTCATCTCAGAAACTGCAAGGCCCAGGTCTTAGATATTTGGTGTGAAGCTTCATCTAGTGGACTCCTATCAAGATTGTTTAAATTATAGCCCATAGACCAAAATTGCCCCCACCCCGAGGCCCTTTTGTTTTTCATAGGCTTATATAGGGAAAATATTTAAAATTCTTCTTCTGAAACCACAAGGTCCTGGTCTTTGCTATTTGGTATGAAGCTTCACTTTGTTCAAATTATAGTCCTGGGGCCAAAAATGCTCCGCCCCGGGGGGCTTTGGTTTCACATAGGCTTATATAGGGAAAATCTTTAAAAATTTTCTTCTCTGCAACTGCAAGGCCTAGGTCTTTGATATTTGTTGTGAAGCTTCATCTATCGGACCTCTATCAAGATTGTTCAAATTATAGCCAGAGGGCCAAAAATAACCCCACCCCGGGGCCCTCTGTTTTTTCATAGGCTTATATAGGGAAAATATTTAAAAATCTTCTTCTTAAACCACAAGGCCAAGGTCTTTGATATTTGGTATGAAGCTTCATCTAGTGGACCGCTATCAAGATTGTTCAAATTATAGCCCTGGGGCCAAAAATGCCCCCGCCCCGGGGCCCTTTGGTTTTACATAGACTTATACTACTCAAAGTTTGATAGGGATCACTTTTTTAATGCAAAATAATTTTTGGATTAATTAATCAGCTGAATCCAAATTTGATACAAAATGATAGAACACGTATCCTTCACAAAACCTAGTGAATAATTTTGTCAGCTGGTGCTGCATTCAAGCGTGACAACAGCAACCATCTTGGCATCCCCAAAATTTGCCGTAACACGAAGGGATTTGGACAACTGATTTTTCACAAATTTCCAAATGTGTTCAGACAAACGTGCCTAATAACGTGTATGGCATCCACGGGCATCAATTACAGTACGACATCGCTTGCGCATGCTCGTAATCCGAGTCTGTATCCGGTTTTGTTGAATCAGCTTTCATTCAGCAACCAATGCATCTTTGAGCTCCTGTAAAGTCCTCGGATGCACAGGTCAGGCTGACACAGCACGCTGAAGCATGCCCTGCGCATGCTCAATCGGATTTAAGTCCGGTGACCGAGTAGGCCAGTCTATACGAACAATTGTCTAACGTTCCAGATAGGAATCAGTGACGTTGGCACGGTTGGGACGGGCATTATCGTCCATCAGAATAAAGTCCGGGCCGATAGCATCTGCATATGGTCTCACAAACTCATGAAGAATATCATTACAGTACCTCACTGCCATTAACGTTCCGTTTTCAACGACGTACAAGTCAGTGTTACCGTTCACGCTTATCCCAGCCCAAACCATGACTGACCCCTTTCCATAGCGATCATGTTCTGCCACATCCAAGTCATCGAATCGCTCTTTAGACATTCGCCACACTAATTGACGTTTATAAGTGAAGTTTAGACAGAATCTGGACTCCTCAGGAAACAGTACTGGCGTCAAGTCATGAACCGTCCACCTGACGTTAGTTCTGGCAAAGTCCAACCGGTCTAGCATGTGCTGTCTCGTCAACGGAACACGTACAGCAGGCCTCATGGCATTAAGTCCGAACTTGTGGAGCCCGTTTCTGACAGTTTGTGCAGAAATTTGTACTCCAGTTCCGTTCCTAAGCTCGTTATACAAACACGTAGCGTTCAGGGACCGTTGACGTCGAGACTGAATCAACAAGAAACGGCCCCGACGTTGAGTTGTAACCCTTTCTCGACCCCTCTGTGTCTGTGTGAAGGATTTCCATGGGTAAGATGCCGACTCCACATTCGGGAAACCACGCTCTGAGACACATTCAGAATCCCAGCAACACGACGTTAAAAGACGCCAGATTCCAACATTCCGACGCCACGATTCATTTCTTTGGGGCTCAGACGGTTTCTTAATTGTCCTCTAGGCATTTTAGTGTTTCACAAACTCAAATGAAGTCCATTTTACGCTTGGTAAAGTAACACTGACAAGTTTGATTGGTCTGTTGGAAAGCAGTGCTACGCAAGATTTTGGGGGTGCATGATTTCATTTGCGAAGTGTGAGAAGTGTGCACTTTTATGAGTACTGAACTGCACATGAGTTTCTGTTTCAGATATTTACCAATATACCGAGTACAAATTCTGTCAAGAAATTTTAAATTTTCAGTGCAAAATTTGGTATATAAAAAGTGATCCCTATCAAACTTTGAGTAGTATATATTGGGAAAATCTTTATCTATCAAGATTGTTCAAATTATAGGCCTAAGGCGAAAAATGCCCCCCATCTGAGGGCCCTTTGGTTTTACATTGGCTTATATAGGGAAAATCTTTAAAAATCTTCTCTGAAACTGCACGGCCCCGGTCTTTGATATTTGGTGTGTAGCTGCATCTAGTGGACCCCTATCAAGATTGTTCAGATTATAGCCCTTGGACCAAAAATGCCCCCGACCCAGGGGCCCTTTGGTTTTTCATAGACCTATCTAGGGAAAACCTTTAAAACTTTTCTTTTCTGAGACCTGAAGGCCCATGTCTTTTGCTATTTGTAATGAAGCTTCATCTAATGGACCTCTACTAAGTTTGTTCAAATTATTGCCTTGGGGCCAAAAATGTCACATTGAAGTTCATAAACAGTATTTTGCTTATTTCTGCTTCAAGACATAAGTTGTGGGTTTTTGTTAGAATTGCCTGAATAAGGTATTTCTCACGAGCACCCATAGCCTATATTTGGAGTAAAAATAAGAAAAATGTCATAAATTTTCATTGGAAAAGTAGCCATTTTGGAGATATGAAAGAATGCACTGTCACGTGGGTGGAGTCGTAATGCACTAGTTTTACAGGAGCAATTGTTATCACCATTTGCATATTTCTCCCAGTCGATTGGTTAACTTTAGCTCTGTCCGACTTGTTAATCCTTTGAGACTAAGCCTTTGAATTGAATTTCTTCCAAGATACTTCTGATATTGACATTTTACCAATAGTTACATTCTGTAACAGTCTTAGCAGCATCGGGTCATTGTCGTCATGGCAACAGTGACATGTATTGGTGATTGTAATTATAGATCTGTTCGACCTGATTGGACTGAGGGGGTGGTGAATTGTGCCGGGCGATTGGATTACTGGTTTTAAACATATGGTAATGTTTTCTGAGACCTTATGACTGTTTGACAGTCAAGAGAAATATGAATTTATTTTGTCATTGATGAACAAAATATGAAAGAATAATTGGTCAGTTGTTCAAAGCTTTTTAAGCTTAAAAACTTGTTACTGATTAAAGTAATAAATGTTGTAGCAAGTTCATTATATTTTTGCTACAAAATCTACTCACATTTTTTCAGCAAAAAATAAATAAATAAATAAAAACAGTGTATTTACCATATTGAACTACATGAGCAGTAATGATCCTAAATCTTGTTTGTTTGTTTGATTTGAGGTTTAACATCCCCATCAACACTGTATACCTAGGTCATTTTGTGGGACTTTTACCGACATTGAGATGAAATGAAATCTCAAGCTCTATCTTCCAATGAAACCAAAAAGGTTTATAAGCATGGACGGTCCAGTTTGCACCGCACTTTGCCTGGGCAGGCTTAGATCCTCTAAGCGTTTACCAGTATTAGTGTGTGGCGGTTTCAGCTCTGCATAGAAGCATCATGCAGCCCATCTATTTCTTCAAGCCCTGATGAGCGGAGGCCAAATGATCCTAAGAATCGGGACAGATAGGTGAAAGTAAACTGTGCAGATCCAGATCAGACTGCTTCTGTAGTACATTACAGACTACACTGTTTGCAATTCTTTCTCCACCTTTTTTACTCCTCACTGGATCTTAACCCTTCTCTTGCTGAATATTCATTTAAGCCACACCCATTTCTGTCTATCAACCAATCAAATTACTTGATGTAATTTATTGCTACAAATTCATAAACTGAATGCCAAACAGTGTAGATCTTGATCTGATTGCTTCTTCAGAAGCCATCTGATCTGGATCTACACTGTTTGCAAAGATAGGGGTTGTCGTGAACAGCAAGATAAGGGTTAAAACATATTTTTCAAAATTTTAGGAGAATTACAGCAAGTCCTTATTGTTTCTGAATTTTTAGGAATTTTACAGTATGATAAAAGTTAAAAATGTAATGCTAAGTAATGGCTTTTATCAACTATGCCCTGTTTATTTTTTAATTCCGTATTCAATAGCCAAACCATTACGAAAACCCGCCGATACAAATACAGTGTTACCTTTATCGCCGAAAAAATGAAAAATTTTAGATGAAAAATTGTGATATTTTTCTTATTTCTGCACAAAATATAGATTGTGGGTACTCGTTAGAACTGCCTCATCGAGGCGTCTCTTACGAGTACCCACAATCTATGTTTTAGAGCAGAAATAAGAAAAATAAGGTTTACCCCTGTAAACCCCAGTTTTTCTATATAAAAGTGGGGTTGGAGAGGATCAAACTTATATAGGCATGTTTTCGTGATGAGAAATAGTGAAGTGTATGAAGTTGGCTTGGAGTCTGGAGTTTGGAATTCGATTTATTCTGTTGTAGTAAAGTACAGTCGAACTTCAATGGCTCGAACTCCTTTGGGACCTCGAAAATCTGTTTGAGACAGGGGTAGTCGAGCCACCGAGGGTTACTGCCAGAAGGCATAAGAGATACTTTTAAACATCTTTTCGGTGTTCTATAATGAAAATGTATGCTGTGTGTACTCATTAGAATCGCCTCATCGAGGCGATTCTAATGAGTACACACAGCATACATTTGCAAGATAAAAGACTAAAATCGCCATAATTACCCCCACTATTTCTTATTTAGAGGTTTCGCTAGGGGCTCAAGAATGGGTTTGACACATCCATGGTAAACGAGCCATAGGTGTTCAACCCATCGAAGTTCTACTGTATAGTAAAATATTAGTGAATGTTAGGCAAAATCGATATTCCAAGCCGCGAATCCCAAGCAAAGTTCACACACTCATGAAATAGTGTATACACTGTTTCGTCTTCTTGAAAAAAGGGCTGTCATGCCAGCATGAACAAAATTACAGACCTCACATAATTTATGAAACGAGCCTGTGACGAGTTTCATAATTTCATACAAATGACCATGAGTGCCAGTTTCTTGTTGTCATATGACCCCATTGAGGTTTAACATCCCTGTCAACACTGTTTATGTCATTTTGGAGACGTCACTTCCAATTTTAATTGCGGGTGTTTTACCTGACATTAAGATGAAACTACTGCTCACACAAACTTGAATGACCCTCATAATTATCCTTCCCTTCAGTCAAAGACGGAACAGACGACAAATTGTCACACAACACCATCAAAGCAGGACTTGTGGAAATGGAAAATTTCCATTTAACATGAAATTGTAGAAATCTCTGGCCGATTTTATACATTTATTGGAAGCAACGTCTCCAAAATGACCTTTACAGTGTTGACGGGGACGTTAAACCTCAAATCAAACAAACAAACAATACATCTGCTTAGATAACTCATGAGACCCTTTTGAGAAGTTGGTAGAGCTTCCGATTTTGCCTACATCTGTCTCGCTGAATTTGTTGTTCAAAAATCAAAAATAAAGAAGTTACCGCTGAATGTGGCAAAAAAGATAAAAAGTCAACTTTAACCCTTTTTGTACCAAATGGAATCTCCTTCCTTATATATACATGACGTCACAGGAGTCCATTTCAAAATTTAGGGGTGTCAGGTTGTGTTTTCATCAAAATCTATTTGGAAAATGACCGAACGTTTAGCAAACAGTGGAGGCCCTGATCAGACGCTGCGTTCTGCGGCGTCTGATCTGGGCCTGCACTGTTTGCCAGGGTACCCGCTTTGGGACTTCCGGTACTAAATGGGGTAAGTTTGCACAATGCAACAATGTTGCTGTAATGGTCCTAAGAATTGGAACAGACAGGCTTAAGCAAACACTGCAGACCCAGATCAGACTTGCCATTCCGACTGCACCTTTTGGACTCCTAACAGCAAGTTCTTAACAGGCCCCGATAGCTCAGTTGGTAGAGTGTTCGCTCCGGGGAACAGGAGGTCACGGGTTCGACCCCGGGCCGCTACATACCAAAGTCGTTAAAAATGGTACTAGCTTCTCCTCGCTTGGCACTCAGATTTACTGTGTAGAGCTAGGACTGGTCGACCCAGTGTCAGGATAATGTGACTGGGTGTGGTATCATGTAATGTGTCTGGAACATGATACTTCAGTGAAGCAGCACTATAAAAGTGAGCATTGAGCTCCCTGTCGCAACCAGACACCGTCGTGATATGACTGAAAAATTGTTGAAAGCGACGTTAAACCCAAATTCACACACAAACAGCAAGTTCTTTAGGTTTCCAAATGTTTAGGATTTTTTATGGTATGTGCCTCAGTATGAAAGCAGATAATTTGTGTTCTTGAACTTAATTGGTGAAAACCTCTATTGAACTTTTTCTTTGGATATTATATAATTATTTTACTGTTAGTCTATTGATACATCAGGTGGTCCTTTTTTTTTTATTATTGGAATTGGTTTTACGGCCCTTTCAAGATTATTTCACTCATATCGAGCCGATCGTTAATCAGAGGTGGGCGAAAACAGGAGTACCCGGAGAAAAACCACCTGACCTTCCGTTGCAGAACTTGGCGTCTCACATGTGACCCGAGCGAGGCTCGAACCACAGCGGTGAGAGACCTAATGATCAAGAGTCAGCGCTCTTAACCACTAGGCCACGGAGGCCCGGCTCAGGTGGTCCTAAAGTACTTCAAAATTGTTTGTAGAAGAATTTAGTTGGTCATCGGTTGGTGACAGATTTTTATACGCCCGTTTTGAAAAAACGGGACGTATTATGTTATGGGGTCCGCGTCTGTCCGTCTGTCCGTCCGTCCGTCCGTCCGTCCGTCCGTCCGTAAACTTTTTGTTTCCGGATAACTCCTCCTACAGTTTTCATCCGATCAAGTTGAAACTTGGTAGGTAGTAAGACCATGATGTGTAGATGTGCGTAAAGTTTCGAGAATTAACGTTCGCCAAATATTAACAGAGTTATGCCCCTTTGAAAATTTTGTAAACATTTTCGTTTCCGGATAACTCCTCCTACAGTTTTCATCCGATCAAGCTGAAACTTGGTAGGTAGTAAGACCATGATGTGTAGATGTGCGTAAAGTTTCGAGAATTAACATTCGCCAAATATTAACAGAGTTATGTCCCTTTGAAATTTTTGTAAACATTTTCGTTTCCGGATAACTCCTCCTACAGTTTTCATCCGATCAAGTTGAAACTTGGTAGGTAGTAAGACCATGATGTGTAGATGTGCGTAAAGTTTCGAGTATTAACGTTCGCCAAATATTAACAGAGTTATGCCCCTTTGAAAATTTTGTAAACATTTTCGTTTCCGGATAACTCCTCCTACAGTTTTCATCCGATCAAGCTGAAACTTGGTAGGTAGTAAGACCATGATGTGTAGATGTGCGTAAAGTTTCGAGAATTAACGTTCGCCAAATATTAACAGAGTTATGTCCCTTTGAAATTTTTGTAAACATTTTCGTTTCCGGATAACTCCTCCTACAGTTTTCATCCGATCAAGCTGAAACTTGGTAGGTGGTAAGACCATGATGTGTAGATGTGCGTAAAGTTTCGAGAATTAACATCCGCCAAATATTAACAGAGTTATGCCCCTTTGAAATTTTTGTAAACATTTTCGATTCCGGATAACTCCTCCTACAGTTTTCATCCGATCAAGCTGAAACTTGGTAGGTAGTAAGACCATGATGTGTAGATGTGCGTAAAGTTTCGAGAATTAACGTTCGCCAAATATTAACAGAGTTATGTCCCTTTGAAATTTTTGTAAACATTTTCGTTTCCATATAACTCCTCCTACAGTTTTCATCCGATCAAGCTGAAACTTGGTAGGTAGTAAGACCATGATGTGTAGATGTGCGTAAAGTTTCGAGAATTAACATCCGCCAAATATTAACAGAGTTATGCCCCTTTGAAATTTTTGTAAACATTTTCGTTTCCGGATAACTCCTCCTACAGTTTTCATCCGATCAAGCTGAAACTTGGGAGGTAGTAAGACCATGATGTGTAGATGTGGGTAAAGTTTCGAGAATTAACATCCTTCAAATATTAAAAGAGTTATGCCCCTTTGAAATTTTTGTAAGTATTTTCATTTCCGGATTACTCCTAGAGTTTTCATCAGATCAAGCTGAAACTTGGTAGGTAGATAAACCTTGATGTATAGATGTTCGTAAAGTTTCGAGTATTAACGTCCGCCAAATATTAACAGTTATATCCCTTTGAAATTTTTGTAAACATTTTCGTTTCCGGACATTTTGATAAAAAACGTCGCATTATGTTATTGACTTCGTGTCCGTTAGGACCGCTTCCGTCCGCCTTTCCGCCCATCCACCCAAAATCTTCTTCTTTTCTGGATAACGCCTCTGTCAGTTTTTTGTAAACATTTTCGTTTCCGGACATTTTGATAAAAAACGTCGCATTATGTTATTGAGTTGGCGTCCGTTAGGACCGCTTCCGTCCGCCTTTCCGCCCATCTGCCCAAAATCTTCTTCTTTTCAGGATAACGCCTCTGTCAGTTTTCATTCGATCAACCTGACAATTGGTAGATAAATTTTGAATTTTTTCAGTAAACATTCTCATTCCGCATATCTCGTACTACAGTTTTATTCTGATTAACCCGATACTTTGTAGATAGTAAGACTGAGCTGGAAATGTGCGTTAAGTTTTGAGGTTAACCATACACAAAATATTAATAACATTATGACCCCTTGAAAATTTTGTTTATGGATAACAAGTGATTAACCTAAACATATGCCCATTTTGATAAAAAACGTCGCATTATGTTATGGAGTTGGCATCCATTAGGACCACCTCCGTCCGCCTTTCCGCCCATCTGCCCATAAGCTTCTTCTTTTCAGGATAACGCCTCTGTCAGTTTTCATTCGATCAACCTGACACTTGGTAGATAGCAAGACTGTGGTCTGAACATGTGTGTGAGGTTTCGAGGTGAACCGTCCACCAAATATTAATAGAGTTATGACCCTTTGAAAATTTCTGTAAAAAACATTTTCATTTGGGGGTACTTATTCTGAGGTCAATACTGCTGTTTGAAAAAAAAAGTCTGAATTTGTTATGGGCTGGCGTCTGTCTGCCATTGGGCAGGGTTTGTAGGTACCTTTTTTCTGATTTTCTGAGGTAGATATGCCTGTTCTAAAAAAAAGAGAAGAAAAAAACAAACATAATGCTATGGTGTTTGTGTCCATCCATCCGTCCTTCAGTAAACAGCTTGGTTTCCAGATAACTCAGCCTAGATCAAGATGAGACTCCTGTGGTGTTTATATTTGAAGTTGTATCTTTTGGGGGTTTTTTTTTTCAGATGGGCTCTTATTCTGAGATTGATTTTACATTGCATATTTTCTAACTGTAAGTATTGTTTTGTGGCACCTTCAAATTATCTGCAAATACTGTTTTTAGAAGCACTCTTTGCATGCCTTAAAAGATCAGTTGCATTTCTTCTATTTTGTGTGCGTACTGACTGCAGCATTTTGCATCATCAATTGAATATTCAGCAGGTTAAAGGCTAAGCAAATGCTATAAGTGCTCTTTTTTATGTGTTCTAAATTGCTAATCAGATTAATTCTAGTTCTAAGCTGTTTGCTGTGGATGCAGCAATACAGGGAAAAGGAAGAAAGCTCTGTTTGTGATGCCCTAGCTCTGGATTCGCACTGTGCATGCTCTTCTTGCATTTTGCTGTCACCCATTGAAACTTGAAAAATAGTTCCACCATGAATAAGCAATGAATACTGTTTTCAGATTTCAGTCTACCAAATACGAATTTGCCACGGGCGTATAATGCCCCGCTTGCGGAGCTCTTGTTAACCCTTTTTGTACCAAATGGAATCTCCATCCTTATATGTAGCAGGAGTCCATTTCAAAGTTTAGGGGTGTCAGGTTGTGTTTTCTTCAAAATCCATTTGGAAAATGACTGAACGTTTAGCAAACAGTGGAGGCCCTGATCAGACGCCGCATTATGCAGCGTCTGATCTGGGTCTGCACTGTTTGCCAGGGTGCACGTTTTGGGGTTTCCGGTAATAAATGGGTTCAGTTTGCACAATGCAACAATGTTGCTGTAATGGTCCTAAGAATTGGAACAGACAGGCTTAAGCAAACAGTGCAGACCCAGATCAGACTTGCCATTCCGTCTGCACCTTTTGGACTCCTAACAGCAAGTTCTTAAGGTTTCCAAATGTTTAGGATGTTTACGGTATGTGCCTTCAGTATGAAAGCAAATAATTTGTGTTCTTTTATGAACTTAATTGGTCGAAACCTCTATTGAACTTTTTCTTTGGATATTATATAATTATTTAGCTGTCAGTCTATTGATATATCAGGTAGTCCTAAAGTACTTCAAAATTGTTTGTATAAGAATTTAGTTGGCCATCGGTTGGTGACAGGTTTTTAACCCTTTTCGTACCAAATGGAATCTCCCTCCTTATATATAGCAGGAGTCCATTTCAAAATTTGGGGGTGTCATGTTGTGTTTTCTTCAAAATTGATTTGGTAAATGGCAGAACTTTAAGCAAACAGTGGAGGCCCTGATCAGGCGCCGCATTATGCGGCGTCTGATCTGGACCTGCACTGTTTGCCAGGGTACCCATTTAGGGGTTTCTGGTACTGAATGGGTTAAGGTAACGGGGTACTATAAGCACAAAGGGACTTCCCCTAGAACATGTCCAGGATTAGTTTCCAACTTTCTAAAAGGCTTTTGCATGTAGGGATACATAGGGGTCGATGCATCCCACTCGCCTCAGTGAGCCAGGGTGCAATATTGGTTTGTATCGGAGTTTAACAGCCCAGTCAACACTATTTTAGGTCATTTTTAGCTGGTCAGTTAATCTATCCACACTTTTCCTGGACAGGCTTATACGTAAGCCAGGGTGCAATAAAGACGAAAGTGGTGTTTAAGTTAGAGAAATTTCGAATGACTTTCAAAAAATTGGTGGTCTCTCAGTCGCGGCTATGAAACGTGGTCAGTTTGGACCTGCAAATCGTGTTCCATAGCCAGTGCCCATCATACTGTGATGTCTAATCTGGGCCTGCACTGCTTGCCAATGTACCAGGTTTGGGCTTCCCATTTTAACCGTTATCCTGCTGCATAAAATTAATTTAGTCTCACCTGCATACATTTCAACTACCAAATTCCTTGATGTAATTTATTCATTCAAATTGGGAAACTGAATGACAAACAGTGTGGATCCTTATCAGATGGCTTGACAGTCAGTGTCGATCCTGATTGTAAGCCATCTGATCTGGATCTACACTGTTTGAAAATGTAGGAGTTTTTATAAACAGCAACAGGATAAGGGTTAACCCGGTTATGGGGTCAAATGTGAAAGTCTATGTTGTGAGTTTAAGTTGTGTCTTGCTTAATTAATTTTTAATTGCAAGTAGCATGCAGGACAGTACAATATCTTTATCTCTCCCCAGTGAAGGGGAGGGGGACATTATATTGTTTTATTATTTTTGTTGCATATTGTTATTGACGCGGATCCTGTTTACAGCAGCATTGTCCTTGGCACTTTAACACTTATCCTGCTGAACATGACAACCCTACCTTTGCAAACAGTGTAGAACCAGATCAGATGGCTTCTTTAGAAGCCATCTGATCAGGAGCTACACTGTGTCATGCAGGTTGTGAATTGAATGAATACATTTTATCAAGTAATTTGATGGGTTTACCATTATAGTCGGAAATGGGAAATGGGTGTGGTTAAATAGAGGATCTTGCATGAGTGTTCATGTATTATCGAATTTATTAAATTCGTTGAGGAAAAGGGATAAAATGCGAGGCTTTGCCTAGCATTTTATCCCTTTTCCTCAACGAGTTTAATAAATTCAATAATACAAGATTCTATTTATCATATGACATTTAAAACGCATTTTATTCACGTTGGTTTACAAAAATGTCAATATTCCGCTATTAGTAAACACAACGTCGTTAAGGACGTCGTACACGTAATGTTACGGGACGTATCTACCTAATTTGCATATTTAATCCACTAGTGGATTATCGAAAATATTACATGGCGTTATTACACTCCCAGACGCGACGTCATATGATGAATTAATTTATTCTGTAGATAAGGGTCCATAAAACTCGTGATGGATTCTTACCAATTTTGATTTTGCATGGTTACATCACATGGAGTGGGGTGGAGAGACAGTGACCTTGACTTTATTTTCAAGTTTTTAGTCACTCAAAGTACAGTCAACCCTCTTTATACCGTCATTTGATATATAGCCAAACTTCAATGGCTCAAACACTTTTGGGACCTCGATAATCTGTTCGAGACTAGGGTAGTTCGAGCCGCTGAGGTTACTGTCAGGAGGCATAACCAGATTCTTTTAGACATCTTTTCAGTGTTCTATAATGAAAATGTATACTGTGTGAACTCATTAGAATCGCCATATCGAGGCGATTCTAACGAGTACACACAGCATACATTTGTAAGATAAAAGAGTAAAATCTCCTTAATTATCCCCCACTATTTCTTATGAAGAGGATTTCGCTAGGGGCTTAAGAATGGGTTCGACACATCCATGGTAAACGAGCCATCGCTGTTCGAGCCATCGAAGTTCTACTGTAACAACAAAACTTGTTATACCGACAATTTCAATCTTTTGCTCAAGATAAGATGGATTAATGGAGATAGGAACCGTGGTGCGAGGCGGACCGTCCATGCTAATAAACCCTATTGGTTTCATTGGGCGGCAGGGCTTGAGATGTCATTTCGTCTCAGTGTTGGGTAAATGTCCCACAAAACTGGAAGCAACATCTCCAAAATGACCTATACACTGTTGACGGGGACGTTAAACTTCAAATCAAACAAACAAAAATACTTCTTACTGGGACTCTTAACAGCGGCAAGTTCGCTATAGGCACAAATTGTTAGAGAACACATACTGTCCTGATAGCGAGGGTCCTCTGTAGCTTGTCTGCATCCTATCTCCTGAATGAATTTATGACTTTATGTCAAACTTGGTACAATTGTGTCATTGCACCCTACCGAAGACTTGATTAGATTTAGGTGACCTTGACCTCATTTCAAGGACACACTTTCCCAAAGAATACCCTCGGTAAGACCAGTTCTAACAAGTATCTCATATGTTTCTAACAAGGAAATTATCCTAAAATTATCCTTGTTTTGCCTCCTTATCTTTTAACCCATTTTGCGTACTGGAAACCACAAAATGGGTAATTGGCAAACTGTGCAGGCCCAGATCAGACGCCGCAGAACGCGGCGTCTGATCAGGGCCTACTCTGTTTGCAAAACGTTCAGCCATTTTCAAAATCAAATTTGAATAAAACACGACCAGACAATGACACCCCTAAATTTTGAAATGGATTTGTGCTATATAATTATAAGGTGGAAGATTCCGTAGGATGTTCTACAAAATTATAAAATTTGTAATCAAGTTAAAATTTTATGAGGAAAAGTTTATACTTACATACGTAACTATACGTTAGGATTATTTCCCCTGGCCAGTTCACAACCCGCAAAAGCTTTACAAGCGTCTCTATAATACACTGATCACGTGACTGATCTAGACGCTTGTATTGATCACCTGTAAATCCTCAGTTCTATACGGCGACAAACAGTTTGTCACCAACTTAAAAACTGAGGGGAGGTGGGAAGGGTAGTATGTAAGTATAAACTTTTCCTCATAAAATTTTAACTTGATTACAAATTTTATAATTTCACTTCGTAAAAGTTTATACTTACATACGTAACTATACGTTAGGATGATTCCCAAGCAATTCCCTCTGGCTGGTGGGAAGTTGGTGCCTGTAATCTTCACCTTGTTGATATTGACGTTAACCTTGTGTTTAACGCTGATTCACAAAAACCCTTATCATTCCACTATTTACAAGTGTTCATATAAGACATAATGTATTGAATACATCTCCTGATTCACTCAACCTCTATACATAAGGACTGCCTAGTCCCCAAATAATGTTGAATATACACATATTTACATTAAAACTGTAGCCGCAACCCGCCGGTTATTAAACTTTGTTTAAAAACCTCACAATTCCCAATTGTGGGATTCCAATTCTCTATAATAGAATTTCTTAAACACAGAGTCTTTACTCCAGTCTGCAGCTTCCAATATAGAAGATAAGGAAGCTCCTTTGAAAAGCGCCCAAGATGGACCTATGGCCCTGGTAGAATGAGCCTTCACTTTGAACTTTGGATCATCATATGCTTGTTTCACCACATTCACTATCCATGAAGCAATTGTTTGCCTGGATACACTATTGTGTGGTTTCTGATAAGAAATAAAAAGATTATTCACTTGTTCTTCAGAGTCATTGCCTCTTAACTTAGAAGTCCTGCTTACATAAATCTGTACAGCTCTCTTAGGGTCTAACTTATTGTTCTTACGAAAACAAGGAACAAAAATTTTACTACCCACATGACTTGGTCTGTCCTGTTTGGCTAAGCCTTGACGGATGAAAATGATGCCCTCAGGAAGTATTGACATAAAACCATCGCCAATCCTTAACGCCTGGATGTCTCCACAGCGCCTGAATGTCGTGACTGCAACAAGAAATACAGTTTTCAGAGTTAGATATTTCAAATGTGCTTTAGGTAATGGTTCAAATAAATCACCCGATAAGAAATCCAAAACCCTTTGTAAATCCCACTCAGGGACTAACTTCTTTTGAGGTGGCCGTGAATTAAATACCCCTTTCAAGAGTCTAATAATGTGTGGATGTTGACCTACTGATACATTATCTACTGGTGGCAAAATAGCAGACAGCATAGAACGATAACCCCCAATAGTTCTATATTTTAAACCAGATTGAAAAAGGAAAGACAGAAAATCTGCACATTCTGTTATAGTAGCTTTATAGGGATCAATCTCCCGTTCACTACACCAGCTGTGGAACCTGTTGAATTTGACAGCATAGTCTTTCTGTGTGCCAGCTCTCCAGGATGCTGCCAGCAGCTTTCTAGAGTTTTCTGAAAAGCCTTTATTTTCGAATGATTTGTCGATAGCAGCCATGCAACTAGACTGAAGGCTTGAGGCTTCGGGTGAAATATTTTGGTTTTGGGTTGTCGAAGCAAGTTCTGCTGTATAGGAAGCCTCACTGGATAATCTATCAACATCTGTAGAAGGTCCGTGTACCAACTCCTCCTGGGCCATTGAGGGGCAACCAGAATTAGTTGGCACCGAAAACTCTTCATATGTTGAAGCACTTTGGGAATGAGAGTCAGAGGTGGGAATGCATACGCTTCCATGTTTTCCCAAGAGATGGATAAGGCGTCTGTCGCCCATGCTAGCTGGCTTGGCTGCCATGAACAAAACATTTGAACTTTGTGATTCTGATCTGTTGCAAACAGATCTATCATGGGTGTACCCCAAAGATGAAAAATCTTCCGAACTACTGTATCGTTCAGAGTCCATTCTGTTGGACGTATTCTTACTCGCGAGAGATCGTCTGCTAGGGAATTCAGCCGGCCCAATAAATGAGCTGCTGTCAGAGACATGTTGTTGTCTATTGCAATTTTCCACAGTTCCCATGCCTGACAGCACAGGTTGGCCGATCGAGTTCCCCCCTGTTTGTTTACATATTGTACCACAGTTGTATTGTCTGTTCTTATTAACACACTGTGACCCCTGAGTTGTGGGAGAAAATGTTGCACTGACCGTATCACTGCTTCCAACTCTAGACTGTTGATATGTAAATTTTTCTCCTGCTTTGTCCAACGACCTTGAAAAATTTGATTGTTCAAATGACCTCCAAAGCCTATTTTTGAGGCATCTGTTGTTAAGACTTTTGAATTTTTTAAAGGAGTGAATGGTTTTCCCTGAAGTAAATTCTCTTCCTTTTGCCACCACCTTAAGTGGTCTGACAAAAACCTGTTGATTGGAATTTTGGCCTGGAGATTCCGAGATGTTGGACTCCAGAAATGTAGCATATGAAGCTGTATTGGTCTCATGAATAGGCGAGCATGAGGAACTATTTCTATGCATGAGGCCATCAATCCCAAAAGGTGCAGAAAACTCTGCGCCGTCTGTTCTTGTTTTAGAAGCTGAATTGCCATTTGAATTTTGGTTATTCTTTCTAGAGTTGGACAAACAATGCCCTTTTCCAAATGAAAAACTGTTCCTATGTATATGATGTTCTGACTTGGATTGAGAGTGGATTTTTCCAGATTGACCAAGAAACCTAGTTCTGCTAGAAGACTGAGCGTTCTTACTTTGTCTCTTATCAGCATTTCTCTGATCTGGTTCACTAAAAACCAGTCGTCCAGGTAAACCGACAGTCTCAGATTCTGCATCCTGAGATGTGCCGCTATTACTGTTACTATTTTTGTGAAATTCCTTGGCGCCTGGCTTGGACCAAAACATAGGCATGTGAATTGATACGCCTTGCCCTGAATGCTGAAGCGAAGGAATTTCCTGTGCCCAACATGGAGCGGTATGTGAAGATATGCTTCTTTCAAATCTATTGATATCGCCCAATCTCCTAACTGAACCAGATTCATGACCTTGCTTAAGCAATCCATTTTGAAATGTTGTTTCCGCAGATACCTGTTCAGAGGTCTTAGGTTGATGACTGGTCTCATTTCTCCCGATTTTTTTGGGACAAGAAAAAATGTTGAATAAAAACCTGCCTGCATCTTTTCTGGAGGGACAGGTTCTATTGCACCATTTTTTAATAACTTGTCTACCTCCGACAGTAAAATATCTAAATCTTGGGCAGAGGCATTTGTTTGTCGGACCCCTGTGAAAGGAGGTTTTGTCAAGAATTCCAGTTTGAGACCGTCCTTTATGACTGAAAGAACCCATTGATCTTGTGTTATCTGCTGCCATTTTTCGTGAAAATACTTTAAACGACCTCCGACAGGTATCTCCGGAAACTTGCCCAATATGGAGTCAGGATTTGTTTGGTTTATCTCCGTGGGCACGAAAGGAACTTACCGGTGTAAAATTCTTTGACGTGTTGTTCCTGTTGTTTGACGAGTAAGAACCACCTCTTGCAGGTCTACGATAATTTGAGGAAGAATAAGATGATCTTGTTTTGAAGGAATCCTCTGATTGTCTCGGTTTCTTCTGAGATGAAGAATCTGAAGGATAGGGATTCTTCCTCTTATAGAATTTCCTACCAAATTCTGGCATTAAGTCCGACAGCTGCTTGTCTTTCTCCTGTCTATCTTTGAGTTTCTTTTCAAACTCTGGACCAAACACACCTTCCCCTGATAAAGGAGCGGTCAATGCTGTTTTCTGCAAGTCTTTAAACTCATGCAGACCAGTATCTGCCACTGTGGCCTTTCGGCGAATAAGATGATGAAAAGCTCCTGCCCGAGCCACCTGATCAAGTGACTTTGTCGACATGGCAAAGATATCGCGCACATTCTGAACCGCTTCGTCCAAATTTGGAGAGTCTTTCTTTAAGTTTGAAAGTAATAAGCTCAGCGCTTGTTGAGTATAGCACAAAGAAATAATGCCTAAGCGAGCCGCCATCTGCCCCTGGAATGCTATTTTCTCCATTGACTTATAAGGTTGAGAAAACAATGACTGTGAACTGCCAAAAGCAGCCTTCCTACCATGTTTCTTTATAAGCAGTCTTTCAGATAGGTCATCTAAGCTAGGTACCTGTAAAATCTTTTCAGCACTTTCACTGATGGGAAATGATTGTCTGCTAGCTTCTTTATAAGCTGATAATTTGTCTGGAAATTGACATCTCCAGGAGTTATTTATGATATTAATTTGGGCTTTATCTAGATATAAACCCTTGGATAAAGACGATGAGTTTGTTTGTGCATCTTCACCAAACATCTCCACTAAAGTATCATGCGTCAAAGGTTCATTTTCCTTATCATTTGTCTGAGTACTGGATGTGTACTTCCCAAATCTCAATGTGTCCGCCTGTTCTGAACTTCCTTGCTCATTACAAGTTGATCTGTCACCCTCTTCCGATGAGAGGAGCCCTAAACTTTGACGCTCTCTCTGTCCTGGTTGTAAAGAGATTGTGTCGTCATCCAGACAATGACTAGACATACCAAAATCCTTATCCAAGCTATTTTCCAGAGAAATAAGAGGTCTCTGCCCACCTGATGTGTCAAACCTCGCAGTTTCTTGTGGTTCACACGCACCCGAAGTGCTGTCTTCCACGACGAAATTCACCGCTGGCCTCCGCTGAACAGAGCCAGAACTTGAAGTGTCTAACAAACCAATAAGACGCTCTATCCTTCCGTCTAACGACGAGAATTTGGCATTAATTTCAGAAGTTATTTTATTTTCAAGCAATGACAAATCTTCCATTTTTGCTGACGTCTTCAATTTCGCACCAGTCTTTGATTTAACATTGGCGACCTTCTTCTTGTCCGCCATATTGCCGGAAGTTACACGTGTCTGAGAAACAGAAAATGTCGACGAATTTTCATCTTCCGACAAGGTCAAATCTTGACTCACCTGTGACCGAACCGTTGCTTCGGCCATATCAAATATATTGATAAATTCTAAACTTAAATTTACGAAGATATAAAATAATAAAACACTCATAAGTTTATTCAAACTGTAAAATTGCGATGTGAACTGTTTGTCGCCGGAAATTAAACTGAGGATTTACAGGTGATCAATACAAGCGTCTAGATCAGTCACGTGATCAGTGTATTATAGAGACGCTTGTAAAGCTTTTGCGGGTTGTGAACTGGCCAGGGGAAATAATCCTAACGTATAGTTACGTATGTAAGTATAAACTTTTACGAAGTGAAATTACTTGGCCAAATGCATATACTGTAGTTACACATATGAGTTTGCAGTCTGGTTAGAGTCCTTGCAGCTTGTAAAAATCATAAGACAAGTTTTTATAGGATGCAGTCAGATCAATCTGAATTTATATTACAACTAAGTATGGCTGATAGTTTTGGTATTTTTATATTACATGGTAGCATATTGCATTTGATCACCTTTGAACCAGTAATTTTCTACATAATATAATTAGCCTGAATTAGTGCTTATTGAAGGCTTGTGTTAGCAAACTAGAAATATATGGATATATAGAACTTAAATGTTCAAAGGATATATTTGCGAATTTATCAGAGAGATTTGTACGAAAGTCAATGAGGTCACTGACGAACAACTTCTCATTTGATTTTTTTCTGTCCAAGCTGGGCACTGATATTATAGAAAATCAAAGCACTGAGAGTACTTGTGGGTTAATTGTCTCAAAGTATAGGCTGGGAATATAAGAATCTTATATGGGTGTGAGGGGTGGATGGAAAAATCCATCCCGAGGGTCACTGTCCGGCATCACGAGGCTTGCCTCGTGATGCCAGACAGTGATCCCGAGGGACTGACTTTTCTATCCACCCCTCACACCCATATAGGATTCTTTTTCTTGCATACCTACCATTTCTATTGCGAATTTTTAATGCTGCTGTCACTTCGGTTACCGATGTCCGCCATTTTGTGATGACACAACAGGAATGTTTAGTGACGTCACGCATGACGAAGCCGCGCATGAGGTTGTAATCAACCAGTGCATTTATGAAACGCGTGATTATATTCGATTTGGGGTCGGAACACCAGGGTCAGAACATAAATTTCTATCCAAGGGTAAAATCACGGATTTCCTTGTCTGGTGTGCAAGAAAATATATACATGTATGTCCTGTACTGAGCTATGACCCTTCATTTCAAGTTTTTAAACATTCTGCAGTGTCTGATCTAGGTCTATACTGTTTGCCAAGTCAAACCATGATTCCATATAACCCTCTTAGACAACATTCTGACCTCACAGCGGCTATTTTCTATAAATAACCGTTATTCTGACAACTCCAGCATTATCCCGGTCTCCTCTGGTGTCCTGCAGGGCTCTGTTCTCGGACCCATACTGTTTCTTGCATACATAAATGACCTCCCAGAGCAGGTTAGGTCAAAAGTCCGTCTCTTTGCTGACGACACAGCAATGTACTTATGCATTAGCTCCTTGTCTGAAGCAAACCTCCTTCAAGAAGATCTCTGCAAATTGGAGCTATGGGAAGAGGCCTGGGACATGAACCTCAACCCGACAAAATGTCAGGTTTTACATGTCACCAGGCTGAAGACACCCATTCCCTCCAAATACTTCCTCCATAACACTGAACTTGAAAGTGTGTCTGCTGCAAAGTACCTTGGGGTCACCATATCTGATGACCTCAGCTGGGGAACGCACATAGACAATATCACAAAAAAGGCAAATCAAACCCTCGGCTTTATCAAAAGAAATATCAAAGTACACAACCAAGACCTTAAGTCCACAGCATACAAAACCCTTGTCCGACCGCAATTGGAATATGCTTCCAGTGTCTGGTCACCCCATACAGCTACAGATATCTACAAACTTGAATCTGTCCAACGCAGAGCTGCCAGGTGGGCCACACGAGACTATAGGTACACATCAAGTGTTACAGCTATGCTTGGAAAACTCCAATGGCGTCCACTAGATCAGAGACGCATCGATAATCGCCTTATCATGCTATACAAGGTCACGCATGACCTTGTTGAAATCCCTGTCTCAGATTACCTCACACCCAATCGCAGAGAGTCGAAATTTATCCACCCTTTGGCATACAAGCAAATCCCTACCCAGACCAACTATCACAAGTATAGCTTCTTCCCAAGATCAGTTATACACTGGAACGCTCTTCCAGCCTATATTGTTTTGCTACCAACCTTGGCACAGTTCTGTCATGCTGTCTGCCAGGTGGTGCATGTGTCCCCCTAAGCCACCAGATTCTGTTTTTATCTCTTAACTATACTAACTTTCTTTTCCCACTGTACAAACTCATTTCACCTACTTTGCTTACCTTTTATTTCAGCTAACCCCCTTTAGCACTTGGTATACCGGATACCTTTTTCTGTTGTCCTCTTATGAGGTTTAGAAGTATCGGAAGAAAGAAAGTCACATGGGCTTTAGCACTGTAGAACTCTTATGCTTAGTAACTTTGGGTTGATTTACAAACTATTGACCCAAAATGTACAAGTTTATTGACCATAAAGTCATGCTTGATCCAAACTGAAAACAGAGATAACTCATGAATTGTGTATATCCATACAAATTGGTACTATACATTACATGTATGGTAGATTAAAATGGATTCTCGTTATAGTTTGCTGGAATCTGTACTTTTGGGCCAACTTTGAACCAGTATTATCATGTTAAATCCAGAAAAGTGCTATAACCATTCATGTTATATTGAGGTATGAGTGGACATATACATACACAACAACCTCTTTATAACACTATTGTTGAGGTCCAAAGCGGAAACTGTGTTACTTAACCCATTGCAGGTAGGAAACCCTGAATGGCGTACCTTGGCAAAGCAGTACAGTCCCAGATCAGATGCCGCAGAATGAGGCATCTGGTCAGGGCCTGCACTATTTGGTCACAGAGTTTTCCATCAAAAACAGAATAAAAACGAAAAAAATAGGCCTACCAATCCTTATTTGACAAAGTGACTTGTCCAACATGTTTGATTTGAAGTTTAACGTCCCAGTACCGCCCCCGCCCGTCTGGGCTTGAAGAAATAGACGGGCTGCATGATGCTTCCACGCAGAGCTGAAACCAACCCGCACATGAGTACTGGTAAACTGCTTAGAGGATCTAAGCCTGGCAATTATGCGAGTCGGCCCGTCCATGCTTATAAACCCTATTGTTTTCATTGGGCGGCAGAGCTTGAGATGTCATTTCATCTCAATGTCGGGTAAAAGTCCTACAAAATTGGAAGCAGCATCTCAAAAATGACTTTTACAGTGTTAATGGGGACGTTAAACTTCAAATCAAACAAACAAAACGTCCCAGTCAACACTATTTAGGTCATTTTGGAGACATTGCGTCCAATTTTGTGGGTGAGTGAGTGAGTGTTTGAGTTTTATGTCCCACCAACAGCTAAGGTCATACGGAGATGGGACCTCAGCTTAAAGACTCATCCGAAAGTCTGGAGAAGCCCGGGATAGACCCTGCGATCCCTGGTTTATACTAGGCGAGTAGCGTAATCACTACACCATGGAGGCTTCTAACCAATTTTGTGGGACTTTTACCCAACATTCAGATGAAATGACCTCTCAGTCCCTGCCGCCCAATGAAACCAATAGGGTTTATATGCAATGGGCGGGGGCCACTTGTCAAACATATACTGACCGGAAATAGAAACTATACACTTTTGAATTGTCTCTCCTGACATAACAAGTGAATAATTCATTCAAAAGTTACTGATACAGGATTAGATTATCTATTGACGTGGACTCTGTAATAATTTAAAGAAAATCTGGTGTTCAAAATAAAAGTTTTGGGGGGAAATGTAAAAAAGTGTATTTTTCACAAAATTTGTATGTAAACGAATTTTGACCTCAACATTTTTGCGTATAGGTAAATACTCAAAAGAAGTGAATGAAAAAAAGGACATAACATCTAAAACTTATCGAAAAACAAACATTCTATTGAAATCTCAAAACTGTATTTTTCACCGAAATTTTCAAAATAACACTTCAAGCCAAAAATCGATGTAAAAACGCCTCCAATCGTTTAAACATCTTCATTTGCATCTTAAACATTGATTTAAACAAAAACCGCGATCAGATATGCCATAATTTTGGCTCACTTCCGGTATTTGGTCCAATATTTAAAGGTCGATAACTTTTCAACCATTACGAAAATTTTTATTTAGTAAACAATATTCCCAATGTTAGCTGATGTGTAACAATTGGTAAAAATGGGAATCACATTTGCGAAACAAAATATTTGACTCAATGGAAACATGAACACCAAGATTTTGACCCTTAATGCCTTGAAACTGTGGCCTTGCCCGATAAATCGTAGCTATCAATGAACGTTTTATTCAATACATCAATAGCATACATGCAACTGATGTTTATTTACACAACTGGAATTCAAATTTTATCGATTTGTTTTGCCAGCGACAATTTAAAAATGAGTCTATAGTTTCTATTTCCGGTGAGTATATAACAATAGAAGAGTCCACTACTATACAATGGATAAAACAAAAATGGACAGATTACATGTATTAAGAAAAAAATGACCATTTATGGTCTACATTATATTTTAACTGTGCTGTACAAACCAAAATGCTATCATAATGAACTGTGTTATAAAGAGGTGCATGTCTGTAGTTTTGACTGGAATTTGATATTTTCAGGTTTCCAATAATTTAAGGGGAATGGATACATCTGGCAAATTTTTCTGTCGTTTTGCAAAGGGAGACTACTTTTGGGACTTCCTTTTCACTTTATTGTAAACCCTGTCCCATGGAAAAAGGGGTCTACTCAGGAGCACAGGAGCAAATTTTTTCCTTTATGGGTTGATCCCTATTGACATGGGAGACAAAAATAATTATGAAGGAGTTGCCACCCCTGAGGATGTATCCATTGCTGGATACTCATGAAAGGGCAGGCAACTCATTGAAAAATTTATCTGTCTCAGATGTCAATAGGGGTCATCGTATAAAGAAAGAAAGAATTCTTTCCTTTAACCCTTATCTTGCTGTTCACGACAACCCCTATATTTGCAAACAGTGTAGATCCAGATCAGGTGGCTTCTTCAGAAGCCACCTGATCAGGATCTACACTGTTTGGCATTCAGTTTATGAATTTGTAGCAATAAATTACATCAAGTAATTTGATTGGTTGACAGACAGAAATGGGTGTGGCTTAAATGAATATTCAGCAAGATAAGGGTTAAGAGATTACATATTTTTCAGAGGGGCTGAGTTCAATCCTGGGAAAGCAAACAGGAAGTCCCAAAAGTTATCTTTCTTGTTAAAAAAAAAGTGAACAATTGGCCTATCTTCATGTCTTCATTTACCTTAAGGTTTGAGTTGTGATTCTAAGGTTTCTCACCTAACTAACAAATTTCAGATAGAACAGCTCTGGGGTGCTGTTTGTTTGTTTGGTTTGAGTTTTAATGTCCCTTTCAACACTACTTTTGGAGAAGTTGCTTCCAATTTTGTGGGACTTTTACCCAACATTGAGATCACATGACATCTCAAGCCCTGCCACCCAATGAAACCAATTGGGTTTATATGTATGGAGATCCAATTTGTATCACTTTGCCTAGCACTGACAGCAATGTTAGGTCGATTGCCTCTGAGTGTAGGCTGGAAAAAAGGCCCTGAACTGAGACATATATATCCTTAAATTCCTGTGCTTTAACTCTTATCATGCTGTTCACAACCACCCCTATCTTTGGAAACAGTGTAGATCCAGATCAGATGGCTTCTTCAGAAGCCATCTGATCAGCATCTACACTGTTTGACATACAGTTTATGGATTTGTAAGAATACATTACATCAAGTAATCTGATTGGTTGAAAGTCAAAAATTGGTGTGGCTAAACTGAATATTCAGCAAGAGAAGGATTAAGCAAACAGTGAGGACAATGATAAGATGCCACTTCTGATCTAGGTCTGCACTGTTTGCCTATCCCAGCACGAGTCCAGTCCAGGTTTTTTCAGGTGGCCCCTCTTTACACAGCATTCCCACATTACAGTGACAAGAATACATGTAACATAGCTACCATAAAAATCCTAAAAGTAACTTGCTAGAATTCTTCAAAAAATTTAACAAATTTGTTTCACGATCAAACAAGGAGTCCAAAAGGTGCAGGCGGAATGGCAAGCAGTGTAGACCCTGATCAGACTGCTCCTTCAGGTCTGCACTGTTTGCTTTAAGCCCTTTCTCTCTGATTCTATTTTCGCCCTTAACTTTATTGGATAGTGATAGTCACATGGACAATGGCAGTATATAATTTCAATAGTAGCTTTAGGTTGATTTACCTGGAATTGTTTGACAACCTACATGTCAAAATTTAGCATCTGTAGTTACTGGCAGACTATTGAGACATTTTAGTCATTAACTGTAATTAACAGTGATTTTAACCCTTGTTCTGCTGAGTAAATTAATTTTGCCGCATCACCAATCAAATTATTTGATTTGATGTTTAATCCAGATTTGCAAACTTATTGACAAACTGTGTAGATTTTAATCGGATGGCACCTGATCTGGATCTACAATTTGCAAAGGTTCAGAAGCCATCTAATCTGGATCTACATTGTTTGCAAAGGTAGGGGTTTCTGTGTTCAACACGACCAGGGTTAGCCCATTGTATACTTGTAGACTCTTCAATTGCTATTTGTTGGGGCAAGTCCATTTGTCATGTAAGTGGTTCAGGCCTATTTTTTTTTCATTTTTATTCTATTTTTATGCCCCCACCATTAAAAGAATGGTGGAAAGGGCATATAGCGTTGTCCCTGTCGGTGCGTCTGTGCGTCCGAAACTTAAACGCAGTCAATAACTTCCTTACTTCTTGATGGATTTTAAAATTACTCGGCAGAAATGTTAACCATCATGAGACGACGTGTCACGTGCAAAATCCAGGTCCATACCTCGAAGGTCAAGGTCATACTTAGAGGTCAAAGGTAAAAAAGGGGTCCGAACTTAAATGCACGTAAAAACAAACTTACTTATTTCTGGATGGATTTTGAAATTGCTTTGAAGAAATGTTAACCATCATGAGATGATGTGTCACGTGCAAACTCAGATCCGTACCTCCAAGGTCAAGGTCATACTTAGAGGTCAAAGGTAAAAACAAATGGTCCTAAACTTAAACGCAGTCAATAACTTTCTTATCTCTGGATGGATTTTGAAATTACTTGGCAGAAATGTTGGCCATCATGAGACAGTCTGCCTCACACAAAACCAAGGTCCTTACCTCCAAGGTCAAGGTCATACTTAGAGGTCAAATGTGAAAAAAAGGGTCCAAAACTTACATGGTCAATAACTTTCTATGGATAAATAGGAACATAGACATATTTTCAGGCGGGGGCATCCGTGTCCTATGGACGCATTTCTAGTTGATAGAATCTTCTGTTAGCAAATAGTGCAGGCCCTGATCAGATTTCGCATTCTGCGGCATCTGATCTAGGCCTGCACTTTTTGCCAAGGTACACCTTGAGGGGTTTCCCGCATGCAGTGGGTTAAGGGGTTCCATTGAAGGCTGTAACTTGGTTATCTCTCGAACATTTAGGTATATAAATGTGGGGAGCATTTAGGGATATTTTCTAGGTCTTCTAATGAATAAAGGTATCTCATGTGTACTCATAAGAATCGCTCCATCCCACAACATATAATTTCAACATGTCTTACCCAAATGTTTTGATGAATAAATTAATTTTGCCACACTCATTTCTGAATATCAACCTATCAAAATACTTAATGCAATTTTTTCCTGCAAATTCACAATCAAAATGACAGTGTAGATCCTGATCAGATTGTTTCTAGGCAGGATCTACTGTGATGATCCTAAGTATTGCGACAAATTTCCCCGCCCATAGGGGCTTGAAGAAATATATGGGCTGCATGATGCTTCCACGCAGAGCTGAATCCGGCCCGCACACTAGTACTGGTAAACCGCTTAGAGGATCTAAGGCTCATGAAACGCGGTGCGAGGCGGACCGTCCATGCTAATAAACCCTATTGGTTTCATTGGGGGACAGGGCTTGAGATGTCATTTCATCTCAATGTCGGGTAAAAGTCCCACAAAATTGGAAGCAACGTCTCCAAAATGACCTTTACAGTGTTGATGGGGACGTTAAACCTCAAATCAAACAAACAAATTGCGACAAATAGGCCAAAGCAATAGCCTAAGCAAGCAGTCCAGACCCAGATTGGACTGCTCCTCTGCTCTTAAAGGAGCAGTCTGGCCAGGGTCTACACTGTTTGCCATTCCCTCTTCATGCTTTGGACTCCTTTCTGGATCGTGAAACAAATTTGTTAAATTTTTTGGAGAATTACTGCAAATTCTCAAGGTGTCCAAACTTTTAAATTGTTTGCCATTCTGTCTGCAAGCTTTAGACTCCTTAAAATTTGGATCATGAAACAATTATGTTATTTGCATAACAGAGAAATGCTATGATTTTTACCAGACATAAACTTCGTATTTTCCTTTTTGCTAAGAAGAAATATTTCCTCTCAGCCGGGGAAATAAATCTCTTTAGCTGGAACTACTTTATGTTCAAGATACAAGATACCGCTTTTGCAGTGAAATCGTTATATTCAGACGCAAGAAAGTTTCAGTCACGTTGACGCTATCCATGACATCATTGTAATGGCGTCTGGGAAGATATCAACAAACGTTCGGAATGCGTGACGTTTGAGTCGGATGCAGTGCTGAAACAAAACAAAACATTGATATGACATTGAATAGGATCTACAGGTTGCTTCATTTGATCTCACATTTTAGTTGTTTTATCACTGAATCACTTTGTTTCTTCTATTTTTGTTCAAAACTGCACATTTGAAGTGCCCATCCAGTTTTTCTTCCATTCAGCTTCTGTAACACTACGCTGATTGAACTGTTAACCCTTGTCCTGCTGAGCCTGGATATGCCTTATTTTCCAAACAATGAAGATCCAGATCAGATGGCTTCTGACGAAGCCATCTGATCAGGATCTACATTGTTTGCTATTCAGATTGTGAATTTGTTGCAATAATTTGCATCAAGTATTCTGATTGGTTGATAATCAGTAGTGGTTGTGGCATATATGAATATTCAGCAGGACAAGGGTTAACTTGAGCTGTAAAAACTCGTGCTTCGCACTCATTTCTTTATTGGATTGTTTTACCCAGCTAATCCCATATTTCAAATAGGAGAATGAATAAACCCTATTTATTAATCTTTTAGGAGAATTACAGCAAGTTCTCAAGGTGCCCAAACTTTCAGGATTTTCATTGTATCCTTGTTCAGCAGGACGAACATTAACCCTTGTCTTGCTGAATATTTAAATATGTTACACCCACTACTGATTATCAGCCAATCAGATTACTGGATGCAAATTAACTGGATGGCAAACAATGAAGATCCTGATCAGATGGCTTCTTCAGAAGCCATCTGATCTGGATCTTTATTGTTTCAAAGATAAGGCATATCCGGGCACAGCAGGACAAGGGTTAATAAAAATCTTCTTAGTTTCCTAAATATTTGTTATATGGAGCTATCGGAACAATACCCCAGGTACTAAGGAGCAAGTTTGAGTTACACTGAGTTATCCTGCAGTTCACGGCAACCCCTACCTTTGTAAACAGTGTAGATCCAGATCAGATGGCTTCTTGAAGAATCTGATCATGATCTGCACTGTTTGTCCTGCCGTTTGTGATTTGAACCAATATATTATATCAAGTTATTTCATTGGTTGATAGTCAGCAATGGGTGCTTTTAATTAATTTATGCAGTGGGATATGGGTTAAATAACCTATCAGTGTTTGAGCCGTTGAAGTATTATTGTATTCATTCATTTTCATTTCAGACACAAAAATGCAGCCTAGAAATGAAGTCTGATTGGTTGAAGTAGCCAGAGAGGGCTGTTACCCAACTTACAAAGATGTCAGACAGCACTGATACAGAGAACACTGGGTTGATGGGCGCAGCTGGGGACCATGCTCAGAAACGCAGGAAACAGGCTCCAGACTGGGGAAGGTTTGGTCTCAGCCAGGAACCAGTGAAGACAGATTACAAAGCTACTGCATATACTGGAGAAGAGGCAGGGTACCAGCATACCGATTCCAGCAAGAAGAATGAATTGTTCCATGAAGACCAGGTACTATTTGATCAGCCCATGAAGTAGTAAGACTAATCTCATATCCTGCTGAATAAATTAATTTAGCCACACCCATTGCTGACCATTAACCAGTCAAATTGCATGACAAACATTATACTGTAATGACCCTATTTATTGAGACAGATAGGCCTAAGCAAACAGTGCAGACCCAGATCAGACTGCTCCTGAAGGAGCAGTCTGATCAGGGTCTTCACTATTTGCCATTCTGCTTGCACATTTTGGACTCCTAGTTGAATCATGAAACAAATTTGATAATACATGTATTTTAGGAGAATTAAAGCAAGTTCTCAAGAGTCAATTTTTTTTTTATTTTTCCGGTAGATCCTGTTCAGAAGCCATCTGATCTGGATCTACATTTTGTGCAAAGGTGGGGGGTTGTCATGTTCAGCAGGATAGGGCTAAAGACAAAACAAATGTTGGGACACAGAGAAGTATACACATTAGCTACCGCGGCGCACGAGTCGGACCGCCCATGCTTATAAACCCTATTGTTTCATTGGGCGACAGGGCTTGAGATGTCATTTCATCTCAATGTCGGGTAAAAGCCCCACAAAATTGGAAGCAACGTCTCCAAAATGACCTTTACAGTGTTGACGGGGACGTTAAACCTCAAATCAAGCCAAAAAACATTAGCTACCGATTGGGGAATATCTCCATAACTGTTACTCTGCTTTTTCCCTAAGATTCAGTTATGGACTATCTATAGCTAAATAATAATAATAATAACTGTAGTATTATATACTCTCAAAAAATATTGCTGTCTACAACCATTTTCTGACTCAAATATCACCCTACAAGCATTTTCTGATTCTGCATGAGGCAAATTCGGAACTCCAGAATTTGCTATAACCATACCTGTGATACCTCCCTCATCAGCAGGGAGACTCCCTCATTTTGATGCTAATTTTTGCCCCATTTATGCTAAATTTTAGTAAAGTTTTGGAGTCTCCCTCATTTGAACTGAGAATTTCCCTATATATTCTTTACATCTCCCTCATCACAATAGCAAATCTCCCTCATGCAGTAAAAAAAAATATCACAGGTATGTATAACCACATTAGAAACATGGAACTAGACCTGTAAATGACAGGCCGCCGTGGCCTAGCTGATAAGAGTGCTGACCCTTAATCATTAGGTCTCTCACCGCTGTCACATTTGGAATGCCAAGTTCTGCAACAGAAGATCAGGTGGTTTTTCTCCAGGTACACCGGTTTTTGCCCACCTCTGATTAACAATCAACACGAGTGAAATAATCTTGAAATTGCCGTAACCAACCGCTGAAGGCAAAGGATCTGTGTATGTGATGAGGACACTTACATGCAGAATGTAATATCAAATTTTTCTGCTTATTTCAGTATGAGAAATGACATATTTAACGTCACTGCAGCTGGTGTCTGGGACTGTGTGGGGGCCATAAAAAGGCTCCTTGCTCTACATCATAGTGTAGTTTAAATTTTCTTGTCCTTTGGGATGATCGATTCCATTGTGGAATTTTGAAAATACTTGAGGGTCACTGATGAGGCCTAATTGGCAGAAACTAGCTAGTCAGGCCCAGAAAACATGTACACTTCATTTTTTCCAGTTCTGTGGTGTGTTCCTTGCTTCCAAAGGATAACCCATGTATAGAACATATTTATTGGAAGAAAAGAAGTAATATAATAAAACAATACCACTACAGTAACTTGGTCTACCTCACAGTATCACCTCTTGCGGATATTTCCAGATCTTACACATCACACTCTATGCTCCGTGTCTGGTGTGACACTCTGATCTGGAAACATCCATTTGATCTGATGCTAAATGGCAGATGCTACATAGAGGATCTTACATGAGTGTTCATGTATTATTGAATTTATTAAACGAGTTGAGGAAAAGGGATAAAATGCGAGGCTTTGCTGAGCATTTTATCCCTTTTCCTCAACAAGTTTAATAAATTCAATAATACATGACCACGAATGCAAGATTCTATTTATCATATGACATATAAAATGTATTTTAGTCACGATTGTTTACAAAAATGTCAATATTCCGCCATTAGTAAACGCAACATCGATAAAGATGTCGTACATGTAACTTTACGGGACGTATCTAGCTAATTTGCATATTTAATCCACTAGTGGATTATCGAAAATATTACATGGCGTTATTACACTCTCAGATGCGACGTCATATGATAAATAGTATTAATATTTATTTTTTATTATCATAATTATTGATACTCCCTTTATTATACTTGTTTCTCTCCACTTACATAGAGCTATATACATGTGTATGTCACTTTCAGAATCTGTCTCAGAAACAGTGGTGGATGTCCAATTTTTTCATCCGAGAGCCAGTGCTGTTTGGTACATGGGATGGTGTGTTTACCTCCTGTCTCATTAACCTACTCGGGGTTGTCATATTTCTTCGTTTGGGCTGGATAGTGGTAAGTTTCTGTGAAATGGTTATTGAGCCATGGCACGGTAATATCTTCAAGAAGATCTGGGCTTAGCTTAACAAACTCAACCCAATGTATGCTGGTGGACACTTCCATTGCAATATGATGGACAAATCCATTTGTCAAATAAGGGGTTGCAGGCCTATTTTTAGCTCACCTGTCACGTAGTGACAAGGTGAGCTTTTGTGATCACTTTTTGTCCGTCGTCCGTCGTGCGTGCGTCCGTCCGTAAACAATTTCATATAAGTATATCTCTAATACCCCTTGGTCAATCTTGATCAAATTTCATGGGAAGCATCATCAGGTAGGGGGGAAGGCTGCATAAGGTTTTTGGGCTGATCAGATTGGAATTCTGTTGCCATGGCAACATATAGCTCCCATAGACTATCAATGGGAAAAAATTAAAATATCTTCTTCTCTGAAACCACAGGGCCCAGAGCTTAGATATTAAGCATGTATTAACGGCCAGTGGTCACCTACATAATTCCTGCCAATCATGCCCCTTGGGTCCAAATTGGCCGCACCCCGGGGCCCCTTCTCTCCCATAGACTCATAATGGAACAAAAAGCTTCAAAAATCTTCTTCTCGGAAACCACAGGGCCCAGAGCTTAGATATTTAGCATGTAGCAACAGCAAGTGGTCAACTACATAATTCCTGCCAATCATGCCCCTGGGGTCAAAACGGGCCACACCCCGGGGCCCTTTAGCTCCTATAGACTCATCATGGAAAAAAGCTTCAAAAATCTTCTTCTCTGAAACCACAGGGCCCAGACCTGAGATATTTGGCAACTAGCAACGGCAAGTGGTCACCTACATAATTCCTGCCAATCATGCCCCTGGGGTCCAAATTGGCCACACCCTGGGGCCCCTTAGCTCCCATAGACTCATAATGGAAAAAAAGCTTCAAAAATCATCTTCTCTGAAACCACAGGGCCCAGAGCTTAGATATTTAAAATGAAGCAACGGCCAGTGGTCACCTACATAATTCCTGCCAATCATGCCCCTTGGTTCCAAATGGGCGACGCCCCGGGGCCCCTTCGCTCCCATAGACCCATAATGGAAAAAAAGCTTGAAACATCTTCTTCTCGAAAACCACAGGGCCCAGAGCTTAGATATTTAGCATGTAGCAACGGCAAGTGGTCACCTACATAATTCCTGCCATCCATGCCCCTGGGGTCCAAACGGGCAACGCCCCGGGGCCCTTTAGCTCCTATAGACTCATAATGGAAAAAATCTTCAAAAATCTTCTTCTCTGAAACCACAGGGCCAAGAGCTGAGGTATTTGACATGTAGCAATGGCAAGTGGTCACCTACATAATTCCTGCCAATCATGCCTCTAAGGTCCAAATGGGCCATGCCCCAGGGCCCCTTAGCTCCCATAGACTCATAATGAAAAAAAAAGCTTCAAAAATCTTCTTCTCTGAAACCACAGGGCCCAGAGTTTAGATATTTAGCATGTAGCAACGGCAAGTGGTCACCTACATAATTCCTGCCAATCATGCCCCTGGGGTCCAAATGGGCCACGCGCCGGGGCCCCTTAGCTCCCATAGACTCATAATGGAAAAAAGCGTCAAAAATCTTCTTCTCTGAAACACAGGGCCCAGAGTTTAGATATTTAGCATGTAGCAATGGCAATTGGTCACCTACATAATTCATGCCAATCATGCCCCTGGGTTCCGAATGGGCCACGTGCTGGGGCCCCTTTGCTCCCAAAGACTCATAATGGAAAAAAAGCTTAAAAAATCTTCTTCTCTGAAACCACAGGGCCCAGAGCTTAGATATTTAGTAGGTAGCAACGGCAAGTGTTCACCTATATAATTCCTGCCTATCATGCCCCTGGGGTCCAAAAGGGCTACGCCCTGGGGCCCCTTAGCTCCTTTAGACTCATAATGGAAAAAAAAGCTTCAAAAATCTTCTTTTCTGAAACCACAGGGCCCAGAGCTTAGATATTTAGTAAGGTAGCAATGGCAAATGGTCACCTACATAAATCCTGCCAATCATGCCCTTGGGGTCCAAATGGGCCACACCCCGGGGCCCCTTAGCTCCCATAGACTCATAATGGAAAAAAAGATTCAAAAATCTTCTTCTCTGAAACCACAGGGCCCAGAGCTTAGATATTTAGCATGTAGCAACGGCAAATGGTCACCTACATAATTCCTGCCAATCATGCCCCTGGGTTCCAAACGGGCCACGCCCCGGGGCCCTTTAGCTCCTATAGACTCATAATGGAAAAAAGCTTAAAAAATCTTCTTCTCTGAAATCACAGCGCCCAGAGCTTAGATATGTATAACGTATCAATGGCAAGTGGTCACCTATATAATTCCTGCCAATCATGCCCCTTGGGTCCAAAAGGGCCACACCTCGGGGCCCCTTAGCTCCTATAGACTCATAATGGAAAAAAAAGCTTCAAAAATATTCTTCTCTGAAACCACAGGGTCCAGATCTTAGATATTTAGCATGTAGTAATGGCAAGTGGTCACCTACATAAATCCTGCCAATCATGCCTGTGGGGTCCAAATGGGCCACGCCCTGGGGCCCCTTAGCTCCCATAGACTCATAATGGAAAAAAGATTAAAAAATCTTCTTCTCTGAAACCACAGGGCCCAGAGCTTAGATATTTAGCATGTAGCGACGGCAAGTGGTCACCTACATAATTCCTACCAATCATGCCCCTGGGGTCCAAACAGGTGAGCGATATAGGGCCACTGGGCCCTCTTGTTAGCTCACCTGTCACATAGTGACAAGGTGAGCTTTTGTGATCACTTTTTGTCCATCATCCATGCGTGCATCCGTCCATCCGTGCATCCGTAAACTTTTTCTTCAAACCACATCTCCTCCTAAACCACTGATCGGATTTTGACCAAACTTCACAGGAATGATCCTTAGGTGGTCCCCTTTCAAAGTTGTACTGATGGTTCCGGTCTGTTACACATCAAGGTCACAGGAGCCAAAAACAGATTTTTTTAAATGAAAACTTAAAAAATCTTCTCTGAAACTGCAAGGCCCAGGTCTTCAATATTTGGTGTGAAGCTTCATCTAGTTGACCTCTACCAAGATTGTTCAAATTATAGCCCAGGGGCCAAAAATGCCCCCGCGCCGGGGCCCACCAGTTTTACATAGACTTATATGGGGAAAACCTTTAAAAATCTTCATGTCTGAAACCAGAAGGCCCAGGTCTTTGATATTTGGTATAAAGCTTCATCTAGTGGACCTGCATCAATATTGTTCAAACTATAGTCCCGGGGCCAAAAATGCCCCTGCCGGGACCCACTGTTTTCACATAGGCGTATATAGGGAAAACTTTTAAAAATCTTCTTGTCTGAAACCAGAAGGCCCAGGTCTTTGATATTTGGCATGAAGCTTCATCTAGTGGACCTCTACCAAGATTGTTCAAAATATAGTCCTGAGGCCCACAATGTCCCCGCGCCGGGGCCAACTGGTTTCACATAGGCGTGTACAGAGATAACCTTTAGAAATCTTCTTGCCAGAAACCAGAAGGCCCAGGTCTTTGATATTTGGTATGAAGCTTCATCTAATGGACCTCTACCAAGATTGTTCAAATAATAGCCTTGGGGCCAAAAATGTCCCTGTGCCAGGACCCACTAGTTTTACATATGCTTATATAGGAAAAACCTTTTAAAATCTTCTGGTCTGAAACCAGAAAGCCCAGGTCTTAGATGTTTGGTATGAAACTTCATCTAGCGGACCTCTACTGAGATTGTTCAAATTATAGCCCTAGCACCAAAAAAGCCCCCACACCAGAGCCCACTAGTTTTACATAGGCTTATATAGGGAAAACCTTTAAAGGGACCTCTACCAAGACTGTTCAAATTATAGCCTTGGGACCAAAATGCCCAGTGCCGGGACCCACTAGTTTTACATAGGCTTATGTAGGAAGAACCTTTAAAAACTTTATGTCTGAAACCAGAAGGCCCAGGTCTTTGATATTTGGCATGAAGCTTCATCTAGTGGACCTCTACTGAGATTATTCAAATAATAATCTGGCGCCAAAAATGACCATGTGCCAGGGTCCACTGGTTTTACATAGGCTTATATAGGGAAGACCTTTAAAAATCTTCTTTTCTGAAACCAGAAGGCCCAGGCTTTTGATATTTGGTATAAAGCTTCATCTAGTGGACCACTACCAAGTTTGTTCAAATTATAGCCCTTGGGCCAAGACTGTACTAGAGATACTTATTCTCAACTTAGCGATTCAGGGCCCTCTGGGTCCTCTTGTTTCGTTTTTATTCTATTTTTGACAGAAAAGTCTGCTAGAAAATAGTGCAGGCCCTGATCAGACGCCGCGTTATGCGGCATCTGATCTGGGCCTGCATGTTTGCCAAGGTACCCCTTGAGGGGTTTCCCGCCTGCAGTGGGTTAAGTCTCTATCAGGAACAATGTCTAATACATAGGTATTTTTTGCTAAAAAAATGTGAGTAGCTTAGCGAATGCAAAAATAGTATTACACTGTAGCGTCGTTATAACGCTGTCATCGGGATCCATCGACGTCGACCGCGTTATATGTGATCCAGTGCTATATTGATCCCGAAAATATAGCGTTATATTGTTACCCCACCCACTTTTTCTGCATGCATGGCTACTGTTTCTGCCAGTTTATTATGAATATTACATACTGCATGTATTTTATAAATTATATAGTTACTAGATTAAATAATAATCTGATTCTATACTTCGAGTGGTCATTTAGCTTTTCATTCAAACCATTGCTGAATTTATTTATTACTGTACTTTCGTTTCTGTATCTCTTCCCGCCATATTTATTTACCTCTTCCGGTCTCAAGAAGGTATCACTAAATAGTGAAGTAAAATGCAACTTGACAATTCCGAAAGGTTAGCTTGAAAGAGGGGCTGTTAATGTAAGCGAACCAAGTTTAACATTGGGATTATGAATGTTTATTGTTGTACCTTGCTTGATTTCCGTTTCTTTGTTTTTATCTAGTGACTAATAAATGTATATAAAAAAAAAAAACGTCTGCTATGCTCTGTTTTGGCGGGAAAAATATTTAGCGTCTGCAAGTGACAATTACAAAGGGATTAATTGAGACAAACAGGTACAAATACCTTGATTACCTAGTTTTCACACCTTACCACACAGTTAATTGCCGTCTTATCAATAAGCCATAGGCGAGTATTCACAGTTTAATAGTGTTGACAACTTGAGTAAATAAGCGAGAATACAGGTATTGTCTTGGCTGATGGTATTTTGACTGCCGAGTTCGGCGGAAAAATGGGAAAAAAAATTGACCGTTTTCAAAACTGGCGGAAAAAAGAAAAAAAAAATGGAGCCACAGACCAACAGTGTTATAACAATTTCCCCCCCAACAAACGGCCCCACGGATTTACCGCATGCAGATGCACAGGTGAAAACAGCGTCTGCATTGCTCTGTTTTGGCGCGAAAAATGTTTAGCATATACAGGTGTCAATTTAATTTTACACCTTGTCCAGGTTATTTTTAATGCCATAGGCGAATATTCACAGTTTCATAAGTGTTGACAGCTTGAGTAAATCGGCGAGTATACACGTCTTATCATGGCCGACGATGTTTTGACTGCCGAGTTCCGCGAAAAGGGCAAAATTTTCAGCCAAACTTTCAAAACTGGGAAAAAAACGTAAAAAAAAAAACGGGAGCCACAGACCAACAGCGTTATAACGATTTCCGCGTTTTAAGCATCAGCGTTATAACGACTCTACAGTGTATTATTGTGATATAAAATGATAAAAAATTTTAACGAAACTTTAAATAACACAGAATACAGCTTATCATCAGTACCAGCTATTAATAACTTCAAATAAGGCACTTTTTTCACCCCAAAAGTACAGATATTTGTCTAATTTCTGGACAAAAGCGTATGCTGTGAGTACTCCTTAGAAGCGCCTCGGTGAGGTGCATTTAATGAGCACCCACAACATATGCTTTCATGCAGAAATAAGAAAAATGATATGTTGATACCCTGTCTTGTCTGGGTCACATATGAGATGCCAAGTTCTGCAATGGAGGGTCATGTGGTTTTTCTCCCGTTACTCCAGTTTTCACCCACTGATTAACGATCTGCTTGATAAGAGAGAAATAATCTTGAAAGGGTCGTAAAACCAAAACCAAAAAAAGAGAAAAACCCTGTCTTGTCTGGGGCTATGCGACCTTCACTGTTTACAAAACTTTCAGTGATGTTTCTGAATAAATTTCTAAAAACAACCCAACCTGAAAACCCTAAACTCTGACATGGACTTCTGCTATACATATATATAAAAGGTTTGCTCTTTTCAGCCCAAATTGCATTGAGTGTATTTTCTCATTTTTCTGTCATCATTTTTCTTCACAGGGTAATGCAGGAGTTGGACTGACAATCCTGTTGATAATACTAGCTGTTTTCATCGTGTTGATAGTGGCCCTCAGTGGTATAGGAGTATGTGAGAGATGTCACATGGAGAGTGGTGGGGTATACTTCCTCATGTCACATGTTCTAGGGGCCAGGATAGGGGGCAGCATAGGAGTTATCTACTGCTTTGCTCAGGTCAGTATTGTACACTCTAAAATTCAGGCCAACTTTCAATGACTCAATTACCTTTGGAGCTTTTGTTTGTTTGTTTGATTTGAGGTTTAACGTCCCCGTCAACACTGTAAAGGTCATTTTGGAGACGTTGCTTCCAATTTTGTTGGACTTTACCCGACATTGAGATGAAACGAACTCTCAAGCCCTGTCGCCCAATGAAACCAATAGGGTCTATTAGCATGGACGGTCCGCCTCGCACCATGGTTCCTGGACAGGCTTAGATCCTCTAAGCGGTTTACCAGTACTAGTGTGCGGGCCAGATTCAGCTCTGCGTGGAAGCATCGTGCAGCCCATATATTTCTTCAAGCCCCTATGGGTGGGGGCGGTCCTTTGGGGGCTTTCAGCTTGATCTTCTTAACCCATTTTCTACCGGAAACCCCTAAACAGGTATCCTGGCAAACAGTGCAGGCCCAAATCAGATGCCGCAGAATGCGGCGTCTGATCAGGGCCTTCACTGTTTGCAAAATGTTCAGCCATTACCCAAATAAATTTTGAAGACAATACACCCCTAAATTTTGAAATTTTGAAATGGACCCCTGCCATATATGAGGAGGAAGATTCCATTTGATACAAAAAGGTTAGTGTACAGACGAGACCAGCTTTCATTACTGGTTGCAAGTTCTTGTTTTTGTAGCTTGCTCGATGGTTAACCAAGCATGTAAGTTTGTTATAACAGGCAAGTGAGATGGTTGACAATAAAGTGAGATAATTAAACAGGCAAGTTAGATTGTTAAACAAGCGAGATGGTCAAACAGGCGAGTGGGATGGATAAACATAAATGGTTAAATAGTCAAGTGAGATAATTGAATGGGCAAATTTGATACTGTACTTAAATGCCGGCCTCGGTAGCTCAGTCAGATGTGTGTCTGACTGGTGATCAGGAGGATGCGGGTTCTATACCTGCTGGGGTCAGCAACATACTTTCGTGGAGATTGATCATGAAATCTTCTGTGGTCATTCTCTCCCTTCCGATAGCCCCCGCCCATAGGGGCTTGAAGAAATATATGGGCTGCATGATGCTTCCACGCAGAGCTGAATCCGGCCCGCACACTAGTACTGGTAAACCGCTTAGAGGATCTAAGCCTGTCCAGGAACCGGGGTGTGAGGCGGACCGTCCATGCTAATAAACCCTATTGGTTTCATTGCGCGACAGGGCTTGAGATGTCATTTTATCTCAATGGTGGGTAAAAGTCCCACAAAATAGGAAGCAACATCTCCAAAATGACCTTTACAGTGTTGACAGGGATATTAAACCTCAAATCAAACAAACAAACAAACTCTCCCTTCCACTGATTCAAGAAGGGCAGTTGTCAGTTTCTGGTGAAAGAATGTTCACTGTACTGGTTAACCACTTACGTATAAGCCTGCCCAGGTAAAGTGTGGATAGGTAAACTGACCAGCTCAAAAATGACCTAAGCAGTGGTGACTGGGGTGTTAAACTGCAATACAAACAAACAAACAAATAATAAGTATGCAAGTGAGTCTAAATAAGAATGTTAAACAGGCAAAAGAGATGGTTAAACAGGCAAGTGAGATAGTTAAACAGTGAGATAGTATAACAGGCAGGTGAGATGGTTAAATAGCAAGATAGTTCAACAGGCAAGTGAGATGGTTATACAGTGAGATAGTTCAACAGGCAAGTGAGATAGTTTAACAGTGAGATAGTTCAACAGGCAAGTGATATGGTCATACAGTGAGATAGTTCAACAGACAAGTGAGATAGTTTAACAATGAGATAGTTCAATAGGCAAGAGAGATGGCTAAACAGGAAAGTGAGATATGGTTAAACAATGATGTAGTTCAATAGGCAACTGTGATGGTTGAAAAGGCAAGTAAGATAGGTTAACACCCAAGTCAGATGGTTAAAAAGGCAAGTGTGTGGGGTTAAACAGTGAGATTGTTAAGCAGTGAGATAGTTAAACAGTCAAATGAGATATTTAAACAGGCAAACTGATAGAATTCCTACAATTTTTCAGGCAGTAAGTTGTTCTCTGTCTGTGATGGGGTTTGGTGAGTCTATCCTAGAACTGGCAAAACTGGAAAATACCTGGATTGCAAAAGGTGTTGCTATAGGGCTGGTTATTCTGTTGTTAGGTAAGTATTGTATTCACTGTACAGTCGAACTTCATGGCTCAAACACCTTTGGGACCTCGAAAATCTGTTCGAGACTGGGGTAGTTCGAGCCACTGAGGTTACTGTCAGAAGGCACACAGAGATACTTTTAGACATCTTTACGGTGTTCTATAATAAAAATGTATGCTGTGTGTACTCATTAGAATCGCCTCGATGAGGCGATTCTAATGAGTACACACAGCATACATTTGCAAGATAATGTATGCCGTGTGTACTCATAAGAATCGCCTCGTACACACAGCATACATTTGCAAGATAAAAGACTAAAATCTCCTTAATTATGCCCCACTATTTCTTATGTAGAGGATTTCGCTAGGGGCTCAAGAATGGGTTCGACACATCCATGGTAAACGAGCCATCGGTGTTCGAGCCATCGAAGTTCTACTGTATTTATTAAGCGCACATCAATACTTTAACAATAAGTATACCGTAAAAATCCTAACGTCATGTGAACAAGTCCGTGAATTGAACACCCCCTAAACCTCACTTTGTATAAAGAAAATTGGGGTTTAAGGGGTTATACATTATAATTGGCAATTTTGTGGGAAAGTAACTCCTTTTGGCTTTCCGCTATTGATGTTTCCATTAGGGTCTAGTTGTTTCATGTTTGTGTCTCTTTCCCTTTGGTGTCTCTGATGGGAGCTGTGGGATAATTGTATCGATTCCTGATCATTGTCTTCATTTCTATTTTCCATGAAATAGGTTGTTGGTACTCGTTTGAACCACCTCAATGAGGCGGTTCTAACGAGCACCCACAACCTATGTTTACAGTAAAAATAAGAAAAATATCACAGATTTTCATAAAAAATGTAGCCATTTTGGAGATGTGAAAAAAATGTATCATATCGCACGGGTGTGTTATCATAATGAAATTCGGACGCTATGAGGACTTGCTGTAATTCTCCTAAAATTTAAAAAAAATTTGTTTCACAATCAAGCAAGGAGCCCAAAAGGTGCAGATGGAATGCCAAACAGTGTAGACCCTGATCAGACTGCTACTTCAGGAGCAGTCTGATCTGGGTCTGCACTGTTTGCTTAGGCCTTAGGATCATTACGGTATTTTAGTAATTGATCAGGGGAATCGTTAAAACTTTTATCATTTAATATGGCAAATATACTAATATGTTTGCTGAAAAATGTGTGTATCTTTTGCATTTTGAAGCTTTTGCAAATGCAAAAGCTGCTCACATTTTTTCAGTAAAAATACCAGAGTATTAGATATTGTACTTGATAGAACACTTAAAAATTTGATCACTAACAAGCTTGTTAAGCTAACAATGCTTGAACAACTGGGCCCAGCTCTAGCTGTGATTTGTTGAGTAATAAATCGCTGTTTGGAGGTCAGTTGAAAAGTAGATCAAATCACAAGCAAGTAGCACAAGTGATTTCTTTACTGACAACTGACAAACTGATTTATTATTCATCAAATCACACTCTAGAGCTGATCTATTATGAGAATTCACAATAATTTTGTTCTCTATGTCAAATTCTCTGAACCATTAGCTATTGTGAGAAGAAATCCCACCAACATTATTGACTGTATCGCACACATTTCTGTGAAATTTTTGACAAGAAAAAATAAGGATTCACAACTTAACGTCAAACAATCTACGTGTGACATCATAAAACAGCAGCTTTTTATTTTATGACGTCACTTGTCACACTCTTCTGTCCAGTGATTTGTTGCAGAAAAATCACAGTTTCTTTCCATTGCATATATAGGCGCGCTCTCCTAGAATTGACAACAGTTAAGAATGCAAAATATTGTTGAAATAGAACCGGTGCTGAAATAGCATCTGAACAGATTAGTTCCTGTGAAAATAACAATATTTCACAACTAGTGGTAGCTTTTTGCCTTACTACATGCGATTGAATATAGTGGTATAATGAATTATATCTTATAAGAAAATTCATTCTGGTCTATATTTATCCTCTCCATTTTTCAGGTATCAATGTAGCAGGCGTGAAGTGGGTTATACGACTGCAGTTGTTGTTACTTTTGGTGCTGTTTCTATCTGCTCTCGACTTCCTTGTGGGATCTTTTGTACACACAGATTGGGGTAAGGGTACAGTATTTTACCGGTTATATTCGGACTGACAGGCAATAGCATACAGTGAATACCCTGGTGAGACATAATGCGGCGTCTCATCTGGGTATTCACTATTTGCCACTCATCCAGCTATTTTAAGACACAACATCAGGAGGTTGATTGTACTTTTTTTTTATTTTAGAACAGATATGATTAGGAGTTGGGGTGTCAGAATACTTAGGGTATTCATGAATTCATAGAAGTCCTGGAGTGGAATAGATACTCATTGTGTATTTTCTGTCCTTTTTAAGAAGGGATGCAAACTTTGGGGTTGGTTTGACATGACCTTAACAGTGTTGACTGGACCGTTAAAACTCCAAAACCAAAATTTTTATATCCATCTTCAGTTATTCTGAGGATATATTTTTCTTGCACACCATGCAGACAAGGAAATCCATAGTTTTAGCTTGGGCTAGAAATTCTGTTCTAACCCTGGTGTTCTTACCCAAAATCAAATATTCTCGCTTGTTTGATAAATGCACTGGTTGAATACGACCTCATATGCCCTGTCGTTAAGGTTGACGTCACAGCTCGTTACAGGACGTCATTAGGTCATCACAATATGACAGACGGCGACAACCAAAGTGACTGCAGTATTAAAAATCCACGCTCAGAAATGGACAGTATGCAAGAAAAAGAATTCTACATGGGTGTGAGGGATGGATAGAAAAATCAGTCCCTCGAGATCACTGTCCGGTATCACGAGGCTTGCCGAGTGATGCCGGACAGTGATCCCGAGGGACTGATTTTTCCATCCACTCCTCACACCCATGTAAGATTCTTTAAGACTTATATTCTTGCACACAGATAAGGAAATCCTGGACTTAAAATGGGGATAGAAAGTCTTATCCTTTCCAGGGTTACCCTCCCCAGAGATAGGATAAAAATTGAGCATTCACACATTTGATGTTCACTGGTTAAGGGGAATGGGAACACCTGGCAGACTTTTCTGCCATTTTTCAAAGGGAGACAACTTTCAGGACTTCCTGTTCACTTTTCTATAAGGCCTGTCCCACTGAAAAAATGGTCTACTCTTAAAGGAAAGAATTTGCTCCTCAGGAGCAAATTCTTTCCTTTTAGTGTAGACCCCTATTGACATGGGAGACAAAAATACTTTTGCAGGAGTTGCCTCCCCTGAAAGTGTCCCCATTACCCTTAAATAGTACATCATGTACACCGTCATTAAGTTTGATATCACTGCACATACAGTGATGTCAAAACCACCTCATTATTGCCATCAAAATATGGCCGACGTCACCAATCAAACTGACTGTATTATAAAAGAAATCTACTCTCAGAAATGAAAGCTATGCAAGAAAAAGAATCATACATGGGTGTGAGGAGTTGATAGAAAAATTCATCCCTCAGGATCACTGTCCGGCACCACAAGGCAAGCCTCCTGATGCCAGACAATGAAACTTGGGATGGATTTCACACGTATGTAAGATTCTTATAATATGGCTCATTTACCATTGCTGGCTTGAACTCCTTCTTGCACACCAGACAAGGAAATAGCTTGGGATAGAAATTTATGTTTTGACCCTGGTGTTCCGACCCCAAATCGAATATAATCGCTTGTTTGATAAATGCACTGGTTGATTACGATCTTGTGTGCGCCATCGTTAAGGTTGACGTCATGCACGATCCGTGACGTCACTTTACATTCCTGCAGTGTCAACACAATATGGCAGACATTGGTAACCGAAGTGACTGCAGCATTGAAATTCCACGCTAAGAAATGGAAGGTATGCAAGAAAAAGAATCAAATATAGATGTGAGGGGTGGATAGAAAAATCCGTCCCTCGGGATCACTGTTCATCATCACTCGGCAAGCCTCGTGATGCCGGACAGTGACCCTTGGGACGGATTTTTTTTATCCACCCCTGACACCCATATAAAATTTTTATATTCTTCTCACAGCTTCTGATAAGAAATACAGTGAAAACTTGATAACTCAAACACGGATAGCTTGTTTACCTTGTGGGGGTTGGCTGAGGCAAAGTCTCATTTATCTTGCATCACTGGGGCAACCCAACTGATATTGGCTTACAGTTGGGCAAGGCCTGCTGCCCTTGCAGCAGGTAAGGGTAGAGGGGGAATTTTGTTAATTCTTTAGTTTCTACATTCCATTCATTTTCGTCTTTCACTTTCATCTCCTCTACTATTGCTTCTAACTCCTTTCTCCCTTTCTTTGGGAGATGACACTAAATGACACACATGGGTTGACGTATGGTTAAACCCTAACGCATCTTTTTTTTGTAGTTGAAGACTTTATTCAATAATAATAATAATGATAATTGACTTAGAGGGTAACACTTTTAATAAACTGGTACTGATCTTCCATGTTGCCCTTTTTTTGCTGGGTAGAAACCAATACCGAGCAATGTGGATAAAGTCTCTTGAAAATAACAATTGCTTGTGGGGATCGAACCCATACTTCATGATCTAAAGTCCTATTGTTTACCACTGCACCACAGTGCTCCACACGTTTATTGTCTTGCTTCAGAGTATGGTGTTACGGGTTACAGAGAGTTTAATATTCGGAACAACTCGGGTCCGTCATTCTTGCCAGAAGAGAGTTTCTTCTCGATGTTTGGCCTGTTCTTTTCCACAGTCACTGGAATACTGGCAGGAATCAACATGAGTGGTGATCTACGAGATCCATTTACTAATATTCCTCGGGGAACTCTAGCTGCACTTGGTGTCTCGTAAGTATTGTCTACTTCACAAAATATGTTTTTGAATGTATCACAGTTTTAAAGATAGATAAAAAAATAAATATAGATCATATACAGAAAAATGATCTAAACATTTTTATGCCCCCGGAATCTAAGATTCTGGGGGGCATATAGTTTTTGGTCTGTCCGTCTGTTTGTCTGTTTGTCCGTTTGTCTGTTTGTCCGTTTGTCCGTTTGTCCGTCTGCAAAAACTTTAACATTGGGCATAACTTTTGAATGGTAAGTGATAGAGCTTTCATATTTCACATGTGCATTCCTTGTCACAAGACCTTTCAAGAGGTACCATAAATTTTGACCTCGTGACCTTGGACCTTGACATTTGACCTACTTTTGGCCTCATTTTTAAAAACTTTAACATTGGCCATAACTTTTGATTGGTAAGTGATAGAGCTTTCATATTTCACATGTGCATTCCTTGTCACAAGACCTTTCTATTGGTACTATAATTTTTGACCTCATGACCTTGACCTTGGCATATGACCTACTTTTTTAAAAACTTTAACATTGGCCATAACTTTTGATTGGTAAGTGATAGAGCTTTCATATTTCACATGTGCATTCCTTGTCACAAGACCTTTCTATTGGTACTATAATTTTGGACCTCATGACCTTGACCTTGGCATTTGACCTACTTTTTAAAAACTTTAACATTGGCCGTAACGTTTGATTGGTAAATGGTAGAGCTTTCATATTTCACGTGCATTCCTTGTCACAAGACCTTTCTAATGGTACCATAATTTTTGACCTCATGACCTTGACCTTGATGTTTGACCTACTTTTTAAAAACTTTAACATTGGCCATAACTTTTGATTGGTAAATGGTAGGGCTTTCATATTTCACATGTGCATTCCTTGTCACAAGACCTTTCTAGTGGTACCATAATTTTTGACCTTGTGACTTTGACCTTGATGTTTGACCTACTTTTTAAAAACTTTAATATAGTCCATAACTTTTGATTGGTAAGTGATAGAGCTTTCATATTTCACATGTGTATTCTTTCTCACAAGACCTTTCCAGTGGTACCATAATTTTTTACCTCGTGACCTTGTGGCCTCAACCATGACATACTTTAGTGATGGGGCTTTCATATTGCACAGGCGCTGTCCGGGGGCATCGGTGTTTCACAAACACATCTTGTTGTTTAAGAAATAGATCAGCTCTAGCTGTGATTTGTTGAGTAATAAATCACAGTTTATCGGTCAGTTGTAAAGTAGACAAATCACGAGCACGTAGCGCGCGTGATTTGTCTACTTACAACTGACCGACAAACTGTGATTTATTGCTCAACAAATCCCAGACTAGAGCTGATCTATTTCGATTCTAACACGCTGAAAATAGGGAATAATGTTGTTGTTTCCTTCAAAATCTCACAACTTTTCGCCATTGTTAGCTCACCTGAGCCGAAGGCTCATGTGAGGTATTAGTATACCACGAGCCGGCGTCCGTCGTCCGTCGTCGTCGTCGTCCACACTTTCAAAGAAGTATATCTCCGGAACCAGTGGGCCAATCTTGATCAAATTTCATGTGAAGCATTATCAGGTAGGGGGAAAGGCTGCATACTGTTTTCGGGCAGATCGGATTGGAACTCTGGTTGGCATGGCAACAAATAGCTCCCATATACTTAACATAGGAAAAAGTTTGTCATCACTCTAGCTCCGTCAATTTTTTTCTGATTGTCTTCATTCTTGCAGATAACGAGGACAGGCATGAAATCTCGATCATGTTCGATTTTGGGCTGAATCGGATTATTCACTCAGGAGTTACATGCCCTTGAGCGTTGAAAAAATTGCCTATTGACTTAACATGGGGAGAATGTTGTCATCACCGTAGCTGCTTAATTTTCAGATTGGCTTTATTCTTGCAGATAACCAGCACAGCCATGAAATCTGGGTCAAGTTCGATGACTGGCAGAATCGGATCATTCACTTAGGAGTTACCTGCCCTTGTGTGTTTTTGCATTAGGGTTAATGGGAATTAGGAAAAAGTTTGTCATCACTCTAGCTCCGTCAATTTTTTTCTGATCGACTTCATTCTTGCAGATAACAAGGACAGGCATGAAATCTCGATCAAGTTCGATTTTGGGCTGAATCGGATTATTCACTCAGGAGTTACGTGCCCTTGAGCGTTGAAAAAATTGCCTATTGACTTAACATGGGGAGAATGTTGTCATCATCGTAGCTGCTTCAATTATTTTCAGATTGGCTTTATTCTTGCAGATAACCAGCACAGCCATGAAATCTGGGTCAAGTTCTATAACTGGCAGAATCGGATCATTCACTTAGGAGTTACCTGCCCTTGTGTGTTTTTGCATTAGGGTTAATGGGAATTTCAAAAATGTATATCTTAAAGACTACTTGGCCAACTTTGATCAAATTTCATGTGTCGCATTATTGGGCAAGTGGAAAGGCTTCATTAGGTTTTCAGGCAGATCTGAGTGGAACTCTGGTTGCCATGGCAACATCTAGCTCCCATAGACTTCACATAGGAAAAAGCTTGTCATCACTCTAGCTCCGTCAATTTTTTTTCTGATCGACTTCATTCTTGCAGATAACCAGTACAGGCATAAAATCTCGGTCAAGTTCGATTTTTGGCCGAATCAGATAATTCACTCAAGAGTTACGTCCCCTTGAGCGCCCGAAAAATTGCCTATCGACTTAACATGGGGAAAATGTTGTCATCACTGTAGCTGCTTCAATTTTGTTCGGATTGGCTTCATTCTTACAGATAACCAGCACAGCCATGAAATCTCAGTCAAGTTCGATAATTGGCAGAATTGGATCATACACTTAGGAGTTACCTGCCCTTGTGCATTTTTGCATAAGGGTTAATGTGAATTTCAAAAATGTATATCTTGAAGACTACTTGGCCGACTTAGATAAAATTTCATGTGTAGCATTATAGGGCAAGTGGAAAGACTGCATAAGGTTTTCATGACAATTTTGGGGCGAATCGGAATATTGACCTCGGAGTTACGTGACCTTGAGCGACAAAAAATTTGCCCATAGACTTAATTAGGGAAAATGTTGCGACTACGATAGCGACTTGAATTTTTTTCAGATCAGCTTCAAACTTGCAGGTAACGAGGACAGACATAAAATCTCGGTTAAGTTTGATTTTGGGCCGAATCGGAATATTTGCCTTGGAGTTACCTGCCCTTGAGCATAAAAAAATACTTTGTGACCACGATAGCAACTTTATTTTTATTCATATCAGCTTCAAACTTGCAGGTAACGAGGACAGGCATAAAATCTCGGTTAAGTTTGATTTTTGGCCGAATCGGAATATTGACCTCGGAGTTATGTGACCTTGAGAGACAAAAAAATTTGCCCATAGACTTAACGTAGGGAAAATGTTGTGACAGAAATAGCGACTTGAATTTTTAGCTCACCTGAGCCGAAGGCTCATGTGAGGTATTAGTATACCACGAGCCGGCGTCCGTCGTCCGTCGTCCGTCGTCGTCGTCGTCCGTCGTCCACACTTTCAAAGAAGTATATCTCCGGAACCAGTGGGCCAATCTTGATCAAATTTTATGTGAAGCATTATCAGGTAGGGGGAAAGGATGCATACTGTTTTCGGGCAGATCGGATTGGGACTCTGGTTGCCATGGCAACAAATAGCTCCCATAGACTTAACATAGGACAAAGTTTGTCATTAGCTCCGTCAATTTTTTTCTGATTGTCTTCATTCTTGCAGATAACGAGGACAGGCATGAAATCTCGATCAAGTTCGATTTTGGGCTGAATCGGATTATTCACTCAGGAGTTACGTGCCCTTGAGCGTTAGGAAAAAGCTTGTCATCACTCTAGCTCCGTCAATTTTTTTCTGATCGACTTCATTCTTGCAGATAACGAGGACAGGTATAAAATCTCGGTCAAGTTCGATTTTGGGCTAAATCGGATTATTCACTCAGGAGTTACGTGCCCTTGAGCGTTGAAAAAATTGCCTATTGACTTAACATGGGGAGAATGTTGTCATCACCGTAGCTGCTTCAATTATTTTCAGATTGGCTTTATTCTTGCAGATAACCAGCACAGCCATGAAATCTCGGTCAAGTTCGATAACTGGCAGAATCGGATCATTCACTTAGGAGTTACCTGCCCTTGTGTGTTTTTGCATTAGGGTTAATGGGAATTTCAAAAATGTATATCTTAAAGACTACTTGGCCAACTTTGATCAAATTTCATGTGTCGCATTATTGGGCAAGTGGAAAGGCTTCATTAGATTTTCAGGCAGATCTGAGTGGAACTCTGGTTGCCATGGCAACATCTAGCTCCCATAGACTTCACATAGGAAAAAGCTTGTCATCACTCTAGCTCCGTCAATTTTTTTCTGATCGACTTCATTCTTGCAGATAACCAGTACAGGCATAAAATCTCGGTCAAGTTCGATTTTTGGCCGAATCAGATAATTCACTCAAGAGTTACGTCCCCTTGAGCGCCCGAAAAATTGCCTATCGACTTAACATGGGGAAAATGTTGTCATCACTGTAGCTGCTTCAATTTTGTTCGGATTGGCTTCATTCTTACAGATAACCAGCACAGCCATGAAATCTCGGTCAAGTTCGATAATTGGCAGAATCGGATCGTACACTTAGGAGTTACCTGCCCTTGTGCATTTTTGCATAAGGGTTAATGTGAATTTCAAAAATGTATATCTTGAAGACTACTTGGCCGACTTTGATCAAATTTCATGTGTAACATTATTGGGCAAGTGGAAAGACTGCATAAGGTTTTCATGCAGATCTGAGTGGAACTCTGGTTACCATGGCAACATATAGCTCCCATAGACTTAACATAGGAAAAAGCTTGTCATCACTCTAGCTCTGTCAATTTTTTTCTGATCGACTTCATTCTTGCAGATAATAAGGACAGGCATAAAATCTCGGTTAAGTTCGATTTTGGGCAGAATCGGAATATTGACCTCGGAGTTACGTGACCTTGAGCGACAAAAAATTTGCCCATAGACTTAACATAGGGAAAATGTTGTGACTACGATAGCGACTTGAATTTTTTTCAGATCAGCTTCAAACTTGCAGGTAACGAGGACAGACATAAAATCACGGTTAAGTTCGATTTTGGGCCGAATCAGATTATTTGCCTTGGAGTTACCTGCCCTTGAGCATGAAAATATACGTTGTGACCACGATAGCAACTTTATTTTTATTCAGATCAGCTTCAAACTTGCAGGTAAAGAGGACAGGCATAAAATACCGGTTAAGTTCGATTTTGGGCAGAATCGGAATATTGACCTCGGAGTTACGTGACCTTGAGCGACAAAAAATTTGCCCATAGACTTAACATAGGGAAAATGTTGTGACTACGATAGCGACTTGAATTTTTTTCAGATCAGCTTCAAACTTGCAGGGAACTAGGGCAGACATAAAATCTCGGTTAAGTTAGATTTTGGGCCGAATCGGATTATTTGCCTTGGAGTTACCTGCCCTTGAGCATAGAAAAATACGTTGTGACCACGATAGCAACTTTATTTTTATTCAGATCAGCTTCAAACTTGCAGGTAAGGTGGACAGGCATAAAATCTCAGTTAAGTTCGAATCGGAATATTGACCTCGGAGTTACATGACCTTGAGTGACAAAAAATTTGCCCATAGACTTTACATAGGGAAAATGTTGTGACTACGATAGCGACTTGAATTTTTTTCAGATCAGCTTCAAACTTGCAGGTAACGAGGACAGACATAAAATCTCGGTTAAGTTCGATTTTGGGCCGAATCGGAATATTTGCCTTGGAGTTACCTGCCTTTGAGCATAAAAAAATACGTTGTGACCACGATAGCAACTTTATTTTTATTCATAACAGCTTCAAACTTGCAGGTAACGAGGACAGGCATAAAATCTCGGTTAAGTTCGATTTTGGGCCGAATCGGAGAGACAAAAAAATTTGCCCATAGACTTAACGTAGGGAAAATGTTGTGATAGAAATAGCGACTTGAATTTTTAGCTCACCTGAGCCAAAGGCTCCAGTGTGCCGATAGTATACCAAGGCTCCGGAGTCCGTCGTCTGTCGTCCGTCCATCCGTCGTCCACACTTTCAATGAAGCATATCTCAGAAGGCAGTCGACCAATCTTGTTTAAATTTTATGTGTAGCACCATTGGGCAAGGGGAAAGGCTGCATTAGGTTTTGGAGCTAGTCTGGTTCATTTGTTCCTTCGTTCTTCTTTCTCTCCATATAGAGATAATAGACCAATGTTAAATTTTTAATCAAAGATTTCTCAGGAACTATAAAAGCTAGAAGCATCAAATTTGGTATTCAATAGAATAATGATGACTTATTTTGTGTAAGAGACATTGGGCTTTCTCAGCTTATTTGTTCATCTGTTCTTTCATTCTTCTTTCTCTCCATTTTGACCAATGTTAAATTTTCGTCAAAGATTTCTCAGGAACTATAGAAGCTAGAAGTCTCAAACTTGGAATGCAATGCGATAATCATGACGTATATCCTGTAAGGGTCAATGGGCTGGATTCTATTAGCAGATTTAGTAGTCAAGTCTGTGAATTGTTAAAACTTAAGTTCCTCAGGTGAGCGGTTTAGGCTCATTGAGCCTCTTGTTAGCTCACCTGAGCCAAAGGCTCCAGTGAGCTGATAGTATACCAAGGCTCAGGAGTCTGTTGTCTGTCGTCCGTCCATCCGTCGTCCACACTTTCAATGAAGCATATCTCAGAAGGCAGTCGACCAATCTTGTTAAAATTTTATGTGTAGCACCATTGGGCAAGGGGAAAGGCTGCATTAGGTTTTGGAGCTAGTCTGGTTCATTTGTTCCTTCATTCTTCTTTCTCTCCATATAGAGATAATAGACCAATGTTAAATTTTTAATCAAAGATTTCTCAGGAACTATAAAAGCTAGAAGCATCAAATTTGGTATTCAATAGAATAATGATGACTTAATTTGTGTAAGAGACATTGGGCTTTCTCATCTTATTTGTTCATCTGTTCTTTCATTCTTCTTTCTCTCCATTTTGACCAATGTTAAATTTTCGTCAAAGATTTCTCAGGAACTATAGAAGCTAGAAGTCTCAAACTTCTTTAGCTTTTTGCTTTTTTAGCTCACCTGAGCCGAAGGCTCATGTGAGGTATTAGTATACCACGAGCCGGTGTCCGTCGTCCACACTTTCAAAGAAGTATATCTCCGGAACCAGTGGGCCAATCTTGATCAAATTTCATGTGAAGCATTATCAGGTAGGGGGAAAGGCTGCATGCTGTTTTCGGGCAGATCGGATTGGAACTCTGGTTGCCATGGCAACAAATAGCTCCCATAGACTTAACATAGGAAAAAGTTTGTCATCACTCTAGCTCCGTCAATTTTTTTCTGATTGTCTTCATTCTTGCAGATAACGAGGACAGGCATGAAATCTCGATCAAGTTCGATTTTGGGCTGAATCTGATTATTCACTCAGGAGTTACGTGCCCTTGAGCGTTGAAAAAATTGCCTATTGACTTAACATGGGGAGAATGTTGTCATCACCGTAGCTGCTTCAATTATTTTCAGATTGGCTTTATTCTTGCAGATAACCAGCACAGCCATGAAATCTGGGTCAAGTTCGATGACTGGCAGAATCGGATCATTCACTTAGGAGTTACCTGCCCTTGTGTGTTTTTGCATTAGGGTTAATGGGAATTAGGAAAAAGCTTGTCATCACTCTAGCTCCGTCAATTTTTTTCTGATCGACTTCATTCTTGCAGACAACGAGGACAGGCATGAAATCTCGATCAAGTTCGATTTTGGGCTGAATCGGATTATTCACTCAGGAGTTATGTGCCCTTGAGCGTTGAAAAAATTGCCTATTGACTTAACATGGGGAGAATGTTGTCATCATCGTAGCTGCTTCAATTATTTTCAGATTGGCTTTATTCTTGCAGATAACCAGCACAGCCATGAAATCTGGGTCAAGTTCTATAACTGGCAGAATCGGATCATTCACTTAGGAGTTACCTGCCCTTGTGTGTTTTTGCATTAGGGTTAATGGGAATTTCAAAAATGTATATCTTAAAGACTACTTGGCCAACTTTGATCAAATTTCATGTGTCGCATTATTGGGCAAGTGGAAAGGCTTCATTAGGTTTTCAGACAGATCTGAGTGGAACTCTGGTTGCCATGGCAACATCTAGCTCCCATAGACTTCACATAGGAAAAAGCTTGTCATCACTCTAGCTCCGTCAATTTTTTTCTGATCGACTTCATTCTTGCAGATAACCAGTACAGGCATAAAATCTCGGTCAAGTTCGATTTTTGGCCGAATCAGATAATTCACTCAAGAGTTACGTCCCCTTGAGCGCCCGAAAAATTGCCTATCGACTTAACATGGGGAAAATGTTGTCATCACTGTAGCTGCTTCAATTTTGTTCGGATTGGCTTCATTCTTACAGATAACCAGCACAGGCATGAAATCTCGGTCAAGTTCGATAATTGGCAGAATTGGATCATACACTTAGGAGTTACCTGCCCTTGTGCATTTTTGCATAAGGGTTAATGTGAATTTCAAAAATGTATATCTTGAAGACTACTTGGCCGACTTAGATAAAATTTCATGTGTAGCATTATAGGGCAAGTGGAAAGACTGCATAAGGTTTTCATGACAATTTTGGGGCGAATCGGAATATTGACCTCGGAGTTACGTGACCTTGAGCGACAAAAAATTTGCCCATAGACTTAATTAGGGAAAATGTTGCGACTACGATAGCGACTTGAATTTTTTTCAGATCAGCTTCAAACTTGCAGGTAACGAGGACAGACATAAAATCTCGGTTAAGTTCGATTTTGGGCCGAATCGTAATATTTGCCTTGGAGTTACCTGCCCTTGAGCATAAAAAAATACTTTGTGACCACGATAGCAACTTTATTTTTATTCATATCAGCTTCAAACTTGCAGGTAACGAGGACAGGCATAAAATCTCGGTTAAGTTTGATTTTGGGCCGAATCGGAATATTGACCTCGGAGTTATGTGACCTTGAGAGACAAAAAAATTTGCCCATAGACTTAACGTAGGGAAAATGTTGTGACAGAAATAGCGACTTGAATATTTAGCTCACCTGAGCCAAAGGCTCCAGTGAGCTGATAGTATACCAAGGCTCCGGAGTCTCTCGTCTGTCGTCCGTCCATCCGTCGTCCACACTTTCAATGAAGCATATCTCAGAAGGCAGTCGACCAATCTTGTTAAAATTTTATGTGTAGCACCATTGGGCAAGGGGAAAGGCTGCATTAGGTTTTGGAGCTAGTCTGGTTCATTTGTTCCTTCATTCTTCTTTTTCTCCATATAGAGATAATAGACCAATGTTAAATTTTTAATCAAAGATTTCTCAGGAACTATAAAAGCTAGAAGCATCAAATTTGGTATTCAATAGAATAATGATGACTTAATTTGTGTAAGAGACATTGGGCTTTCTCAGCTTATTTGTTCATCTGTTCTTTCATTCTTCTTTCTCTCCATTTTGACCAATGTTAAATTTTCGTCAAAGATTTCTCAGGAACTATAGAAGCTAGAAGTCTCAAACTTGGAATGCAATGCAATAATGATGACTTATATCCTGTAAGGGTCAATGGGCTGGATTCTATTAGCAGATTTAGTAGTCAAGTCTGTGAATTGTTAAAACTTAAGTTCCTCAGGTGAGCGGTTTAGGCTCATTGAGCCTCTTGTTAGAAGAAATCCCGCTAAAATTAACGACTGAAACACATGCATTTACATCCTTTTCTAACGTTTTCGATGCGAGAAAATGACGTTACACCGTCTAACGTCAAGGAAATCGACTAGTGACGTCAACAATTGCCAGTTTTTAATGACGTCACTTGTCACGCTCTTCCTAGCTGTGATTTGTTGTAGAATAAAACACAGTTGTTTTCCATTGCCTATATAGGCGCGCTGTGTTAGAATTGAATATAACACAGTGTGTGTGTTTTATGTCCTACCAACAGCTAAGGTCATATGGAGATAGGTCCTTGGAGATGGGTCCTTGGTTTTAAAACTCATCCAACAGTTTGGAGTAGTCTGGAACAGAACCCATGATCCCTGGTTTATGAGGCAAGGTGCATAACCACTACACCACAGAGGCTTCTAATATAACACAGTAGTTTACAACTCAAAGGGTTTCTACTGCAGACTCAAGGATAGGTTGTGGTGTACTCATAGTAGTGATTTGGACTTTAACAGAAAAGAGCATTCGCATTATTGATCCATGGATCTTGGTGTCCTACTGGTGATCAGGAGGTCCCAGCTCAATACCTACCGGGTTGGCATTATTCTTTTGTGGTGTTCGATAAGAAATATTTTCTGGGGTCTTTCTCTACCTTCTCATCCTCAAGAAGGGCAATTGTTATTTTCCAGGGAAAGACTGTGCACTGTGCTGATTAATGGCTTATGTTTAGGTCTTTAGTTAAACTGACCCACTAATATGGCCTAAATGGTGTTTATTGGGCTGTTAGACTCCAAGAAAACAAACCAAACAAAGCTCATGACTCAGTGTTGTTCATACTTCAGTGAATACATAACGATGACACACACATGCAATAAAATGGCATTTTTCATACCTAAAGAACTACCATTTTTCAGATGAAAATGTTCCATATTTTTCTTATTTCTGGTCCAGATGTAGATTGTTGGTGCCAATTAGTACCGCCTCATTGAGGCGGTTCTAATGAGTACCCACAATCTGTATTTTAGACTGAAAATAAGGAAACTAATTAATATAGGACTGAATTTCATTTCTGTGGCTTTTATCCATGTGTAAACTCCGGCGAATCACTGCATGAAGCCCGAATAGTTTACACATGGATAAAAGCCAAAAAAATTACAATTCATTCCTTATAATTCCAACTTTGTCGTTGAAATGTTGAAAATGCCATGAAAGTGGAACTTTTTAGGTATTCTTTGGAAAGCATACGAATGAACTTACCTGAACAGCCACGGCACAAACATTATTCAATTAAAAGCTGCCATCTTTGAAAGAAACCAAAGTGAAAAAACGTCAAGTCTTTGAATTCTATTTACACCACAACCTCTTTATAACACTATTAATGGGGTCCAAAGCAGAAACCCTGTTAGTTAAATAATGGTGTTATATCCAAACAAAAATGTATAGATTTTATAGAAAAATGACCATTTATGGTCATTTTTCTATATAATCTATGCATTTTTGGGATCCATCTGGAAACTGGGTTATATCCAAGACCATGTTATAATGAACCATGTTATAATGAGGTTGGGGTCTATTTGTCTTCTAACAAATTTCAATAGTTTCCCATCTTTTGGAATGCTGTTGAAGTTGGTTTGCTCAGGCCTGTCTGTTCAAATATACATATGGTAAAGTGCAACAAATGGTAAGAGTCATGCTCAGACAGAATGCCAGACAGGTAAAATAATGACAAAAACATTAGCGATTACTAATCTATTATCGAACGCAATAACAGGACTGATAATCGCTTATATTTTCAGCTCCGATTAGCCAGCCCTACCATTTTCTATATCTAAAATTTCCAGATTATTGCCTGTCTGTGCAGCTGAGTAGGCTGGTTTGTGTCTTAACTGGTTGTATCCACCCAAATGACAGGATTTCTTGTGACATTGTTCATTGTAGGTGTTCCTACCTAATCTGCTTGTAAAGAGTACTTAAAGGCATTTATTCTGTAACAGTAGAACACACCGTGTGTCATAATTGTTTTATTGCCCCCTGTGATATACTGACTGTAGCAGATCAAAGGCGGCCCTTAATAGGGTGATTAGTAGCTCTTGTTGTATCCCCTGACTGAGGCACTTAAGAGGAAAATCAATAACGTACACCAGTCAACAGTAAGTAATTTATTGATTTTCCCCAAGGAGGCCCCTTTCCTGTTGAAGACAGACGACTTCTCTTCAGTCAGCTCTGAGGGCTACAAAATATTATGTAATGAAATGATAGTCCTCAATAATCAAGAATAACTGCCTTTAAGTTTGTTTAAAAGTTCACTGCTTGGCTAGTACAATACCTCTAGTTTCTATATCTAAAATTTCAAGACTATTGCTAGTCTGTGTAGCTGAGCAGGCTGGTATGTGTCGTATCTGGTTGTGTGCACCTATATGACACTATTTCTTGGGATAGAGTTCATTGTTGGTGTTCCAACCTAATCTACTTGTAACCAGTGCTCATGTTAGGTTTAAACTTCAAACCGTTACCATAATGATCATAAGTATTGGGACAGTCAGGCCTAAGCAAACAATGCAGACCCAGATCAGACTGCTCCTGAAGGAGCAGTCTGATCAGGGTCTCCACTGTTTGCCATTACATCTGCACATTTTGGACTGCTTGCTGGATTGTGAAACAAAGTTGATAAAATTTTGAGAGAATTAGGACTTTTAAGGTAACTCTTCCCCCCCCAAACTCATTTGACTGTTTCAGTTATTCTTTCTTTTTTCTATACCAAATATCCTATACTATAAGACCATCTATGTGACTTCTAAAACTGGTCTTTTAAGACCAAACTCGGACAGACACAAAGGTGGTCAGATTATCATCATTTTGCTATATTCCTATTTTTTTCTAAATAAAAAAAATTGGTACACCACAACCTCTTTATAGCACTATTAATGGTGTCCACAGCAGAAACTGTGTTAGTTAAATAACCGTGTTATATTCAAGCAAAAATGTATAGATTATATAGAAAAATGACCATTAATGGTCATTTTTCTATATAATCTATACATTTTTGGGATCCATCTTGAAACTGTGTTATATCCAAAACCGTGTTATAAAGAACGGCGTTATAATGAGGTTGTGGTATATTATGCTTATTTGATTAGATAACATGTTGAGCGATCATAAAAATAAAAAAAAAATGTTTACCAAAATGTAGTACAGTATCCGATACAGTGATATTTTTGCTTGAAGAAATAAGCATACCACACAAAAAAATATATTTTTCCCTGGAAAATTAAGAGTAGCTACTCACCTTTTTTCAGCAACAATATTCATATATTTGCTGTATTAGATGATGAGGGGCCAAATGTTCAAAACCGATGAGGTCTTTAGTTAACAAAATGTTAAAACTTCAATCAGTTAATAAGACAGAATATATACTATTTTTGCTGAAAAAAATGAGTAGCAAAAACATTTTTCCAGCAAAAACACCAGTATTGTAGCCAGCCTTGGTAGCTCAGTCGGATGCGCGTCTGACTGGTGATCAGGAGGGCGTGGGTTCGACACCTGCTGGGGTCGGCAACAGTCTTTCGTGGAGATTGATCATGAAATCTTTTCTACAGTCATTCTCTCCCTTCCACTGATTCAAGAAGGGCAGTTGTCAGTTTCAGGCGAAAAAAATGTGCACTGTACTGGTTAACCGCTTACGTATAAACCTGCCCAGGAAGTGTGAATAGGTAAACTGACCGGCTCAAAAAATGACCTAAAATAGTGTTGAATGGGCCGTTAAACTCCAATACAAACAAACAAACAAAATCAGGTATTGTACTTGCCAGAATAGTCAATAGTTTGACCGCTAATGAGATTGTTAAGTGAAACAATGCTTTGAACAACTGGCTCCTGAATTTTAAAAATATGATAAGTAACAACTTCATTAGATTTGAACCACTGAGACCTGAGGAAAGTTGTTCAAAACTAACGACATCATCAGTTATCATATCAGTAAAACATTGATCATTTAATATGGCAAATACCTATACTAATATTTTTGCTGAAAAAAATGTGAGCAGCTTTTGCTAATGCAAAAGCTGCTCACATTGTTTTCAGCAAAAATACCATCGGATTACATATTCAATTTACTAGAACTGTTATTTTTTTTCCACTAACGAGCTCGTTAAGATAACAAAGCTTTGAACAACTGAACTCTGTTTTTATGACAGCTAAGCTTCTGTTACCCCTGTAGGTTTATTATTTTTTTTTCATGGTTTTCAAATGCTCGTATTTAATTAGACATTAAGATAAACAGCTGTTACTTGCTATTGTTCCATATTTTGATTTTCATAACTGCAGTATTATGTTAGAGTAACTGTGTGTAGCCAGCCTCGGTAGCTCAGTCGGATGCGCGTCTGATTGGTAATCAGAAGGATGCAGGTTAGATACCTGCCAGGGTCGGCAACATTCTTTCGTGGAGATTGATCATAAAATCTTTTCTACAGTCATTCTCTCCCTTCCGCTGATTCAAGAAGGGCAGTTGTCAGTTTCTGGCAAAGGAATGTGCTCTGTACTGGTTAACCGCATATGTATAAGCCTGCCCAGGGAAAAGTGTGGATAAGTAAACTGACCAGCTCAAAAATGACTTAAATAGTGTTAACTGGGCCGTTAAAGTCCAAAACAAACAACCAAACAAATAACTGTGTATAAGGAGTAACAAATTCATGAGTTGAATTACGTGGTTTTGTTTAATAGTATCACGTGAACAAGTCCGTGAAATGAACACCCCCTTACACCCCACTTTATATAGAGAAAACTGGGGTTTACGGGGGTAAACAATATTTTTCTTATTTCTGCTCCTAGACATAGGTTGTGGGTACTCGTTAGAACCGCCTCATTGAGGCGGTTCTAACAAGTACCCACAACCTATGTTTGCTGTATAAATAAGAAAAATATCACAGATTATCGTCAGAAAAGTAGCCATTTTGGAGATGTAAAAATTGCACTATGTCGCACGGGTGTGTTATCGTAATGGCATGCTTCTGGGAACATCCGGGTCCAGTTGCTCAAAGCGTTGGTTGCTGAACCGACTCTTTAGCGGTCAAAATGTTAACTATCCCAATAGGTTCAATATTTAATACAGACCTATTATTGCTGAAAACAAATTGAGTAGCTCTTCCAAAAGCTACTCAGTGTATCTGTTCTGCAATATGAGACATCAGTTCCTCATAATGAAAACACCCCTATATAATTTTCACCCCTTAAACCCCACTTTTACATTGTAAAACTGGGGTTTACAGGGGTAAATTACATTATTTTTCTTATTTCTGCTAAAAACATAGATAGTGGGCAGTCGTTAAGCCTCCCTGAGGCGGTTCTAACAAATTCCCACAATGTATGTTTTGAGCAGAAATATGAAAAATATCAGAATTTTTTAACTGAAAATTTTCAATTTTTTTATGGTAAAATTTTCAATATACCGGTATATGAATAGGCATGTTTTTGTAGCATTCTCTGTTCAGCCAGCCTCAGGGGGCTCATTTGGATGTTCTATTGGCTGGTGATCAGGTAATGGGTTTGATCCCTGGCCCTTCTGCTGATTCAAGAAAGGCAGTTGTCTGCACTGTACTGGTTAACTTAGCTTACGCCAGGGTCCAGTTGTTCAAAACATGTTAGCTTAAGGAGTGTTTTAGTGTTAAAATTGTTATTAACTCATCTAGTAAGTACAATATTTAATACAGTGGTATTTTTGCTGAACAAAATGTGAGCAGGTTTTGCAGAGGCAAAAGCTGCTCACATTTTTTTTTCAGAAAAAATATTAGCATATTTGCCATATTAAATGAGCAAAGTTTTAACGATATGTTAAATAATGATATTGTTAGTTTTGAACAACTGGCCCCAGATTATTAACAGGAAAGCAGACAGTGTTAATCCTGATGAAACAGCTCATTATCAGCGGGATCAAACCTGTGTGAATAGGTACCTGTATTGATGTACAACCTTAACCAATGTCCTGCTGAATAAATTAACTTAACCACATCAATCTCTTACTTTTAACCAATCAGATGGCTTGATGTAATTTATTCCTACAAATTCACAAACTGAATTTCAAACAGTGTAGAAACAGATCAGATGGCTTCTTAAGAAGCCATCTGATCTGTATCTATACTGTTTGAAATTTCAAACAGTGTAGAAACAGATCAGATGGCTTCTTAAGAAGCCATCTGATCTGTATCTATACTGTTTGAAAAGGTAGTGCATAAATTAGTGCAGACAAAAGAATGTGCACTGTACAGGGTAATGGCTTATGTATAAGTGTAGTTAGGTAGTCACAGACTGAGTAGTTAGGTAGAGCCGGGTTAGGTAGTCCCAGACTGTCTCAATTTAACCTAAATAGTGTTGACTTGGCCATTAAACTCCAAAATCAGCAGGAGAAAGGTTAAAGGTCAGTCTTTTCATTTCAGAACTTTCCTTTATGTATCCTTCACCCTAGTATTGGGAGCTACCTGCCTCAGATATTACTTGCAGACAAATTATATGATAGCTGAAAAGGTGAGTGCACACATTATATGAACATTTTTTTCCTATGTAAAAATGCTGTCTTGAAAAAATGTCCAGCAGAACTTCCTTTGCATAGGCATGCTAACATTGAAAGAGAGAGAGAGAGAGAGAGAGAGAGAGAGAGAGAGAGAGAGAGAGAGACTGAAAAGGTGAGTTAAAGATAAATGAACCATGTTACCATTCTTTTTATGCCCCCGCATCATATGATGCCGGGGGCATATAGTTTTTCGGTTTTCCGTACGTGCGTACATGTGTACGTCCGTCTGCACGTGTGTGTGTACGTACGTACGTACGTACGTGATCCTGTAACCTCAGGTTAAAGTTTTTGTAACAGGTAGAGCCTGATTTATGAATGGCATTTGGCGGGCGCATCCGTGTCCTATGGACACTTTTTCTAGTTAAAATATATCTCAAATGCACTTCCCAATGTAATATGACCTCAGACTGGATAAACGCTAAAAAATTACAATAGTATATTCTGGGATATACTCCCCCAGGTATTAGACTTCCTGCCTTGCCGTGGCCCTGGGGGCTCAATTCCCACTGGGCACATTGCCGCTGTGGTCTCTGTGCCCACTGGGAAGAGCTAAAGGAAGTACCACCCGTTTGCCGTGGGTGGCGTCCTGTAAGCCGGAAGAAGGGATCCTGGAGGTTGAGGGTTACCTGAGGTGGCGGTGCTTCAGGTACCCAACACGCCTCTTTGGCCTGGCTTTTCGGTGTAGACGGGTGGCCGTGCGGTCCGGCACGGTCAATCGGCTGGTCGCGCCGAGCCCTAGAGATACCGCTTTGCTTTCTCTTCAACTCTTTTTGTATCTTTCCTGATACCAACCATATGCCCATTTACCTTACCCTTTTCTATCTTTTTATCTCTAGAAGGCGGTGGCTAAACGGATCAATCGTGTAGGCATTTTGTTTATGCGAGTATATCTCACGTGTATCTCTAACACCTGCGAGTTGGATAACCACTCCATTATGGTGTTCCCTTGTAGGGCTCCATGGAGGGCGGAGAGCACTTGGGACGAAACTAGAAATTTTTCCTTATGCCTCATGGAAAAAAACATAACCGCAACGCAGCTAAACGTAAAAAAGACGAGGATTCATCCGGAACGTATGAACCCAGTCAACAGTCAAGTCAGCAGTCTCAGCATTCTACTCAACAGTCTAGTCAGCAGTCTGCAGCACCAAAGTCAACCAATTTTCCACGTTTCTTGGTAATGACCTCCAGTGACGATGCACGCACTGTGTCCAGTTTATCACCATTCGTGATAGAAAAAAGCATAGTGTCCACTGCCGGACATCCCAAAAGCATAAAAAAGCTTAAGTCAGGTGACCTTTTATTAGAAGTCGAGAGAGAGCAACAGGTGAAAAGCCTGCTTGGTACCACAAAGCTCTTCGATCTCAAGGTCAAGGTTTCTCTGCACAACACACTTAATTCATGTAAAGGTGTCATCCGCAGCCCAGAGCTGCGTCCTTGTACTGATGCAGAGATCATTGACAACTTGAGATCTGAGGGCGTCATTGGCGTACGTAACATCCAAGTTCGTAGAGGTGGTGTATTGAAGCCAACAGGTACTTACGTGTTGACTTTCAATACACCAGTTCTGCCCAAGAAAATCAAAGTAGCTTACCTTTCAGTTAACGTAGAGGTGTATATACCAAACCCTCTCAGATGTTACTCGTGTCAGGTTTTTGGCCACCACGAAAGCAGATGTCAGAAGAAGCAACTCTGTCCAAATTGTGGTGAAGAAAAGCATGTCGATAACCATCAAAACTGTAAGAATGATGCCACATGCGTCAATTGTGGTGGCAAGCATGCTGTTTTCTCTCGAGATTGTCCGGCATGGAAAAAAGAAAAAGAAATACTTACTGTCAAATACCAAAGGGGGTTAACATTCCCAGAAGCACGGAAAATTGTTGACGAGCGATACACAACACCAACGACCAGTTACGCCAGCATCACAAAGGGTGCTGGTGTACAAGTTTCTACCTCCGCAATGCAGACTGTTGAATCATGCATAGCTGAACTGAAAAAATCTGGTGCATGGAGTAAATCCACTCCAGCACAACAAAGTTCAACCAAATTATCAAATGGCGCAATCCAGGTTGCTTCGGATCGGTCGACAGCGACCGTACCGAAGCCAGCGCCACATGTAAAAGAGAAACTCGACTCGGGTCGAACTAATAAAGGATCGGAAGATCCGAAAAAAACAATTGTCTCAAAAACAGACAGACAACGTAAAATGGAAAGAGACAATATAAGATTCCAGAACAGATTCGGATCTTTGAGTGACAGTGATATGGAGTTCGCTGAAACTCCATCATCACCAAGTGGCAATAACAGATCGAGGTCAGCAACACCACGAGCTGGTGGTAGCAGATCTATATCACCAATTGCAGCTCCAATGTAGTTTCTAGTCTTAATCTCTTCAAATAATGGATTTAAAACACAAAATAATACAATGGAATTGTCGAGGTCTTAAATCAAACTATAATGAACTCTTATTACTTATTTCGTTATTAAACCCGTCGGTCTTTTGTTTGCAAGAAACTTTTTTAAAAACTGATGACAACCTTGATGTCAGGGGTTTCAATACATACAACTATATCTATTCTGATGGTAACAAACCATCTGGTGGCAGTTCAATTCTTGTTAAATCATGTTTACCACAAAGAGAGATCAAATTAAAAACAGACCTACAAGCTGTAGCAGTATCGGTTTCTCTGGATAAAGAAACTACAATATGCTCTTTATATATTCCACCCTCATTTTCTTTAAAGCCCGAACATCTTGACTCATTGCTGAGTCAGCTTCCATCCCCATATCTTTTAGTTGGCGACTTCAATGGTCACAATATTCTATGGGGCTGTAAAGATATCAATAACAGAGGAGCACTTGTTGAAGATTTTATTGCAAAGAGCGATCTTTGCTTGATGAATGATAAATCTTATACTTACCTTCACCCAGCAACAGGTCATTTGTCTTCTTTAGATCTCTCTTTGTGTCATCCATCTCTCTTCTTGGACTATGACTGGTCTGTTCATGATGATCAGTGCGGAAGTGATCACTTCCCTGTTATAATTGAGAGCGTAAACGAACAAGATGAGGACTGTAGCCAGAAATGGAAAATGAATAAAGCCGACTGGGAATTATTCCGTAATTTATGTGAAGAAGAGTTATCAGTTGGTCACTTAAATGAATCATCTGACATTGTTTCTGATTTCACAGATAAACTAATTAATATATCAGAACAATGCATTCCAAAGACCTCCACAAATACCAAGAAAAGCAAGCCTTGGTTTAATAATGACTGTAAAGAAGCTATTCAAAAGCGCAAACAGGCTCTAAATAAGTTCTGCAAAAGTCCCACTTCAGAAAAGCTAAACGACGTTAAAGTTTTTAGAGCTAAAGCTCGGCGAACAATCCGAGCTTCCAAACGAAAGTCATGGAGAGAATATGTCTCCAAATTGAACTACAAAACCCCCATTAAAAAGGTTTGGGATATGGTACGAAAAATTTCAGGAAAAACAAAGTCCTCTAGTTTTACACATTTAAATACTGGTTTTGACACAAAAGCTTCAACTAAAAAAGATATTTCAGATACTCTTGGTCACACATTCTTGAGAAATTCATCATCGCGTAATTATTCTGACACTTTTAGAAATTTCAAAAAGGACCAAGAGAAAAGAAATCTTAACTTCAAATCCCACAATCACGAAGAATACAACACACCTTTTAACTTATCCGAACTCGTTGAAGCCATTGAAAAATCACATGATACGGCAACCGGCCCCGATGAAATTCATTATCAGATGCTTAAGCATCTGCCAAAAAGTTCTCTTACAACACTTTTAGATATCTTTAATAATATTTGGGAAACGGGGGTCTGTCCTGAGAGTTGGCGTGTAGCTACAGTTGTACCAATTCCGAAACCAGGGAAAGATCATGCAGAACCTACAAATTATCGTCCGATAGCTTTGACAAGTTGTTTGTGTAAAACATTGGAGAGAATGATAAACAAGAGATTAGTCTGGTACTTAGAGTCCAACAACCTCATTTCAGAATATCAATCGGGCTTTCGTTCGGAACGTAGTACCAATGACAATTTAATAAGACTAGAAACATTTATACGAGATGCTTTTATTAACAAAGAACACGTAGTGGCTGTCTTTTTCGACTTGGAGAAAGCATATGATACAACATGGCGTTATGGAATATTGAAAGATCTACATAACATTGGCTTAAGAGGAAAACTTCCCAGTTTTATTGAAAGCTTTTTAGGGGAGCGCATGTTTCAGGTGCGTGTGGGGTCTACCCTGTCAGATTTCTATGATCAAGAACAGGGTGTCCCACAGGGTAGTATTCTTTCAACTACGCTATTTAACATCAAAATAAACAATATTGTACAATGTTTGGACGACAAAACTGATTGTTCATTGTATGTTGATGATTTTTGTATATGTTACCGTTCAAAAAATATGAAAACAATTGAACGAAAGTTACAACAAAATTTAAAAAGAATAGAAGAATGGACTGATAAAAATGGTTTCAAGTTCTCCAAGTCAAAAACGCAGTGTGTTCATTTTTGTAAACTACGGAAGAAACACGAACATCCTTCCCTGTTTTTATACGGATCACAAATTCCTGTTGTTGAAGAAGCCAAATTTCTTGGGGTCATATTTCATCAAAAGTTATCTTTTATTCCACATATTAAATATCTTAAAGCGAAATGCTTAAAAGCTTTGAATCTTTTGAAAGTTTTAGCTCATACAAGTTGGGGAGCAGATCGGTATACTTTATTACATCTTTACCGGTCTTTGATAAGATCTAAATTAGATTATGGGTCTGTTGTTTATGGTTCTGCCAGAAAGTCCTATTTAAAATCCTTGGATACTATCCATCACCAAGGCCTTCGTCTGGCCATGGGAGCCTTCCGTACTTCTCCCGTATTAAGCCTTTATGTAGAAGCAGGTGAACCATCTTTAACCTTGCGCAGAGAGAAACTTTCTCTTCAGTATGCTATCAGACTTGCTGCAAATCCATCTAACCCGGCATCCAAAATTTCATTTCCACCTCAATTTGTAGATAAGTATGAAACAAAACCCACAGCAATCAAACCTTTTGGATTACGTATTTTACCACTGCTGGAAAATTCAGGTATCGACCTTAAAAATATTCAAAAACATGAAACCGCCGAAGTTCCATCTTGGTGTATTAAACAACCTTCTATTCTGTTCGACTTACATGATGGAAAAAAATCCGAATCAAATCCAATACTTCTCAAACAAAACTTTCAGGTACTGCAGTCACGTTACAATGATTACCAGCAAGTCTATACTGATGGTTCCAAAGAAGGAGATAAAGTTGGCTGTGCGTATGTTTCTAAAGATACGCACAAAACCATGCGCCTTCCAGATGGTTCATCTATTTTTACAGCTGAAGCCAAAGCAATAGACCTAGCTTTAGATTTTATCAGTTCTTCAACAATTCAAAAAGCAATTATATTTTCTGATTCACTTTCTGTGCTTAAGGCTTTAGACCATTCATCATCTAAAAATCCTCAAATTCAAAAATTGATCGAAAAACATCATGAAATTTCTAAAACACACCAAATCTTGTTTTGTTGGCTTCCGAGCCATATTGGCATTGTCGGCAATGAATATGCTGACAAGAAAGCAAAGGAATCGCTCAATCTTGATCCATCTGTTTTTAAAATTCCTTTTAATAATTTTAAACCATTTATCAACCGATACATCTTGTCGGAATGGCAAGGCGAATGGGACCGTGCAATAAATAACAAACTCCATGCCATTAAACCTGTCGTTAGTACAAAATGCTCTCCTCCACAGTTTTCCAGAAAAGAGGACGTAGTATTAACACGACTGCGCATCGGCCATACTAGAGTTACTCATTCTTATATTTTTAATGGTGATGATCAACCTTCTTGTGTAGGTTGTGATCAGCCATTCACTGTGAAACATATCTTAATTGACTGTGTTGACTTTTCAACTCACGTATTTTATATTTCAAAGCTGACACTTTGCAACAACTGTTTCGAGATGTACCTGTTGATAACATTATTTTATTCTTAAAAGAAATTGGTCTTTTTCATAAGATTTAACTGTTTCAGATTTTTATACATTATCATTCTGACTTCTTACTTTTAATATCGTCATAATTATTCATGCCGTTTAACCATTAACCGACTGACGCTTATGACCCACCAAGAGGGTTGACGCGTCGTTAAACATGAAATCATCATCATCATCTGGGATATACTCCCAGAAACCGTGATCTAGCATCAATTTTCATTGGTGGACATGGTGCAAATGGTAAACTTTTAAAACAAATTCATTAAGAATTTAGAATTGAAGCCTATATTTTTGGAAGATAAGTCATTGGTTTTACATTCACAACTTGTATTTTATGGCTCTGCCATAACACCAGGTTTACAGCTGAAAAACTGGCAATTTGCCTGCACACATGATAAGTTTTAATACAGATATCCTGCTGAATGCATTAATTTAGCCACACCCATTTCTGACTTTGAAACAGTCTGATTACTTGATGTAATTTATTTCTACAAATTCACAAACTGCATGACAAACAGTGTAGATCCAGATCAGATGGCTTCTGAAGAAGCCATCTGATCTGGATCTACACTGTTTACAAAGGCAGGGGATGTCATTTTCAGCGGGATAACGGTTAAGTACCAACGTCCGCCATATTGTGTTGACACTGCAGGAATGTTTAGTGAAGTCACGTAACGTGACATCAGCCTTAACGACGTCGCATACGAGGTCGTAATCAACCAGTGCATTTATCAAACACGCGATTATATTCGATTTGGGGTCGGAACACCAGGGTCAGAACATAAATTTCTATCCCAGGGTAAAATCACGGATTTCCTTGACAGGTGTGCAAGAAATTCTGTTCTTAGACTGATGTTCTTACCCAGGTAAACTACATCAGTATAGAAAATGAAAAGATAAATACAGTAAATGAAAAATTTTTGGTGGTGGGCAAGGAAAAGAATTTAATATGGTATTTTGTTATTGATGGGTGTTTCCAGCCCTCAGGATGACCATGATGAGCGGAACCTTGTAGCCGAGGTTCCGCTCAGCATGGTCATCCTGAGGTTGGAGACACCCATATACAATGGGTGTTTCCAACCCTGGGGATGACCATGATGAGCAGAACCCGAGGTTCCGCTCAGCATGGTCATCCTGAGGTTGGAGACACCCATATACAACAGAACCCCATATCAGATTCTTATAATCCTGCAAAGTGTATCCTACCCAGGGACAGGATAAAAACTCAGAATTCTCATGTTGTTGTATACAGCCACATGAATGCTCTCTTAATATTGACGTCACATAATTAAACGTAAGAGTTGTCATCACAATGTGGCAGACGTTAGCAATCAAAGTGACTGCTTTGTCAAAATCCATGCTCAGAAATGAAAGATGTTTAAGAATATAAGAATCTTATATGGGTGTGAGTGGTGGATTGAAAAATCCGTCCCGAGGGACACTGTCAGGCATCACGAGGCTTGCCGAGTGATGCTGGACAGTGATCCCGAGGGACGGATTTTTCTATCCACCCCTCACACCCATATTGGATTCTTTTTCTTGCATACCTTCCATTTCTATTGCGAATTTTTAATGCTGCTGTCACTTCGGTTACCGACGTCCGCCATTTTGTGATGACACAACGGGAATGTTTAGTGACGTCACGCATGACGCCGCCGCGCATGAGGTTGTAATCAACCAGAGCATTTATCAAACACGCGATTATATTCGATTTGGGATCGGAACACCAGGGTCAGAACATAAATTTCTAACCCAGGGTAAAATCACGGATTTCCTTGTCTGGTGTGCAAGAAAAAAGAATCTTACATGGTTGTGAGAGGTAAAAAGAAAAATATTTCCCTCTGACACACCCATTTCTGACTTTCAGTCAAATACGCCATGACCTCATTATAACACTGTTTGTTATAACATGTTTTTCGGATATTACACAGTTTCAGAATGGATCCCTAAAAGTGTATAGATTATATAGAAAAATGACCATAAATGGTCATTTTTCTATATAATTTATACACTTTTGGTTGGATATAACACAATGTGTTATCAATTTTTATCATATGATGTCGGGTCTGAGAGTGTAATAACGCCATGTAATAAATTCAGTGGATTAAATATGCAAATTAGTTAGAAATACCCCTTAATGTTACATGTTCGATGTCGTTAACGACGTTGCGTTTACTAATGGCGGAATATTGACATTTCTGTAAACAAATCATGAATAAAATGCGTTTTTAAATGTCATATGATAAATAGAATCTTGCATTCGTGCTCACTTATTATTGAATTTATTAAACTGGTTGATGAAAAGGCATAAAATGCTCGGCAGAGCCTTGCATTTTATCCATTTTCCTCAACTCATTTAATACATTCAGTAATACATGAACACTCATGTAAGATCCTCTATGTCAAACACAGTTTCTGTTTTAGTGTTATAAAGAGGTTGTGCTGTAATTTGATTGTCAGAAATGGGTGTGGCAGAATTAATTTACTCAGTAGAATATAGGGATCAACCATGGTTTTTCATGCATTAACATTCGCCGGGTCCCAAGGAAGCTGTTTGAACATGAGGTCGCCAGGCCGAATGTTCAAATATCTTCAAGGGATCTGGCAAAAGTTAATGTAATGAAATAACCATGGATGATCGTTGTTCTTGCATAACTTACAATTCCGACAGCAAAATTTGACGAAAATGCCCAAAAGCTCCATATAAACTCTTCAAATGCGACCGACGAACCAACATGGCGCCCAGTTCAGAATGTTGTTTACAATGACATTGTTATGCAGTAACCATCTGACGTCATCATAGAAGCCTAAAACGCTACATTCAGTACGATAACGTTATGTCTCTCAACGTAACGTAAACAAAGCATGGCCAGTCTTGTGATATCAAAAGCTCAAAATCCATGTTCAAACAGCATTTGAATTTCATGATTTGAACATGGTTTTTAATGTTTGAGCATGGCTTTCGGTCCATTTGACAATGGCTTCAAACAGCCATGTGCATAGATATTTATGCAAGAATAGAGTTTAACCCTTATCTTGCTGTTCACGACAACCCCTATCTTTGGAAACAGTGTAGATCCAGATCAGATGGCTTCTGAAGAAGCCATCTGATCAGGATCTACAATGTTTAACATTCAGTATATGAATTTGTAGGAATAAATTTCATCAAGTAATCTGATTGGTTCAAAGTCACAGATGGGTGTGGCTAAAATGAATATTCAGCAAGAGAAGGGTTAATATAACCGTTTTTTTTTTTTACATTTGTTTACAGGTGTCTGTTGTTGGTGTGTTGTGGCTAGCTGGTCTCTATATCTCATCTGTATCCTCCTGTATGGGGAGTTTATATGGCCCTCCCAGGGTCCTACAGACAATAGCCAATGAAAATGTTATACCAATAATCAGGATTTTAGGACATGGGGTAAGTGACATACAGACAAACTTCAATGGCTCGAACACCTTTGGGACCTCGAAAATCTGTTCGAGACAGGGGTAGTTCGAGCCACTGAGGGTTACTGTCAGGAGGAATAACGGGATACTTGAGACACCTTTTCGGTGTTCTATAATGAAAATGTATGATGTGTGTACTCATTAGAATCGCCTCGTCGAGGCGATTCTAACGAGTACACACAGCATACATTTGCAAGTTAAAAGACTAAAATCTCCTTAAATACCTCCACTATTTCTTATATAGAGGATTTCCCTAGGGGCTCAAGAATTGGTTCGACTCAGCCATGGTAAACGAATCATCCGTGTTCGAGCCATCGAAGTTCTACTGTATAAAACATTATTTTTTTCATGCTTGTGTCTTTTTGTTTTCGATAGCCAATTGGCCTTTTTGTGGGAAAGTAACTGTCCTTTTGGATTTCAGCTATTGATGTTTCCGTTAGGGTCTAATAATTTAATGTTTGTGTTCCATTCCCTTTGGTGTCTCTGATGGGAGGTGCGGGTTAATTGTATTGATTCCTGATCATTGCCTTCACTTCTATTTTGTGGACCTAATTGAACAGAACAGAACATGTGAAGTTAATTTGATATCCTCCAGCCATAAAAATATGTATATACACCAGCCATAAAAATGTATATATACACCACAACCACGTCATAATTCTATTTTTGTGGTCTAAAACAGAAACTGTCTTAAACATTCATGTTATATCCAAACAAAAATGTAATAGATTTTACAGAAAAATGACCATTAATGGTCATTTTTCTGTAAAACATATATATTTTTGCACATTTTTCTTGTAAAAATCTATATATTTGTGGCATATTTTTCTGTAAAATCAATATATTTTGGTGGTATTTTTCTGTAAAATCTATATATTTTGGGGGTATTTTTCTGTAAAATCTATATATATTTTGGGGTCCATCTGAAAATTGTGTTATATAGAAAAAAGTGTTATAATGAGGAGTGTTATAAAAAAATTTACATTGAAGAGTGTTATAAAGAACTTGTAGTTTTTGTGCACAAACAAATGAGGCCACTCACAAGAAAACAGCTTTTTGTGGTTTTGAACCAGGTACAGTAGAACTTCAATGGCTCGAACACCGATGGCTCGTTTACCATGGATGTGTCGAACCCATTCTTGAGCCCCTAGCGAAATCCTCTACATAAGAAATAGTGGGGGATACTTAAGGAGATTTTAGTCTTTTATATTGCAAATGTATGCTGTGTGCACGCATTAGAATCGCCTCGATGAGGCGATTCTAATGAGTACACACAGCATACATTTGCATTATAGAACACCGAAAAGATGTCTAAAAGTATCTCGTTATGCCTCCTGACAGTAACCTCAGTGGCTCGAACTACCCCAGTCTCGAACAGATTTTCGAGGTCCCAAAGGTGTTCGAGCCATTGAAGTTCAACTGTATAACACAAATCAGTTGAGATTTTTTAAATTTGTGCTATCCAAGAAGCAAAGACTAAGTTGCTGATCAGTCTGCTTGGGTGTGGTCAATTGTTTTGGATTTTGGTCTTTTTTGGGGGGGGGGGGAGGGCCCTTCAAGATTATTTCTCTCTTATCCTTTAACCTGCTGAATATTTAACTTAGCCACACCTTTTTTTTGATGTTCAGCCAATCAGATTACATGATATAATGAGTTCGTTCAAATTCACAATCTGAATGACAAACAGTGTAGATCCTGATCAGATGGCTTCTTCAGAAGCCATCTGATCTGGATCTACACTGTTTGCAAAGATAGGGCTTGTCGCCTACAGCAGGGTAAAGGTTATTTTGCCGATCCTTAATCAGAGGTTGGTGAAAACCGGAGTACCCGGAGAAAAAACATCTGACCTTCTGTTGCAGAACTTTGCATCTCACATGTGACCTGAGCCAGGCTTGAACCACAGCGGCGAGAGACTTAATGATTAAGAGGTCGCGCTCTTGTCCACTAGCCCAAGGAGGCCCATTAGATTTTTGTCTTAAGGTCAAAAGAGAAAATATTGATGTGGCTTGCATTGTCAGTCTTCATTTGTTACCATAATTGTTGTTTTTAGTTTAAAAAAGATGAGTAACAATTGGCTGCTGAAATTAACTTATAATTAAAAATACTGTATTCTGATCATTGCCATGATAAAAACAGATAGAGATTAAAAAAATAGGGTTAGTCAACAGAACAAACAGCCAAACAAAAACAGATGGAAAATAGATGCCACTGATACTAGAAATACATCCTCAGGGGCAAAGCCCCTTGGTGTATTTCTAATACATCATCATGAAACACACCTATATAAATTTGACACCCTTAAACCCCCATTTTATATACTAAAACTGGGAAATAAGAAAAAAATATCACAATTAATCATCTTAAAATTTTTGTTTTTTTTGGACCGTAAAGTTTACAATGTATTTATATAGGCGTGTTTTCATAATGATGCACATGTACTCGCGACCTCTTATTCTCTGTCTATTACATAATCTTCAAAAGTGTAAGATGTCATAATATTTAACCCTTTACCACTCAGGGATTTTGTGAATTTCGCTGATTTTCACAGTGTCGCACCTGACAGCAACTTCAACTAGCCATTATTTCATAATGGATGGTCTGTTGTACACCAAACTTGGTATGAATGTTCATTGGGCAGTAGCCGTTCAAATGCAACCTTTCATGACTTGATAATTGTTGTCATGGTAAAGAGGGGGCATCTCAAAGTTGGCAAAAAGTGTGTTTTCACATGAATTTTTGACCACATTTTAATCTTCACACACCTGTCAAGGCAACAATTAAGGTGTTTGGCACTGGCCATTTTCACTGTTTGCAGCATGTTTTATCAGCATCAATTTTCAGGCATTTTTGACCCCAGACACCCTCAGATGTAAATTTTAGCGGCCGCTTGGGCCATACACCCAAAACTTTTCTGGATGTGAGGGGGGGCGTTGCCCCCCTTCAATCCCCCCCCCAGAATATTTTTAGAGGGGAGGCGCACGAAAAAACGGGTCACTTTTTTGCCCAACAAATTCTAAAGCAAACATAACTATCCAGGGGTAGAAATGCAGATTTTAGGTGCTTCTGGGGCTTAAAATGTGGGGGGGGGGGGGCAGACACGTAAAAACACGTATCTGAGTGGGAAAGGGTTAAAAGTGTTACATATCATAGTCTTCAAAAGTGTTAGATAGCTTAATTTTCAAGCTATGTAAGGTGTTGGATATCAGGCTCTTCAAAACATATAACCTATTTTCATCCTTTATTCAAAACATTATCTTTGTTATATTTCAGAGGGGTCCAAACAAGGTGCCAATCAATGCTCTAGTCTTAATAACATTAGTTGTGCTCCTTTTTGTGCTTGTTGGGGATGTGAATACCCTGGCCCCTATTGTAACTACAGCATTTATGATGTGCTATACTGCCATAAACTACGCATACTTTGCTCTTGCTATGAGCTACGATAAACGGCAAGAAAGAGACTTAAAATTTGGTCCAAAAGAACCACTTACTGCCAAGAGTCGTGAGCTTTCAAATGGACTAGTTGGATACGGAACAACAGGAAAAATAGATGATAGAAATAAGGATTCTTTACAAAAGTTGTCCACAGACTTGGATAGTTTATTCCCAGAGAGGTTGACCCATAGGGGAGAGCGGCATCTTATTCCGCAGCAGGGACCGGGAACACCATCAACTCCCGAGGCAGACTTTGATGCTACGAAAAAGTCAAAATCGTTAGATGAGATGACTGATCAAGGGGATGCCACTCAGGTACTCTTAGACAAAGAGGGAGGTAAGTAATTCTCACATTGAGGCCAGTCACAGCATTTCCTCCAATTTACATCTGTGCCCAGCGAATGACGACGCTAGAGTGATGGCTATTTTTAGAAAAACTTTGTTTTTGCTCTAGTGCCTACATTTATTGATGGATTTTAATATAATTTCACACAAATGTTGAGTATGATGATATCTCGAGCAAGTTCAACTTTCAGGGTCCTGGGCTCAAGGTCAAGGTCACTGCGACTATTTTTAGAAATAAACTTTGTCATCACTCTAGCGTCGTCATTTGCTGATGGATTTTAATATAACTTCACACAAATGTTGGGTATAATAATATCTCAAGCAAGTTTGACTTTCAGGATCCTGGGCTCAAGGTAAAGGTCACTTTGGCTATTTTTAGAAAAAACATTGTCATCGCTCTAGTGCCTACCTTTATTGATGGATTTTAATATAATTTCACACAAATGTTGGGTATGATAATATCTCGAGCATGTTTGACTTTCAGGGTCCTGGGCTCAAGGTCAAGGTCACTGCGGCTAATTTTAGAAAAAACTTTGTCATCACTCTAGCATCGTCATTTGCTGATGGATTTTAATATAACTTCACACAAATGTTGGGTACAATAATATCTCTAGCAAGTTTGACTGTCAGGGTCCTGGGCTCAAGGTCAAGGTAACTTTGGCGATTTTTAGAAAAACTTGCTGGAGGCAGAAATCTTTCCAACTGTAAACGGAGTTCCATTGCACACAGCCTTTCATTATCAACCTCTCATCATTATGAAATGACTGAAATACTTACTGCTAAAAAGGATGTAAAATCGCAAGTCATCCATCTACATTAGAGTTGCAGATAAATTGGATCAAAGGGAAAGAAGCTAGTCTTGACAGATGGTCAAAATGACCTTTTTTGACAGTCAAGGGGATAGGATCAGATCCATTTTCGAACCCGTCTGATATTTTATATGCATGTAAAGGCACCCAATACGGAACCATATCTGGAAACAGTCCTATGAGGATTGCCTCTGTGTACGAGAGTAAGTTTTCAATAATTTGTATTAAACAGTTTTACCCAATTAATATAGCTAAACTACCACCCAGGATGTTGGGGTATGGTATTGCACCTGAAGACATTTCCTTCCATTTATTCTGACTTTTGTGTTGCTAATGTTTGTATGGCAGTGCCATCAGGCAAGCTAATCTGTCCACCGACAGGTTTTGTTATACTCCATTTTGACGTACAGTGAGTATACACAGTATAGTGCTCTTTAACTAAGATAATGTTTCCTGTTTCGACTATTGCGCGTTCGGGGAGCATCCATCCGTTTCACCGATATTCTTGCCCATACTCCAAAACATGGGTTATAATGAACCATATTACAATGAGGTTATGGGTAATTCTGTTTTTACAGCCCCACAGAGACCACCGAACATGGAAATCACAAAACAACCAAGATCCTGGTACTCCTTCCTCTGTAACAGATGGCTTTCATTGTTTGGGGTAAGAATTTACTATTTATCCATTGCACCCATAGCTCTAGATAAGGTTCCCCCCGCCCATCGGGGCTTGATGAAGTAGATGGGCTGCATGATGCTTCCACGCAGCGCTGAAACTGACCCCACACGAGTACTGGTAAACCGTTAAGAGGATCTAAGCCTGCCCAGGTAAAGCAGTGCGAGTCTGTCCGCCGATGCTTAAAAACCCTATTGGTTTCATTGGGCAGCAGGGCTTGAGATGTCATTTCATCTCAATGTCGGGTAAAAGTCCCACAAAATTGGAAGCAACGTCTCTGAAATGACCTTTACATTTGTTGACGGGGATGTTAAACCTCAAACAAACAAAAACGAAGCTTCAGATACAGACCAGCTACCAGTAATAACCCATTTTTTTTGTTTCGCGGAGAAACCGCCTAAGGCGAAATCGGCTATTTTCTCCGCAAAACAGCGAGAAAAGATAAAATGAGCGAGGAATTTCTCGCTGAAATTTCTCCCGGTTTCGCAGAGAAAAATTCTCAGAGATTCTCGTCAAAAATTTGACCCATTGCTTTCATTGAAAATGAAATTACCCGCGTTTGGCGGAGAAAAAAATACAACTGGACTTACTTTTTGTGTCTTTGATGGGTGGAGTAAGTTAATTATATCGATTCCTGATCTTTGTTTTACTTCTACTTTACGTGAAATTTTTGGCTCATTATTATTTCTTCGTTTGTTTGGTGTTGTTTTTGTAAATGAAGGCAAATGGTAGTCATTGTTAAATCATAATCAAATATTCTTTCATGTTACACAATTTCATTTTAGTAATTTATTTCTCCTTTGTATTATCCCTTTTTAAAAGTCTCATGACAACTTTTATTCACATCACGAAAATATGCCTATTTATTTGTTACCCACTTAAACCCCACTTTTAACTGGGGTTTACAGGGGTATACATTATTTATCTAATTTCTGCTCACATAGATGGTGGGTACGTGTAAGAACTGCCACACCGAGTCGTTTTGAAATGTACCCAAAATCTTGAGCAGAAATATGAAAAAATGTCAGAATTTTTATCAGAAAATTTTCCGTTTTTAGTGGTAAAATTTTACAATATATTTGTATAGCGAGTTCTTATGATGAGTCGTACATGTAGGCTATTAACACCATAATGATGTGTGACATTTACCCAAAACTCAGCTTGATGAAATAGATGGGCTGCATGATGCTTCCACGCATATCTAAAACCAACCCGCATACGAGTACTGGTAAACCGCTTACAGGATCTCGGCCTGCCCAGGTGTGTTTTCATGATGTCGGGGACAAATTCATTTATTTCGAGCCAACCGCGCTCAACTCGTAACGTTGCAGAATTTGAATCGAACGAGGTGCGAACCACAGCAGTGAGAGTCCTAATGAGTGTCAGCGCTGTAAGGATGCCCATTATCCTCGGGGTGTTTAGTGGATTTACGGCACTTTCAAGATTATTTCCCTTATTTCGAACGGACCGCTAATCAGAGTTGAGCTAAAACTGGAGTAAGACCACCTTCTGTAGCAGATCTTGGCGTCTCAATTGCGGCCCTAGCGAGGCCCAAACCACAACGGAGAGACCTAATGACCCGATGATTAACCCTTTTTGTACCAAGTGGAATCTACCTCCTTATATATACAGGAGTCCATGTTGAAACTTAGCGGTGTCAGGTTGTTTTTTTTTCTTAAAAAATCTTGTTTGGGAAATGGCTTAACGTTTTGCTAACGGTGTAGGCCCTGATCAGACGCCGTGTTCTGCGGTGTCAGATCTTGGCCTGCACTGTTTGCCAAGGTACCTCATTAGGGGTTTCTGGTACTGAATGGGTTATGCGTCAGCGCTCTTACCCATTAGGACACAGGAGCCAGTTACCTTCATGGTGTAGAGTAGACTTAACAAGATACCCAGGTTGCATGTCTGTACAAACTTCGCTGATTATCTTGGAGAATTTTGTAGTTCTGCTCCAAGTTAGAGATCAGATATATATGCAGCCTTGGAATGCTTGCCGTGCAATTTCCCCATATTAACCCTTTTTGTACCAAATGGAATCTTCCTCCTTACATATAGCATTAGTCCATTTCAAAATTTAGGGGTTTCAGGTTGTGTTTTCTTCACTATTTATTAGGAAAATGGCCGAACTGTTTGCAAACAGTGTAGGCCCTGATCTGGGCCTGCACTGTTTGCCACTGTACCCGTTTAGGGGTTTCTAGTCTGAAATGGGTTAATGTACATGTATGAGCAAAATTGAATTGTAAAGGCAAGAAACACAAGCGGGCCTCCATGTGAGCCTAAGTGTAAGCATCAGTGATGTTTAATTACTCGCAGTGAAAGAAAAAGCTCAACCAAAATGTAGAGTGAGATTAGCGCCCACATATACATGTACAAGCAGGATCCCTGTTATTATATACATTGAGTTTGATTTTTCTAAAGTATTTACTTGAGAAAAAATAAAATACACCCAATATGGTGAGCCGATAGAAAATCAACAGTTTTCAGTTTATGAATCATTTACACAACAGTAAAGAAAGGAACACAGAAAACATTCATCGTTTCATACTGCGTTGTAAAGTGCATAAGATGCAAATCATTATGATTCCAACCAGATCAAAATCATACTTTACGATCGCTAGAGTTGTCCATCTTTGTACAAAGAACATGCATTTCGTCATATGCTTCAAACTTGGTGTACCAAATTTTAATGCATGAAAAAAATACATGCACATGAACAAATATACATGTAGATATAGGCAGATTTCGCGGAGAAACACCGTGAACGACTTCACCTGTACTAATTGGTTTTCTCTGAGAAAAAGCGATGCTCGCGGAGAAATTTCGCGGCGTTTCCCGGAGAAATTAACCGCTTTGAAAAGCGAATTTTTTTACTTCTCGGAGAAATTTCTCGCTTGTTCTCCGAGAAAAAAAGCCTATTACCGCGGAGAAAAAAAATATGGGTTATTACGGGTAGCTGGTCTGTAAGAAGTAACGAGGCTAATTAACCCTTGTTCTGCTGAATATTTAAATATGTCACACCCACTACTGATTATCAGCCAATCAGATTACTTGATGCAAATTATTGTTACAAATTCATAAACTGGATGGCAAACAATGAAGATCCTGATCAGATGGCTTCTTCAGAAGCCATCTGATCTGGATCTACATTGTTTCAAAGATAAGGCATATCCGGGCTCAGCAGGACAAGGGTTAAGGGGAATGAGAACACCCTCAGGGGAGGCAACTCTTGCAAAAGTATTTTTGTCTCCCATGTCAATAGAGGTCAACTCTTAAAGGAAGCAAATTCTTGCCCATAAGATTAGACCCCTTCTTCAGTGGGACATGGCTTATAGAAAAGCGAACAGGAAGTCCTGAAAGCTGTCTCCCTTTGAAAAATGGCGGAAAAATCTGCCAGGTGTTCCCATTCCCCTAAAGTGATAGTTTTCAATTTATTTAGTAACTCACTGTAAAATTTAGTTTCCAAAACCAGCCTTCTTGCTAATCCTGCTATTGCTTTTGTCACATATTGCATATTGTTTTGTTTGTATTGGAGTTTAATGGCCCAGTCAACACTATTTAGGTCATTTTTGAGCCAAATGCATATTGAATACTGATTTATTTTATACTCTGCAGTGAAATCAATTCATATCTGAAACATGACCTTATTTTTTCACAGTAGCAACCCGAACTACTTTTTCTTGCCAAAATTCATATATAAATAATTCTGTAAATGTCAGTGGTGACAACCTACGTCATAGCAGAGATGTCGTACCCATTTCAGGCGCGGCCATATTGGTGTAAATAGGGTAAATAAAATGCTTCAAACTAGATATGTCCATTACGAGTCTTCAGAAAACATCCTTCAGCTGGTAACGAACAATATTTGCAGCCCATCAGTGAGCTGATTCCACCTAGAAACATTGAAAAGGCTTCGATAGCTTCGCCACAAGATTTGATTCGGCGCTGTAAACAATGATAGTTCCGACATCATTGCCAAATCAGCTTGTGTGGAATTATTTAAAGAAAAGGCCACATTTCTGAGACAGATTTCAGTTTGTTTGATTCTTTTATGACCTAATGCACCGACTGCGCCGACTTGTTGTGACAAATGCCTTTTGTGTTGTAAACGCCGGCAAACCTACGAATGGTTATGACGTCACTGCTCTGACGTAGGTTGTTCCCCCTGAATGTGCTGTATTCAAAATGGTGATCTGTTCATGTTTTGAAACAGTTGTGACGTCATAGCCATGTCAAAGTTGTGACGAACAATACGATTGATCATTTACCGTACATATCCTTATCAAATTATAAAATAAAAAGAAAATTTACTTTTTTTTTCTGCGGATACCAAAAGTATTTCATCTTGTGTGTTGAAAACATCCAAATTTTCACTCGTGCTTTGCACTCGTGAAAATTTGGATGTTTTCAACACACTCGATGGAATATGTTTGGTATTCACCTCAAAAAAGTAAATATCCTCTAGTTATTGAATACATTATGTTTAACCCAAATGTGCTTTAGAGTGAGTTTATTTGTTATTCTATTTCAGAGTGTTGCCTGCATAGTAATTATGTTTGGTACCCAGTGGGCCTATGCGCTCGGTGAACTAATAGTAGCCCTGGTGATCTATGTCTACATAGGACAAGCTAATCCTGGATACTTCCCTGGTAGGTTCATAGTTTATGCCCGCCGAAACCAATGATTTAGGGGCATATAGTTTTTGGTTTGTCTGTCTGTCCATCTGTTTGTCTGTCTGCAAAAACCTTAACATTGGGTATAACTTTTAATTGGTAAGTGATAGGGCTTTCATATTTCACATGTGCATTACTTGTGACAAGACCTTTCCAGTGGTACCATATTTTTTGACCTCGTGACCTTGATCTTGACGTTTGACCTACTTTTTAAAAACTTTAACATTGTCCATAACTATTGATTGGTAAATGTTAGGGCTTTCATATTTCACATGTGAATTCCCTATCACAAGACCATTCCAGTTGTACCATAATTTTGACCACATGACCTTGACCTTGAAATTTGACCTATTTTTTTTTAACTTTGACATTAGCCATAACTTTCAATTGATATTCATATTTCACATGTGCATTCTATGTCACAAGATCTTTTCAGTGGTACCATAATTTTTTTGACCTGGTGACCTTGACCCTGACATTTGACATACTTTTTTAAACTCTTGAACAAAGGCCATAACCTTTGATTGGTTAGTGACATGACTTTAAAGTTTCACATGTGCTTTCCCTGTTATAAGTCCTTTCCAGTGGCACCATAACTTTTGACCTTGCGATCTTGACCATGTCCTTTTATTTTATTATGCTCCCCGAATATTATGCTCCCCGAAGGGAGAGCATAAAGTCGCCGCTTTGTCTGTCCGTCTGACCATCGGTCCGTCCGGGCGAATATGTTGGGTTAAGGGGCTATTGACAGGATTGGACAACAAAGTCGCCGCTTTGTCCGTCCATCGGTCCGTCCGGGCGAATATGTCGTGTTTAGGGGCTATTGACAGGATTGGACAACAATAGAAAATGATTGGTAAATAATAGATTTATTGCGTAAATAAAAGGTTTAGGGCTTAAGGGATCTAAAAAGGAGAAGTAAAACAAAGATCAGGAATTGATACAATTAACTTACTCCACCCATCAAAGACACCAAAGGGAAAGAAACACAAACATTAAGCGACCAGACCATAATGGAAACCTAAACAAAGGAAGGCCATAAGGACAGTTACTTTCCCACAAAATGGCCATATGGCCATCCAAAATAAAAAGACACAAGTGATACACACAGTAAGTAACAAACAACAACATAAATAAACCACCACAGAAGAACCGCCTTGGAACAGTCAGGGGAAAGATTTCCACTGGGGGGCTTAATTCGATTTTACTAAGCCTGCCCAGGCAAAGTGGTGCGGGTCAGACCGCCCATGCTTATAAACCCTATTGGTTTCATTGGGTGACAGGGCTTGAGATTTCATTTCATCTCAATGTCGGGTAAAAGTCTCACAAAATTGGAAGCAACGTCTCCAAAATGACCTATACAGTGTTGACGTGGACATTAAACCACAAATCAAACAAACAAACAAAAGGTTTAGGCGGTTAACCTCTAAACCAAACAAAAGAAAATAACAAAAGACATAGCCCTTAAACCCGACATGTTAGAACGTTCGTCTGTTAGACCGTCCATCCGTCCATCCATCCATCACTCTTTTGTCCAGAGCATATCTCTAAAAGTATTAAAGGTAATTAGGTGAAACTTGATATACTGATAGAGGGTCATAAGGGGAATTGCAGAATGCTAAAATCATAACCCTGTCACCAGTATTTATGGAGTTACTTCCCTTCTTAACTATTTCAGTGAAAAGCTTTTCCAGAGCATATCTCTGAAAGTATAGAAGGGAATTAAATGAAACTTGATACATTGATAGATGGTCATCATAGGAAGTTCAGAATGCAAGAACCATAACTTTGCCACAAGTAATTACAGAGTTATTTCCCTTTTTAATTTTTGCTATATTAAGCTAGCCCAGAGCATATCTCTAAAAGTTTTAATGGTAATTTTGTGAAATTTGATACATTGATAGGGGGCCATAAGTGAAATTGAAAAAATTCAAGAACCATAACCCTATCAACAGTATTTATGGAGTAACTTGCCTTCTTAATTAGGGCCCCACACAGTAGTGTGGGTGCCCTATAGCAATCACCATATCAGTCAGTTTGTCACATCTAAACCAAAAAATTTAACCTCGGCCATAACTTCAGACGTAGTATCCCTAGTCTCATGAAAATTCTCACACATACTTGCCATCACAAGAACTACATTTTGACAAAGGGCCATAACTATATTGCCTTAACAAAATCTTAACCTCTGTTATAACTTCAAAAGTATTTGCCCTACTTGATGAAACTTCACATACATACTAATAATCACAAGACCTACATTCTGACAAAGAGAATAACTATATTGCTTTTGTCCGTGTGTTTGTCATGCCTTAACCAAAAAACTGAACCTTGGTGATAACTTCAAAAGTATTTGCCCTACTCTCATGAAACTTCACACATACTTACCATCACAAGACATACATTCTGGCAAAGGAGAATAACTATATTGCTTTTGTCCGTGTGTTTGTCACATCTTAACCAAAAAACCTAACCTCAGTCATAACTTCAAAAGTATTTGCCCTACTCTCATGAAACATCACACACATACTTACCATCACAAGACCTACATTTTGACAAAGGGCCATAGGTACATCTGCCCCCGCCATCAGGGCTTGAAGAAATAAATGGGCTGCATGATGCTTCCATGCAGAGCTGAATCTGGCTGCACACTAGTACTGGTAAACCGCTCAGAGGATCTAAGCCTGCCCAGGCAAAGCGGTGCGAGTCAGACCGTCCAGGCTTATAAAGCCTATTGGTTTCATTGGGTGACAGGGCTTGAGATGTCATTTCATCTCCATGTCTGGTAAAAGTCCCACAAAACTGGAAGCAGTGTCTCCAAAATGACCTATATAGTGTTGATGGGGATGTTAAATGTCAATTCAAACAAACAAAACATATCCATTTGGTACAAAAAGGGTTAAGACAGGTGCTTAATACATATGAGCATTAATGCATTCAACTGTTGCAAGAATGGAATACAAACTTGCTTAAGTGCCCCCACCCACTGGGGCTTGGAGAAATAGATTGGGCTGCATGGTGCTTCCAGGCAGAGCTGAAACTGACTAAATATGAGTACCGGTACTGGTAAACTGCTTGGAAGGTATAAATGCACAGGCAAACTGAAAATGGTGTAAGTCCGACAGTCCCTGGTTATAAAGCCTAGAAGTGTCTTTGGGCAGTAGGGCTTGTGATATCAAATCATTGTAAGTTGGGTAAAAGACCCACAAAATCAGAAGCAATGTCTCCAAAATTTGCCTAAATAGGGCTGGCAGGGACGTAAAACAACTGAAAACAGGTTGCTCACTTAATAGAGGTGGCCACTATGACAAGTTTTACTGTAACAAACATGGATTCAGATCAGCCTGCAGGCTGTTAGTGAGTGTATGCTGGTCACCTTTAGTCATGAGTTGATCTTGAAGCACCTATAGTCTTTAGAATGATAAATGAACTCAGCATCTGTGGGTAGGCAGGCAGATCAGAGTCTTTACCAAGGTGCAGAGTTGTACAGCTTGCTCTTTTGTGTAAAGCTACTGCAAAGAATGTAGTCAGGGTTTAGTTGTTCAAAGCTAATTACATCATTAGCCAACATATTATTAAAACTTGGATCATTAAGGGAAATGGGAACACCTTCAGGGGAGGCAACTCCAGCAAAAGTATTTTTGTCTCCCATGTCAATAGGGGTCAACTCTTAAAGAAAAGAATTTGCTCTTGAGGAGCAAATTCTTTCCTTTAAGGGCAGACCCCTTTTTCAGTTGGACAGGGCTTATAGAAAAGTGAACAGGAAGTTCAGAAAGGTGTCTCCCTTTGAAAAATGGCTGCAAAATCTGCCAAGTGTTCCAATTCCCCTTAAATGTGGCAAATATGATACTTTTGCTTTAAAATGTGAGGTGCTTTTGCAAATGTAGAGAGAACACTGATCAGACAGTTCTTCAAGGCATCACAAAAACACGCCTATACATATTTGAACCCCACTTTTATACAGTAAAACTGGGGTTCAGAGGGATAAACCTTATTTCTGCTTTAAAATAATGTTGGGTACTCATTAGAACCGCCTCAATGGGGATGTTCTATTGAATGCCCACAATGTATATTTTGTTTTCTGCTCTAAAATATAGATTGTGGGTACTCGTTAGAACCCCCTCCCTCAACTTAGGTGGTTCTAATGAGTGCCCACAATCTATACTTTGAGCAGAAATAAGAAAAATTTCTCAATTTTTCATCTTAAAATGTTCATTTTTTCGGGGGTAAAGTTTACAATGCATTTGTATAGGCGTGTTTTCGTAATGGGAGGGGCTATGTATATGTATGGAAAGACATTGAGGAGTCCAGATACTTAGGGTAATTATGGTACAATCATAGAGGACCTTACTTGAGTAGTCATTTCATGTGAACATTATGAAACAAGCCCTTGGCGAGTTTCATAGATGTTATGAAATGACAACAAGTGTAAGATTCTGTTTATCATACAACAATTTTTAATTGGATTTTATCAACCATATACACCAGTAATCATGTATTATTACTCGTCAGGTCAAACGGTTTTTATCATATGACGTTATCCTCTAAATACCAGTGGCATTATATGATAAGCAGAAATTAACCCTTTTTGTACCAAATGGAATCTTCCTCCTTATATATGGCAGGAGTCCATTTCAAAATTTAGGGGTGTCAGGTTGTGTTTTCTTCAAAATTGAATATTCAGCAAGATAAGGGTTTATATAGGAATTTTACTATACTAATAAATTGTCAATTTAAATTTGTACAGGTATAGCAGAATTCAACTTCTATGACTGGGTGAAACAGGGAATCAGCAGATGTTGTAGGTAAGTTGTCAGCGACATTATACGGACAAACTATGTATGCCGCATTATTAATTGACTATCCTATATTGTTCGGAGGTCATGCGTATTAACACTGAGGTCAAAAATCAAGAATCATATTTTTAATGGTTTCAATTAATAACATTGTCATTAATCAAGTAATTCCATATTGGCCCAGTTACAGGTCTTCTGTCTGCTGTATTGGCCTCGGCCTTCGACCTCACGCCAATACAGCAGACCCCGGACCTGTAACTGGGCCAATACGAATTTACTTGATTAATAATATTATATTATTAACTGACTATCCTGTATTGTTCAGAGGTCATCCGTCTTAACACTAAGGTCTTAAATCAATAATCACATTTATAATGGTGTCAATTAATAAAATTGCCATTAATCAAGTAATTCCGTATTGGCCCAGTTACAGGTCCTCGGTCTGCTGTATTGGCCTCGGCCTTCGGCCTTAGGCCAATACAGCAGACCTCGGACTTGTAACTGGGCCAATACGTCATTACTTGATTCATAACATTATATTATTGTGTGAATTAGGAAAGACCGGTCTGTAGACAAAGATGAGACAAGGCACAGTGCATCATCTCATCAGGGATTGTGCGTCGTCTCATCATAATCTGCACTGTTAGCCTTCATCCAGCTATTTTCAGACGATATTGTAATTGTTAAATTTTATGAACTAGCATGGTAAGGAGTTGAGGTGAAACAGAGTAAATACAGTCCAGTTCAAAACATTAACCACTTTTGAAAAACAGCCACACTGCTTATGAAGGCCAGTAGGCCGCTTTGCACAGATACTTTTTTACACAGAAATATATATCTGAATAACAGTCAACTGAGAACAAAGGCCATAAGGTTAAGTTCCTTGTGGACCGTTGTAGACAGATTTAACCGTATTTCTCCTGCTGGGGTCCAAAGCAGAAACCATATAAGTTACACAACTGTTAAATCCAAACAAAAATATATAGATTATGTATAAAAAATGACCATTTTTCTGTATAATTCTGTATAATCTATATATTTTCAGGGGTTCATATTTAAACCATATTATGAGAATAGAAAGTTTCATTAACTTTGAAGCAAAACTTTGGCCTCCTGAGGGTGAACATGGTTTTAAACAAACTTGACATAGTGACCTAGTTTTTGATTTGATATGACATGTTCAAACTTGACCAAGATATCATTGAGGCATACATCCTTTGAAAGTTTTATGAAGATTCTAGCAAGACTGTGGCCTCTAGAGGGTGGACAAGGTTTTAAAGAAATATGACCTAGTTTTTGACAAAACATAACCCATATTCAAAACTTACCAAGATGTTATCAAGACAAACATTCAGGTATTGTTTCATGAAGTTTGAAGCAAAACTGTGGCCTCTAGAAGATTAACAAAGTTTTAGAGAATTTGACCTAGTTCTTGATCCGATATGACCTATATTCAGACTTGTCCAACATATCAATTTATCATCAAGTCATACATTCTGGGAAAGTTTCATGAAGATTGAAGCAAAAGTTTGGCCTCATAAGGGTGAACAAGGTTTTAAAGCAATTTGACCTAGTAACCTAGTTTTTGATCTAATATGACCCATATTGAAACTTGACCAAGATATCGGCCAACCAAACATTCTAGTACATTTCATGAAGATTGAAGCAAAACTGTGGCCTCTAGAGGGTGAACAAGATTTTTAAGAAATTTGACCTAGTTTTTGACCTTACATGATACATAGTCAAACTTAACTAAGATAGCAGCAAGACAAACATTCTGTTATAGTTTCATGAAGATTGAAGCAAAGCTGTGGTGTCCAGAGGGTGAACAAGGTTTTAAAGAAAGTTGACCTATTGACCTAGTCCATGACCAGACATGACCCATATTCAAACTTGACTGAGATATCATAAAGTCAAATATTCTGATAAAAACTGTGGCCTCTAGAGGGTGAACAGAGTAAATTTTGACAATGCACATACCATGGACATCGGGTGGTCACAATAGGTCACATTGATCTCTTTGTGTCCAGGTGAGCTAAAAATGAAAGTTTTGATGCCCTTCAAGTGCTTAGCATGTTTAGCGTATGACATTTTCAACATATATTTGTCGCACCTGCTTGTAGCAGGGTGTGACATAGGCGTCCGATTTTCCATCTGTGCGTCTGTCCGTTCGTCTGTTAACATTTACATCAAAGTTCGACATTTACGTCAAAGTTTTTATTTAAGTCAACTAGAAACCTCAGCTACCATCAGACCTTACATGACACATCTCCCTGACCTTCTGACTTTATAAGCACCTTGACCTGGTGACTTTGACCTATATTTTGCGCTCCAGTGACTTTGACCATTATTTCGAAGTTCGACATTTATATCGAAGTTTGTATTGTAATCAACTATAAGACTAAACAACCATCAAACCTTTCATGAAACATCTCCCTGAGCTCCTGACTAGGCACCTTGACCTGGTGACCTTGATCTATATTTTACGCTCCAGTGACTTTGACACAAATTATGTCGATGTTCCAGATCTTCTCAAATAAAAGGCCTACAATCATAAAATCTTGCATAGTGCTTCTCCTAGATGTTCTAACTCTGCAGGTATCTTGACCTGGTGACCTTGACCTATATTTTACGCTCAAGTGACTTTGACACAATTTACATCGATGTTCCAGATCTTTTCAAATAAAAGGCCTGCAACCACCAAATCTTGCATGGTGCTTCTCCTAGATGTACTGACACTATAATAATAATAATAATCACCCTTATTTATAGAGGGTAACACATTTAGTTCTAATACTGCAGGTACAGTTAGCACTGCAGGTACCTTGACTTGGCGACCTTGACCTATTTTTTGCACTCCATTGACTTTTACACATTTTAGGTCAACTTTCCATTATCTTCTTAACTATAAGGCCTACAACCACCAAACCTTGCATAGTGCTTCTCCTACATTTACTGACGCTGCTGGTACCTTGACCTGGTGACCTTCACCTATATTATGCACTGTAGTGACTTTAACACATTTTACGTTTGATATGTCCTAGAATAAATGGCCTGCAGCCACCAAACTTTGCATAGTGCTTCTCCTCGATGAACTGATTTTGGACGTACCTTGACCTGATTGTACAACGTTCTGATTGTGGCTCCTGTGACTTTTGCGCCCAGCAGGTGCGACGCCGCCTTCTGCAGAATTCTTGTTTTCCTTATTTTTCAGTGAAAAAAGGCTGGACATTGTGTGTGAATTGTCTCTTGGACAAATATCAAGTCTTATTTTTGCTGAAAAATAATTTAAAAAAATAGACTGCTTTCTGCCCTTTAATTTTTTGCAGTTCTCAAAGGATTAATAAATTTTGACTTGAAAATCATCTTTGTCTTATTCAGAGGTACAGGTGCTCATGAGGAGATAGTCGTTGCTCCAAATACCCCAGCAGTTACCACCCTTGCTGCCCAGCTAACTGAAGATAATGAAGACTTTGCCAGTAGAGGGCGCTATCACCAGTCAGAGATAGTACAGGGAGATAATTTTGATGACTATGATAGTGACAGCTGATTGGTTGAAGTGTTACAATAGTGAGAGTACATTGGTTGAAGTCTTAGATTGTTACAGTTGATTGGCTGAAATCAGAGATATCTTTTTCATGCCAAAAAATTGTGGTAGCTGATTGGCTGGACAGAAATATTCCAGAAGCAAATGTATTGTCACATCTGATTGGTAGTTATAGGCATAATACAAAGAGAAAACTTATACAAGATATGACTCACCTGAAAACTGATTAGCTTAGGTCAGAGCTAATCCAGAGACAAATTTGGTTATGAGGTTGCTTAAATGTATTGACTACATGAACATATGGGGGCATTTGTTAATCATCTTTATGAAAGAGAGGAAACTGTTGGATGTTGTTAGACTAGCTGGTTGGACCAAATTATTTCCTTCTATTGAAAAGGGTAGCAACCTGTTTAGAAAAGTGTGAAATTTGTATCAGTTCCACATAGCATGTCTGCAGGCCGACTTAGCTGAATCATTGCTGTTCATGCTTTGTTGACAGATACTGATGTCATGAGAAAACCTGTTTTGCCATTTGTCAGTTGTACAAAACTAACAATATTGTTAGTTAAAAAATATATCATTAAAACTTTTATCATTACATACGGCATATGCAAAAGCTACTCACATTTTGTCAGCAAAAATACCAGAATTTTACATATTGTACTTGCTACAACAGTTAAAAATTTTACCGCTAACGAGCTTGTTAAGCTAACGAGGCTTTGAACAACTAGGCCCGGGCTGCACAGCCACCTAGTCTTATCAGCACCTTAGGTTTCAATGTTTGGACAGTACTATACCTGGATAGTTTTTTTCCTGCTTCATAAATTAATTCAGGCACACCCACTGCTGACTGTTAGCCAATCAGATTACTTGGTATAATTTATTTGTTCAGTTGACAAAATGCATGACTGACAGTGTGGATCCTGATCAGATGACTTCTTCAGCAACACTGTTTGCAAAGTTGTGCATTGTCCTATTTAGCAGGATAAGAGTTAATATCTGAAAAAGCAAAGGACATTCGAGCGGATTGACAGGACATTCAAGCGAAAATAAATGGACAATTGAGCGGCAAAAAAGTGGACACTCGAGCGAAATGAAAAATAGGACATTAGAGCGGATAACCTGTTTACCTGTGCCCCTTCCGTTAGCCATATCAAAGATTGCTCAGTTCAAGAACATGCCAATCTTAGCCTGTTGCCACCTACTCACCACGGGGAAGTAGAAGTGGGACTTGAGCAGGATTTGTTGTTTTAGCACTAAAATCATAAAACACTGAAGTCTGTTAAAAGCACTATTTAATGTCTGTTAAAAGCAATATTTTAAGTCTGTTCAAAGCACTGAAGTCTGATAAAACAATATGTATATACCAGTGTGGTAGACATCGGTACGGGCTCTGTATCTGTAGCCCAGGGTTCTGACATATTCCTGTTGAGTTGATTGTATGATTGACAAATAAAAGGTTTTGTTTTGGTTTTGTGTAGGTGAACATTATTTACCTGTCCAAATTATTTTCTGCACGTTAGTCCACTTAAAAACCGTTCGATTGTCCACTATGACCTTTGGATTTTTCCGCTCGATTGTCCATCGCCCATCTGAAATATCAAAGCTCCTGTTATATAGGTAGCTGAACAAGCTAGTTTGTGTCTTACCTTAATGCATAGACAGGTTTTGCAATGATGAGGACCATTTTTTCTGGTTTACCTCTCTTATTTTTTGTGCAATATATAAAAGATACAAAATATACGTAACACTGTTTTGAAGAAAATTGTTTTAAAGAAAATATTACATTTTTATAATGACTAAGATAGATTATGTTTGTTTGTTATACTTTTACTAAAATCTATATACAGAAAAATTTCAATGGCTCGAACACATTTGGGACCAAGAAAATTTATTCGAGACAGGGGTAGTTCCACCTTCTTTGGGTTTATTAGACATACCAAAGGTCAGGAAAGATAATGTAAATATTAAAGGTATATCTTTCCGATAAAACAAAGCTATGTTGTGTGTACTCATTAGAATTGCCTCATCGAGGCAATTCTAATGAGTACACACAACATACTTTCCAAAATAAGAAAAATATCTCTTTAAACCTTCCCTTTAAAGTTATCTCCAGTTATGGTTAAAAAATTTCTAGAGACTCATGAATGGGTGTGACTTAACCATTGGTGTTTGTGTCATTGAAGTTTTACATTTAAAACACATTCCATTCCACAAAGATGCACTTTTTCATACAAAGACACATGCACAGCCATTTGTTTCACTTGCACACAGACATATGCACCAACAGACAGTCAACCCTCTTTATACCAACATTCTTTGTGACAAAACTTGTTTTAACCCTTAAAAAGTCTAGAATAACTACATCTGAAAATGCCATCTGCTTATGTTGTCTGGTGTCTTTATACCAACATTTTTGTTACCGTATTCGCCCTAATTACCGCACCGTGCGCTTAGTTTTTTCAAAATCGTGTCAAAAAATCACAGTGAAAAATCTGCCTAATTAGCGCACACTCGATGCGAAAACAACAGCTTCCAAGATGATGCATACTATTATTTAATGGGACGGAAAAGGATACTTGAACATTGCCTTCACTGTTGAAGAAATAACGGTAAGTTTTTATAGATTTACTGTGAGAGCTTCCATGGGGTGGTTACTGTAAAGTGTGCGCTTATGCATTTCCTTTTCTAAAATAGCTTTGATGTGCGCTTATAGGAGCATGTGCTGTAATTAGGGCGAATACGGTATATTAAAACACGTTTTAACTGTTAAGACGCAGAGAAAAACTACATCTGAAAATGTCGTCTGCTGATTTTTTTTGCAAACTTTTTAAAAATATTTTTGCCTACAGGCAAACAGTGTGGGCCCAGATCAGACTGCTCCTACAGGAGCAGTCTGATCTGGGTCCTTACTGTTTGCAAAAAATTACTTTTAAGGTAACCAGCAGACAGCAAAGCAGACCACAGTTGTTGTGATTGGCATTTTATGGTTAATGACAATTTCAATGAAATGAATCCTTAGCTCAAGGTTTAGCATTGGTTCCGAAATACATTGGCATCTCTAAGGCTGGAAATTCCTATATGGAATCAATACTCATGAAAGATTCTTGTAATCTAATACTCAAGAAACATTTGTTATAAATATTTGTTAGAATCACCTCATTGAAATGAGACAATTCTAACAAATGTCTACAACATTTGTTTTTTTGGAGTCATTAAAGGGAAAAGGCTCTTTACTACCTTTATTGGGATCTTTTTTTGTGACAACAAATTCTTTATAACAGAAAAATATTATGGAACAGACCTTTGGGCCTAGTGGGTAAGTTTGTTTGTTTGTTTGATTTGAGGTTTGACGTCCCCGTCAGCACTGTAAAGGTCATTTTGGAGATGTTGCTTCCAATTTTGTGGTACTTTTACAATCTCAAGCCCTGTCGCCCAATGAAACCAATAGGGTTTATAAGCATGGACGGTCCAACTCACACCGCTTTGCCTGGGCAGGCTTAGATCGTCTTAGTGGTTTACCAGTACACATGTGCGGCCCATTTCAGCTCTGCGTGGAAGCATCATGCAGCCCATGTATTTCTTCAAGCCCCGATGGGCGGGGGCCACCTAGTGGGTAAGAGTGATGACTCTAAATCATTAGATCTTTAACCTCTGTAGGTATCAGCCTTGCTTGGGTCACATGTTAGGTACCAAGTTTGGTAGCTGAGGGTGAGGTGGTTTTTCTCCAGGTACTCTAGTTTTTGCCCACCACTGATTAAAGATCAGTCTACCTCTAATTAAAGATCAGCTTGAAGTAATGGAATAATCTTGAAAGGGCCTTAAATTGAAAAAAAAAATATAGAACAAATACTGTCATTATAAAGAGGGTCCTCTGTATACATGTATTAAAACACATTCGGAGTGCTATATATATTCTTTATTTTACAACTATGATCTCTTATGTGTAGAAAACCTTATTATTCGTTAGAGAAATGTATATTTTATTTTACTGGTTTCAATATACAACACAACCTCTTCATAACACATTTGTTGGGGCCCAAAGCAGTAACCATTTAAACAACTGTGTTATATCCAATATTATCATATGACGTTGTTGATAAGCAGTGGATAACGTTGTGTAATAAAAATCGTATGACCACATGTGTAATAACACTTTGGCGGGATTAAGTAACGTCATGACGATGTCCATGTCAACCATGCCTATTTGTGGAAATTTTGTTAAAATTAAAGGCGATTAAATCCAATTTAAAGTGGTAATATAATAAACAGAATCTTACACTCATGGTCATTTTATATGAAATTTATGAAACTCGCCAAAGGCTTGTTTCATAAATTTCACATGAAATGACCACTCGTGTAAGACCCTCTATTTCTAACACAGCAGGCCTACACAAGCAATGGAAAGGAACTGTGATTTATTCTTCAATAAATCACAGGGAAGAAGAACAAGATGCAAATAGCCTCCATTTTATGATGTCACTCCTATACTGACCGGAAATACAAACTATACACTTTTAAATTGTCTCGCCTGCCAAAACAAGTAGATAATTCAGTTAAAAATTACTGATTAAGGATTTGACTAACTATAGACATGAATCCTGTAACAATTTAAAGAAAGTCTGGTGTTCAAAATAAAAGTTTTTGGGAAAAATGTAAAAAAGTGCATTTTTCACAAAATCTGTTTGTAATCGAATTTTGACCTCAACATTTTTCCATATAGGTAATAATTTAAAAGCAACAAATAGAAAAAATAAAATAAAATCTAAGAATTATCGAGAAACAAACATTTTTTTTGAAATTTCAAAAACTGCTTTTTTTTTCAGCGAAATTTTCAAAATAATGTTTCAAGCCAAAAATCAACCAAAAAGTGCCTTCAGTCATTCTTCAGCTGTGTCTTAAATATTTATTAAAACAAAAACCACAATCAGAAATGCCATACTTTTTGCTCACTTCTGGTGGTTTGGTCCAATATTTAAAGGTCGATAACATTTCAGCCATTGTGAAAATGTTCATTTTGTAAACAATATTCCCAACCATAGATCATTCGTAATATCTGGTAAAAATTGGAATCACGTTTGCGACACAAAATGTTTGACTCAATGGAAACTTGAATAGCAAGATTTGGACCCTTGCTTTGAACCTGTGGCTTTACCCGTTAAATCGTAGCTATCATTAGACATTTTATTTGATAAACCAGACATGCCACTGATAATTTATATAATTGGAATTCAAATTTCATTAAAATGTTTTGCCAGTGACAATTTAAAAATGAGTGTATTGTTTCTATTTCCAGTGAGTATAGATTCTTTTAGGTCAGAGGGTGTACTGTCATTTTCTTGCATTGGAAACATTAGAAAAGGACATAAATGCATGTGTTACAGTCAGTAATTTGGGTGTGGGGGGAGGTTGGGAGAATTTGAAGGAAACCACAGCATTATTGCCAGTTTTCAGGGTGTTAGAATCGAATTAGATCAGTTCTAGTATGTGAACTGTAGAGTAATGAATCACAGTTTGTCTGTCACTTGAAGCTATGTCCAAAACCATTTTATAATGAGCTGTGTTTTGAAACGTTTTATGTGTATATGAAAAGAAACTTTCTTGGAGGCATATACCCGGTACAGTGAAATTCCGCTGTTAAGACCACCGAAAATCAAGACCAATATTGATTGCTCTGAAAACTTTATTTAGTAGGTTTCATTTATTTTTTCTTTGTGTTTTCGGCATACAGTGTCCTCTGGTCAGAGACCACCTTTTAGACTGTTCAAAAGTGGTCTTAAAGACCACTTTTGAACAGTCCCAAAGGTGGTCTTAATAGAGGAATTCTACTGTACCATATTTACCCTAAGTATTAGGACACTATTCTTGTTCTAAAATTTGAACAAGTGCAATTTATTACCAGATGTTGTGTTAAAGAAAAGCAGGATGAGTGGCAAACAGTGTAGACCTTGATGATGTGTTTTGCTGCATCTCATCTGGGTTTACAATGCTCATGCCTGTCTGTCCAAATAGATACTGAAAATATGGTAGCAAAAAACTATTTTTCTCGCATACATATAATAATGATAGTTTTAAGATATTTGTTACTGTTGTCATGGTAACAGACCCGGATGAGACATTGCATTTTGTGGCATCTCATTGGGGTCTACAGTGTTTGCTCGGGCCTGCCTGTCCATATACAAACTGTAAATATGGTAATGTTAAAATCTTTTATCGTTCTATATGGCAAATATTCTAATATTTTGGCCAAGGGCCCAGTTGTAATATTGTTAATTCTTTGATTGTTTATAAGACATACTGTATTCGTCCTAATTACCGCACATGCTCCTATAAGCGCACACCAAAGCTATTTTTGAAAAGGAAATGGAAAAGCGCACACTTTACAGTAACCTCCCTTTGAACCTCTCACAGTAAATCCATAAAAACTTACATTATTTCTTCAACAGTGAAGGCAATGCTTACGTAACCTTTTCCGTCCCATTAAATATCAGTATGCATCATCTCGGAAGTTATTGTTTTCGTATCAAGTGTACGCTAATTAGGTAGATTTTTCTGCACGATTTTTGAGACGATTTTGAAAAAACTAAGGGCACGGTGAGGTAATTAGGGTGAATATGGTATATATATTAAAGTAATACACAATATTTTTGCTTGTGAATGTGAGTAGCTTTTGCCAATGCAAAAGCTATTCACATTTTTTTCAGCAAAAATGTCACTATTATATATTGTACTAACTAGAAACGTTAAAATTTTGACCACTAACGAGCTTGTTAAACTATTAACCCATTGTATGCGGAAAACCCCTAAAGGGGTACTTTGGGGTACCTTGGCAAACAGTGCAGGCCCAGATCAGATGCCGCAGAATGTGGCGTCTGATCAGAGCCTGCACTATTTGCTATCAAAAGTGTCCGTCAAAAATAGAATAAAAACTAAAAAAAACGCTTGACATCCCTTATATGAGTGAGTGAGTGATTGAGTTTTAGGTCTCACAAACAGCTAAGGTCATACGGAGATCGGACCTTGGTTTAAAGACTCATCCGAAAGTCTGGAGAAGCTTGGGATCGTGCCTGCGACCTCTGGTTTACAAAGCAAGTAGCATAACCACTACACCACGGAGGCTTCAACATCCCTTATATGACAAATAGATTTGTCTAACATATAGCAATGGAAGAGTCCACCATCATGCAATGGGTTAATGCTGTAAACAGCTGGGCCCAGATATTTGTTATGTGCAATAGTCATAATAACATGATAGTTCATAAAGTTTATTGTTTTAAGAGTCTGGTGTAGTTCATATAGTTTATTGTTTTAAAAGTCAAGTGTTAAGATAGTCACCATGCACATATATGCGCAAGAAGTTGTGTAAAATGGCTTACACATACATTTACAAGTACACTGCAGCCTCATTATAACACAGCTCATTATAACACGATTTTGGATATAACGGGGTTGGAAGATGGCTCCCACAAATGCATAGATTATATAGAAAAATGACCATAAATGGTCATTTTTCTATATAATTTATACATTTTTGTTTGGGTATAACGAGGTTGTTTAACTAACACGTTTTTGCTTTGGACCCAAACGAAAGTGTTATAAAGAGGTTGTGATGTACTACTTTGGACCATAATAAGATCGGGGCCTACTGTGTTTGGAGGTGGTTTTTTTTTTGTCTTTATCTTTCATTTCTTATCCTACTTTTCCTTTTTATTGCCCCATTTTTTGGGACATGGCTGGTTCATTGAGGACTCGGCCGTTGACCCACTTGCTGTTGTCAGTTACTGTCAGGGGCAATTTCACTAAGTGAGTGCATGTACTGGCTAACCACCTGGAGAGTTTAAGCCTGTACAGTAACTGACCAGCCCATCATGACCATACCAGTTGTTTACTGAGCCATAAAATGTCAAATGGCTTATCCTTATCCATACTTGCACACATATCTGTAAAATGACTATAAAATCATTTTCTTGCTTTAAATGCATATACATGTAAAAGTTATTTGTTTATTTCTAAAATGCATCGCACAATTGTCGTATTTGACTGGGGACCTTCCGTAAAGCAGGACTAAGCTCTGCCCACGATGCACAGTGGAAATTATGCTGCACTTTTTTTGTACCAGTCGAATGAAATTCCAGTCGAATGAAATTCGTCCTTCACGCTCTATAATTGCTTCTGGTGTGATGCCTAAAGCAAGAAAATGAACAAAAAAGTGACTGTTTCATATATTAGCATTCAATTAACCCTTTTTGTACCAAATGGAATCTTCCTCTTTATATATAGCAGCAGTTCATTTAAAAGTTTAGGGCTGTCCGGTTGTATTTTCTTCAAAAGTTATTTGGAAAATAACTCAACTTTTAGCAAACAGTGGAGACCCTGATCAGACCCCGCATTCTGCGGCATCTGATCTGGGGCTGCACTGTTTGCCAACAACCCGTTTAGGGGTTTCTGGTACTAAATGGGTTAAAAATGATCAGATATATTCAAAATAGATTCGTGGATAGGCATCATCAGCAAAAGGTCAAATGTCAAAGCTAGTCAAGTGCCAGACGCTGTAAAAAATTAAAACAAAATGGCGGCGCCCTTGCAAAGTAAGTAAAAATCATGCCACTTAAATGGTCAAAATTTGGCTCTCTCATCAGATTGAGACAGAATGCATGAATTTCAACTGAAAGTTTTCTTGATCACTATAAGAAAATTGTCTTGAAACAACTGCCTGAATGAAATTCATTGTGCAACATTTACTTCCATGTTTTATTCCACCATATTAATTCATTCATGTGACCAACATTCCACCTGTTTAAAAACGTGATCGTTGTGCTTCATGAAATTTTTTGGAAATTTCATGATGCTCCAGTCGCATACAAAAAGTGCTTCACATTTCAAATCGTGAAGCACAATTTGCCCAGTCGAATACGCCTATAGGATTCATATTCAGGGGAGGAAACTCTTTCAATGTCAATAGGGGTCAACTCTTAAAGGAAAGAATTTGCTCCTGAGGAGCAATTTCTTTCCTTTAAGAGTTGACCCTTTTTTGTCACAGGGTCACGATTTACTGGAAAACAAACAGAAAGGTCTGAAAGTGTTCTCCCTTATAAGAACTACAGACAACATGCAGTTATATCATCAGTGTCCCTGAATTAATTTGTGAACCCCCCCCCCCCCCCCAAAAAAAAAAACAATAAAAAAATCTCAGCATTCCAGATCTCTTCATCTCGAACAATTCATCTCTCCATCTCAAACAATTTTTCATGGTTCCAAGGAAGTCCGAGCCATTTAATGTACTTGCATAATAAGGTGTATATATTTCACAACATCTTATTTTTGCTCACTTGTGCTTCTTAAACTTTGTTTACAGTGCTTTATGTTAGATTTTATTTTATTTTATATTCATTACGCGACATAGTGCATGTTTTCACATGTCCAAAAAGGCCACTTTTCTGATGAAAATCTATGATATTTTTCTCATTTATACTTCAGAACCGCCTCATTGTCTTGGAACAGAAATAAGAAAAAAAAATGTCCTCCCATAAACCCCAGTTTTCTGTATATAAAGTGGGTTTTAGGGGGTGTTCATTTCACAGACTTTTTAATGTGATATTTGAGCCAGAGCATAATCAGCCAATTTTATAATAATGGAATCTTCTGCCTTCTATATAACAGGAGTCCATTTCAAAATTTAGGGGTTTCAGGTTATGTTTACTTTGAAGTTTATTTAGAAAAAAGCTGAAATTTTGTAAACAGTGTATGCCCTTATCAGATGCCGCATTCTGTGTCATCTGATCTGGGCCTACACCGTTTGCCAGTATCCCATTTTGGAGTTTCCTGTAGAAAATGGGTTGAAACTACAAGAAGTGTGACAATTGTCCGATCAGACTGTGCATCAAGTCAGTGTTTAGCATCTTTGCTCATTTGTCTTTGGATACTTCTGAGGCTTTGTTGATTGTGTTGAAGTTAGACAACCCATCAACCCTTATGAGTTGTTTTATTTTGTCTACCAGAGAAACAATAGACAAAAGAGATGAAAGATAGGCACAGGAATGAAAGTGAAGAAACAATAACATTCTCCCTCATCCATTCTCATCTTCTGGAACGATACTAGGCCTTGCCCAACAGTAAGCCAGTATCAGTAACTGTTGTTACAGGAAAAATCGATCAACTTTAGACCAAATCATGAGACTGCAATCCTCCATACTAAAAGCTAAAATGCAAAACAGGTCTCTTATGTGCATATTCCTAGATCTTGAAAAGGCCTTCGATTTGATGTGGACTAACGGGGTTCTCTCTCAACTAGTAAAATTTAATATTAAAGGTAGAATGTTAGCATGGATTAAGGATTTTTTAAGTGACAGGCGAATACAGGTAAGGGTAGGTCAAGACATTTCTGAAATCAAAACTTTAGATAATGGGTCCCCACAAGGTAGCGTACTAAGCCCAATTCTTTTCAATTTACTGATGAACACTCAATATGATGCACTTAAGGACTTAGATGCTGATCTAATGTAATATGTTGATGATTCCGCTACATGGAGAACAGCTAAAAGTCTCACACACTTAGCTGTTCTGTGCCAAAGAATTCTAGATCAGATTGAACCATGGGCAGAGGAATGGGGGATAAGGATATCTGCAGGAAAAACTGAGTGTGTAGTCTTTAACTATGGAAAATTACCATCCGAAGACATTCCTAAATTGAAAATTGGGAACAAAACCATTGAATACAAAAAACAGGCCAAATTATTAGGGATAACCTTTGATAACAACCTAAACTGGAATTCTCATTTTGATACGCTCTTAGAAAGGTGCAAAAAAGATCTGAATCTAATGCGCTACATTTTTGGAACCAAATATGGTGCGGATAAGAAAACACTACTGATGTTATACAAAACCTTAATTAGAAGCAAACTAGACTATGGTTGTCAAGCCTATGCAACAACAGCAAGTCAAACTCAGCTGAACAGGTTAAACCGAATACAATCTGCAGCTCTAAGAATTGTAAGTGGCGCATACAAATCAACATCAAATGTGTCTGTTGAAGCTGAATGTAATGTCTTACCACTAAACCTCAGAAGAGAAGAGATGATACTTAAATATTGGGCTAGGTCAATTTCTCATGGCAACAAATTACCACTTAACGAGCTTTTTGGTCATTCTGTCTATGAAACTGAATTAAAGCCAATAAACAAAAAGATACCATACGTCATCGCTGTGGAGGACCTTAAAAAAGAATACAATATGCCAGACATCCAAATACAAGAGCCAACCTATAGAAATAAATTTGCTCTCAAGTCAATCATACCAAATGCTACACTGTCAGGTGTAATTAATAAAAAAACAGATAATATTAATAATAATATCGAGGCGGTTCTAATGAGTACCCACAATCTATATTTAGAGCAGAAATAAGAAAAATAAGGTCGAGGCAGTTCTAACGAGTACCCACAATCTATATTTAGAGCAGAAATAAGAAAAATAAGGTTTACCCCTGCAAACCCCAGTTTTACTATATAAAAGTGGGGTTCAAGGGGGTCAGAATTATATAGGCGTGTTTTCGTGATGAGGTGGTCTCAGCTGTGTGTGGAAGCACCAGGCAGCCTGATCTATTTTTCCAGGAATATACCAATCTATTTAGTGTTTTGGTTGACACCAGTCAGTCATTTATCATACAATCAATCCTTAGCCCTTTTTGTACCAAATTGAACTTATCCTTATATAAAGCAGGAGTCCATTTCAAAATTAAGGGGTGTCAGGTTGTGTTTCTTTCAAAATTAATTTGGAAAAAGGCTGTTTTTTTTTTTTTTGCAAACAGACGGGCCCTGATCAGACGCCGCGTTTCAGACGCCGCGTTCTGCGGCGTCTGATCTGGGCCTGAACTGTTTGCCAGGGTACCTGTTTTGGGTTTTCCGGTACTAAATGGGTTAGATGTGCTCTGGCCATTTTAAAAAGGAGGTAAGATCTGAAACTTTTATAATGAACCGTGCTATAAAGTGGTGTATATGTTCTTTGTTTGCTCACTAACAGTGGGTGTTATTTGTTTGTTTGATTTGAGGTTTAACGTCCCCATCAGCACTGTAAAGGTCATTTTGGAGACGTTGCTTCCAATTTTGTGGGACTTTTACCCGACATTGAGATGAAATGACATCTCAAGCCCTGTCGCCCAATGAAACCAATAGGGTTTATTAGCATGGACGGTCCGCCTCGCACCGCGGTTCCTGGACAGGCTTAGATCCTCTAAGCGGTTTACCAGTACTAGTGTGTGGGCCAGATTCAGCTCTGCGTGGAAGCATCGTGCAGCCCATATATTTCTTCAAGCCCCTATGGGCGGCGGCGGAACAGTGGGTGTTAAGGACCCTTTTTAGACTAACCCATCTTAGTTTTGTTCACTGAAAAACAAGGTTCTCACATTATTGCTCATTTTATGTTTTAGTTAGAGTCATCTCCATTTGCTTGCATTTTAAGCCTCTTGTGATATGATCTTTCTTTTAAAGTGACTGATTTTTTTTTTGTTTTGTTTTTGTCTTTAGGAGGAAAGAAACCTCATTCAAACCCTTATGGTTTGTGAGTCAAGGTGAACAGCTATAGCAGAGTAAATTATCCACTATTTTGTAAAAGGGAGACAATTTGTGGAAATATGGAACATGATGATGTGTCTTTCTGCCTGAATTCTTTTCTGAAGGGCTTTACTCTCAACACTTATCCTGCTTTTCATGACAAACCCTATCTTTGCAAACGGTATAGATCCAGAAGAGAGAAGCCATCTGATCAGGATCTACATTGTTTGACATTCAGTTTATGAATTTGTAGGAATTAATTACATCAAGTAATCTGATTGGTTCAAAGTCAGAAATGGGTCTGGCTAAATTAATTATTCAGCCGGATAAGGGTTGAAGGAAAAGCTTGCCAACACATGAGAAAAGGTCCCTTAACCCGTAAGATGCCAATCATGACAATCTTCAACAGCTTTGTCGCCTGCTTGTTACTTTAAAACTCAGTTTTGCAAACAGTGTGGACCCAGATCAGAATGCTCCTCTAGGAGCAGTCTGATCTTGGTCCACACTGTTTGTCTGTATGCAAAAATATTTTTAAATATTTGCAATAAGATTCAGCAGACGACATAAGTAGACAACATTTTCAGATGTAGGTTTTCTGGGCATTTTATGGGTTAACATTATCCCATTGTTACGCATTCTTCAAAAGTGTGTACATCACCAACTACATGTAATAGGATTAGACAGATCATGTCTTGATTGAAGCTGTCTCAAGGTCTCCTTTACATGGCTGCAAGCAGTAAAGGATCGGGGGAGTTTCAGCAAAGGATCAGGGGGGCCTCAGCAAAGGATCAGGGGAGCCTGTGTTTAAGAGCAGGCTAACCAGAGCCTTCACCGGTTGCCTATGCATAAAGTACCCTTTCTCATAAATTGGCTCCTATATATGATTGATTGTTTTGGGTTTAACCCTTTTTGTACCAAATGGAATCTGCCTCCTTATATATAGCAGGAGATCATTTCAAAATTCAGGGGTGTCAGGTTGTGTTTTCATCAAAATTTATTTGGAAAGTGACTGAACTTTTAGCAAACAGTGGAGGCCCAGATCAGATGCCGCATTCTGCTGTGTCTGATCTCAGCCTGCACTGTTTGCCAGGGTACCCGTTTTGGGGTTTCTGGTACTAAATAGGTTAATGACATGTTAACCATTGTGGGTCATTTTCTGTTGTCTCCCTGAGAAAGGGAGAAAAGAGATAGTAGAGGAGATAAAAGTGAGGGACAGAGGAGACAGAGGAAAATGAATGGAAATGTAAAAAGTGAAGAAATAACAACATTTCGGCTTCTGCAGTGACGGTAGGCCTTGTCCAACTGTAAGCCAATATCAGTAGGACGCCCCAGTGACGCAAGATTCACACTCAACCACCCCGGGCTCATATATAAATTTTCTATAATGTAAACAGTTTCTGTCTTAACCCTTGTCCTGCTGGTCAAGGACATGCTCTGTCTATCTGAAGGCTTCTGGACCTGATCTGGATTGTCGCTGTTTGTCATTCACTTGGTGAAAATTGTAGTAATAAATTACATCAAGTAATTTGATTGGTGTTAATTTATTCAGGATACATGGTTTAAAAGGGGATGGATACACATTCAAGGAAATCAACTCTTTCAGAAAAATATGATCATTTATCAACAGGGAGTCTACCCTTAAAGGAAATAATTTTCTCCTAAGAAGCAAATTCTTTAAGAGTAGATGCTTTATGACCCCTGTAGACGTTGTGTGGAGGCAGGTTAAAAGGACATCAGGCAGGAAGTACTGAAAATTTTCTACCTGTAAAATTTATCAGATCTGTCTGTCCCCCTTTAGTAAGCTGTTGGCATAGAATTAACATATAGAATAAAGTGCATTTTACATTGTCCAATCTTTATTTCTTCACAAGAATAACACAGGTCTTTATTCTCACAACCTCTCTATTGAGTCCTCTCGAGCAAAATTATGTCTTTTGACATATGCACCTAGTGAAGATTTGGACCAGCCTTTGTGTTCATAGTCTGATTTGTTTCCTTGATTTGAGGTTTAACATCCCCATCAACACTATTTAGATCGTTCTGGAGACGTTGCTTCCAATTTTTACCCGACACTGAGATGAAATGACATCTCAATCTCTGCCGCCAAATGAAACCAATAGGGTTTATAGCCATGGATGGGTCCACTCCCACTACTGTCTGGGCAGGCTTGGAACTTCTAAGCAGTTTACCAGTACTCATGTGCGGTCAGTTTCAGCTCAGCATCATGCAGCCAAATCTGTTTCTCCAAGCCCCGATGGCCGGTTACAATCATAATCTGATAAGACTCTTATCATGTCCATGATGTACACTATATTGATGCCTAGTGGTTCAAAGCTTCATGCAGATAAGCTTTGTTTTCAGTGAGTATTGGGACTGATTTGCGTCCTTTCTCTGCACGTTGGATAGCAAATTTTCACTTGTTAGCTTTTATTCAGCTTAAATGAGTCCAGTCAAAAGCTGATGTAGATTTTACCTTACATTTATAATGACATGATTGGTTATAACATAATTATAAATGGCTTTGTTGTTGTCTTTTTTGGTTGATGCAGTCATGTGATATTTATTTTTTGATATTAAATTAGAAAACACACAAACAGTAGACTTTCTTTTCCTATTCCATTGGTCCCTGCCAATCAGGAGTCCGGTTATTCAAAACCAACAATGTCATTAGCTAATGGGTCCAGAAAACTTTGATCATTTATTTTGGCGAATATGCTAATATTTTTGCTGAAAAAATGTGAGTAGCTTTTGCAAATGCAAAAGCTACTCACATTTTTCCAGCAAAAATACCAAAGTATCGGATATTGTTTTGTTTGTTTGATTTGAGGTTTAATGTCCCCGTCAACACTGTAAAGGTCATTTTCGAGACGTTGCTTCCAATTTTGTGGGACTTTTACCCGATAGTGAGATGAAATGACATCTCAAGCCCTGTCGCCCAATGAAACCAATAGGGTTTATTAGCATGGACGGTCCACCTCGCACGGCGGTTCCTGGACAGGCTTAGATCCTTTAAGCGGTTTACCAGTACTAATGTGGCAGGATTCAGCTCTGCGTGGAAGCATCATGCAGCCCATACATTTCTCCAAGCCCATAGTGGCGGGGGCGAAATCGGATATTGTACTTGCTGGAACAATTAACAATGTGATTTCTAATTTTTGTTTGGTTGACATCCTAGTCAACAATGTTAAGGTCATGTTGAGCCGGACAGTTTACCTAACCACACTTTTTCTGGGCTGTCTTATACATAAGCAGATATCAAGTTAGTGCTATTAATAACATGTCAAGCTGGTCAGTTTACCTAACCACACTTTCCCTTCAAGCTGGTCAGTTTACCTAACCACACTTTCCCTTCAAGCTGGTCAGTTTACCTAACCACACTTTCCCTTCAAGCTGGTCAGTTTACCTAACCACACTTTCCCTTCAAGCTGGTCAGTTTACCTAACCACACTTTCCCTTCAAGCTGGTCAGTTTACCTAACCACACTTTCCCTTCAAGCTGGTCAGTTTACCTAACCACACTTTCCCTTCAAGCTGGTCAGTTTACCTAACCACACTTTCCCTTGAAGCTGGTCAGTTTACCTAACCACACTTTCCCTTTAAGCTGGTCAGTTTACCTAACCACACTTTCCCTTCAAGCTGGTCAGTTTACCTAACCACACTTTCCCTTCAAGCTGGTCAGTTTACCTAACCACACTTTCCTTCCAGCTGTTCACTTTACCTAAACACACTTTCCCTTCAAGCTGGTCAGTTTACCTAACCACAACTTTCCCTTCAAGCTGATCAGTTTATCTAACCACACTTTCCCTTCAAGCTGGTCAGTTTGCCTAACCACACTTTCCCTTTAAGCTGGTCAGTTTACCTATCCACGCTTTCCCTTAAAGCTGGTCAGTTTACCTTACCATGCTTTCCCTTAAAGCTGGTCAGTTTACCTTACCACACTTTCCCTTCAAGCTGGTCAGTTTACCTAACCACGCTTTCCCTTAAAGCTGGTCAGTTTACCTAACCACACTTTCCCTTCAAGCTGGTCAGTTTACCTGACCACACTTTCCTTCCAGCTGTTCACTTTACCTAAACACACTTTCCCTTCAAGCTGGTCAGTTTACCTAACCACAACTTTCCCTTCAAGCTGATCAGTTTACCTAACCACACTTTCCCTTCAAGCTGGTCAGTTTGCCTAACCACACTTTCCCTTTAAGCTGGTCAGTTTACCTAACCACGCTTTCCCTTAAAGCTGGTCAGTTTACCTTACCATGCTTTCCCTTAAAGCTGGTCAGTTTACCTTACCACACTTTCCCTTCAAGCTGGTCAGTTTACCTAACCACGCTTTCCCTTAAAGCTGGTCAGTTTACCTAACCACACTTTCCCTTCAAGCTGGTCAGTTTACCTGACCACTTTTTCCATTCAAGCTGGTCAGTTTACCTAACCACACTTTCCCTTCAAGCTGGTCAGTTTACCTAACCACAACTTTCCCTTCAAGCTGGTCAATTTACCTAACCACACTTTCCCTTCAAGCTGGTCAGTTTACCTAACCACACCTTCCATTCAAGCTGGTCAGTTTACCTAACCACACTTTCCCTAGGTAGGCTTACTGACTTAAGCCAAACCTCCAGCCTCTGCAGCATATGACAGGACAATGATCAGGCAGATCTGCAATGTCAAGCCACAGGACACTATCACTATCAGGTCCAGCGAGCTACTTGCATAGCTTGGCATTGAGGACCTGGATTTTAGACGGAAGGTTCTGCTGGTATGGACATGTGGAATGCTCAAACGGTGCAGTCAAGATTTTCCGTGACATACAGGTAGATGGAAGGCATGGGTCTGGGAGGCCCAAGATAACCTAGAAGCAGCTGACAGAGAGATCGCAGAGAGTGACTCTCAGGTATCGATCCTCATGGTAGGCACACCTGGAGATCTGGTGTGAGATCTGCAGTCAGCTACCTGGAAGGGGGCCCATTTTTGGATGTTGCCTCTGCACCTGCATGTTAATCAAAACTGATGATGATGATGAGGCTTATACATATAGGGGCTATCAAGTACAGTGCACATTCTTTTGCCAGAAACTGACAACTGCCCTTCTTGAATGAGCTAAAAGGGACAGAATGACCGTAGAAAAGATTTCTTGATCAAACTCCACGAAAGAATGTTGCTGACCCAGCGTGGATCTCTGCCTGATCAGCAGTTAAATGCGCATCAAAATGATCCAAGGAGGCCGACAGAAAAACAGATGGGCTGATGGAAGCCTCAACATCAGGGCCCAGTTGTTCAACGCTAACGATGTCGTTAGTTAATGTAACATTAAAACTTTGATCATTTATTATGGAAAATATGCTAATATTTTTGCTGAAAAAATGTGAGCAGCTTTTGCATTTTTTCAGCAAAAATTAACAAAATTTTAGGTATTAAACTTGCTAGAACAGTTAACAATATGACCACTAACGAGCTCGTTAAGCTAATGATGCTTTGAACAACTGCCCCCAAGAGCTTTAACCCTTGTTCTGCTGATTAAATTAATTTTGCCACACCCATTTTCGACTATTAACCAATTAAACTAATTTATGCCTATACATTTATCAACTGGATAACAGTGAAGATCTGGATCAGATGGCTTCTTCTAATCTGGATTTACACTGTTTGCAAAGCTACAGCGTATACTGGTTCATCAGGACAGAGGTTAAACCATAAAATTTCCAAGTCCATGACCTTGACCTCAAAATCCTGGTCAGGGTGGACTAGTGCATAACACAAGAAATTCACTCAATGGCTATGTTGTGATTACTGATGATGCTTAAGAAACTGAAAAGGCAGATTCACCCTTGTCCAGCCAAGCATGGAAGTAGGTCAAGGTCAGTAAGGCTCTACTACCGTAATGATTCTAAGTATTGGGACAGACAGGTCTAAGCAAACAGAGCAGACCCAGATCAGACTGCTCCTAAAGGAGCTGTCTGATCAGGGTCTACACTGTTTGCCATTCTGTCTGTACATTTTGGACTTCTTGCTGAATCAAGAAACAAAATTGTAAAAATTTAAATACAATTACAGCAAGTCCTCAAGGTGTCCGAGTTTTTAGGATTTTTTTACGGTACACTTAGTAGAGTGTGTAACAGATGTGATTTTGTAATTACCCTATAAGTCAAGAGGCCTCATTGCTCGAGAAACAGAGCTTAACACACAAACTTAGCACTGACGGCACCACACAACAAAGTCATCAGGGGAGAGTGATCTCTTTGTCAGAGGGACAAAAATCTTAAAACAATATCTCTCATCACACAAAGTATATTAGTAAACTTGATACAGCTAGGTATTGCGGACCCCACCCATCAGGGCTTGAAGAAATAGATGGGCTGCATGATGCTTCCATGTAGAGCTGAAACCGACTCGCACATGAGTACTGGTAAACCACTTAGAGAATCTAAGCCTGCCCAGGCAAAGTGGTGCGAGTCGGAGAGTCCATGCTTATAAACCCTATTGGTTTCATTGGGCGGCAGGACTTGAGATGTCATTTCATCTCAATGTCGGGTAAAAGTCCCACAAAAATGGAAGCAACGTCTCAAAATGATCGTTATAGAGTGGACGGGGATCTTAAACCTCAAATCAAACAAAACAAAATAGCTCAGTATTTGTTTTAACCAGCTTAGTATATGTTCCGCCAATCGGGGCTTGAAGAAATATATTGGCTGCACAATGCTTCCACGCAGAGCTGAAACGGGCCAGCACACGAGTACTGGTAAACTGCTCAGAGGATCTAAGCTTGCCAAGGCAAAGAGGTGCAAGTCGGCCCGTCTATGCTTATAAACCCTATTGGTTTCATTGGGCGGCAGGACTTGAGATGTCATTTCATCTCAATGTCGGGTAAAAGTCCCACAAAAATGGAAGCAACATCTCCAAAATGACCTATATAGTGTTGACAGGGACGTTAAACCTCAAATTAAACAAAACCAAATAGCTTAGTATTTGTTTTAACCAGCTTAGTATTTATTTGACGCCGAGAAAAACTACATCTGAAAATTTCGTCTGCTTATGTCGTCTGCTGAATTTTTTTGCAAACATTTCAAAAATACTTTTGCATACAGGCAAACAGTGTGGACCCAAATCAGACTGCTCCTAAAGGAGCAGTCTGATTTGGATCCACACTGTTTGCAAAAAATGACTTAAAGTCACCAGCAGACAACAAAGCAGATGACAATTGTCGTGATTGACATCTTACGGGTTAACAGCCCAGTCAATACCGTTCATCACATTAACAAGTTCCTGTAATGAACATCCCTCTAAACCCTACTTCATATGGTGTAAACTGGTGTGTGTGTTTGCTTGAATTGAGGTTTTACATGCTCGGTCAACACTATTTAAGTCCTTTTGGAGAGGTTGCTTCCAATTTTGTGGGACTTTTACCCGATATTAAGATTAAATGAAGATTCAAGGGTTTATGTGCAGGGATGATCCGACTTGCAACACTTTTCTTGAGCAGGTTTAGACCCTCTAAGTGGTTTGCCAGTACTGATGTGCAGTTGGTTTCAGCTTTTTGTGGACGGACTATGCAGCCCAATCTATTTCTCCGAGGCCAAACTGGGGCATACATGGGGCATACATTATTTTCTTATTCCTACTCCAAGACATAGGTTGAGGGTAAACATTAGAACTGGCTAAGTGAGGCGGTTCTAATGAGCACTCAGACCCTATGTTTGGATTATAAAAAAGAAACTAATCACAAATTTATTGCAGAAAGATAACCATTTTGGAGTAATTCATACCTCTTTAAATCCCAGTTCTCTCTCTATATATATAGTGGGGTTTAGAGGGGTGTTCATTTTACGGACTTGTTCACATGATAACCAAAGGGAACAACCTACCTTGTGTTTCTTCCAGAAAAAATTTCAAGAACAATAGTTCTTCTGGGTCTTCTCTACAGGTAAGCTGAAATTGTTTAAGTGCCAAAGGTATCAGTGCAAGACAAGCTGGTTTTGCCAGATTAGCTAGTTTAAACCATTGCATTTAAGAAAACCAGTTAACCCTTAACCCATAAAACCCCGGTCCCACAGAGCTTGCGACCACGATGCGACCTTTCTGCGACTAAAAAAATGGCAATCGCGGAGCGGTTTCAGAAGTCGCACGGAGGTTTTATAAAGGTTGCAGCAAGGTCGCGGGTAGGTCGCCGATCAAATTTAGTCGCCGATCGTCTTTTGTGCATGCACAAAAGACTGGCTGCGACTGATTTTGATCGCAGACTAGTTGCAATGGTTTTCTAGACGTCGCAGACCAATCTCCGATCGATCGCCGAACAGTCACCGATCGATCCCCGACCGAATTTATGCAAATTTGGCTGTAAATTCTAGCAACCCTATTGCAACTTATCGAAGACTGGTCGCAGACCGTTCGCCGACTAATCGCCGACTGATCCGCGATCGATCCACGACCTATCGGCGATCAGTCGGCAACTGTTCGGCGATGGGTCGGCGATCGATCGGAGATTGATCACTGATAAGTCGGCGATTGATCCGCGATTGGTCTGCAACTGGTCGCCGACAAGCTGTAAAAAGGTGTTAAAACCACCGAACGATTATAGCGCCAACTACAATAAAAAACTGTTAACATCCTAGCATCATTTCGACGACAGCTTTCAAAGAGGCAACATGGTTCGGAGAGGCGGGCAAAAGAAAACGGCGGCGCAGCCGAAAAAAAAAACGGGAAGCAAGGCTCGGTCACCAATTTTGGATGACGAGGACTTGCAGCAGCCCAGAGAAGACTCTCAGTTGTCGAAAATTTAGTTTATTTTTGTCTGTGTCAAAAAAAAAAACGCAAAAAAGTCTCCGACAAGTCGCCGATCGGTTTTATCCAGTCTCTGAAGAGTCGCCGATTGATCGCCGACTAGTCCCCGATCATGTTTCACTTGTTGCAAGTCAGTTGCCGATCATACGGCGATTCTTCGGCGACAAGTCGCTGATCAATCGCCGACTTTGGGTAACATTCATCGCCGATTGTTCGGCGACCGGTCACCGACTAGTCGGCGACGGGTCGGCGATCACATTTACGGAGCAAATTTAGTTGCAACAGTTGCAAAGGTCGCGGGCCAGTTGCAACGAAATCAGTTGCAGAGAGGTCGCATCGCAGTCGCAAGGTCTGTGGGACCGGGGCTTAAGATGCCAATCACGATAATTGTTGCCAGATTTGTCATCTGCCGATTACTTTAAAAGTCATTTTTGCAGTGTGGACCCAGATGAGGAGCAGTTTGATTTGGGCCATCACTGTTTGCCTGTATGCAAAATTATTTTTAAAAAGTTTGCAAGAAGATTCAGCAGACAACAGAAGCAGACGACATTTTCCGATGTTTTTCTCGGCACCATAAGGGTTAAAAGGATATTTCCAGACCAGGATGGAATATACAAAAATAAAATTTTTCACAAAACAATATTTATTGCCACATTATTCCCAATAAAATCTAAGAAAAACCACACCACCATGTAAAATTCATTTAAAAATGAGATTCATATGAATAGTATTCCTCCTATAATTGGGCCAAAACATCTGTGTATGACTATGCATAAGCAAACCGAGCAGAGCCAGATCAAACTGCTCCTTTAGAAGCAGTTTGACCAGAGTCTGCACTATTTGCAATTCTGCCTGCACAGGATCATCTTATTTTCAAGTTGACTCTGATGTTCTAAGTTTAGAAAAAATACAGCATCTAGCTGAAAGACTCTGGTGTTTTAACCTTTATCCTGCTGCATAAATTAATTTAGCAACACCCATTTTTGACAACCAATCAGGTTACTTGATGTTACTTATTCCTAGTAATTTGCAAACTGTTTGTCAGTGTAAATTCTGATCTGATTCAGAAGCCATCTGATCTAGATCTACACTGTTTGCAAATGTAGAGGCTGTCGTGAACAGCAGGATAAGTGTTAATTACAAGCCACAACTAGATGAATTAGATAATGAGATACAGAAAAATTCTTGTATTAGATGACTATCCTGTATTGATCAGAGGTCATCCGTATTAACACCAGGTCCACCATTATTAATCAATCAATAATCAAAAAATCAATAATTTTTTTTAATTGTGTCAATTAATAAAATTGTCATTAACTTGATTAATAACATTATATTATTGAAGTTAATTAAAAAAATTATTATAATATTAACCCATTACCATACGGTGACTTTGTGAATTTTGATGATTTTCACAGTGTTGCGCCTGACAGCAACTTCAAATAACCGTAATTTCATAAAGAATGGTCCATTTAATACCAAACTTGGCATGAATGTTCATTGGGCAGACAAACGTACAGACGTACAGACAAACATACAGACAAACAGATGGAAAACTGGACTCCGATATATTGTGTCATGCTTGGAGCAGCTGTGACAAAAATGACCACTTCTGGTCACTAAACTACACAAACTACGTATAGTGAAACTTTGATAACACTAACACGGATATCTCATTTACCCTGGCTTAAATTCAAACTCATTCTGGAGTCCCTAGAGTATTCATCCGATAATGGCAAATATTTGGATATTTTAGCGAGGTTTTCCTGATTCAATCTGTAAAAGATATGTTGTGTGTTCTCTGAGTACACACAACATACCTTTATTTTACAGAAAATCGTAAAGGTATTTAGGAGATCCCCATTAAGCTTCATGGCCTGAAACTATGACTAAATTTCTGTAGTTCGAACTACCCTTATTTCGAACAAATTTTCATGGTAGACATAGGTGGTTAGACATTTTTGGGATCCATCTCAAAACCATGAACATCCAAAAGCTATAATGAAGAGTGCTATAACACGGTTTATCATATGATGTCACGTCTGAGAATGTACTAACCCCAGTACAGTGTATTAAATTTCGGTAATCCACTTGTGGATCAAATATGCATGACATTACACTTACGACATCTTTAATGACATCCCATTTTCTACTGATGGATTACTGGCATTGTTGTAATAAAATCTGTGGTTAATATGCACTTTAAATATCATATGAATCTTGCTTTCCAGCTCATGTATAATTAAATTTATTAAACTTGTTGAGGAAATTTTCAGAAAAGGCATAAAATGCTTGACAAGTTTGTCCCTTTCCCTTAACTTGTTTAATAAATTCAATAATACATGAACACCAATGTAAGATCTTCTTTTGTGTGAAGGTACAGTAAGACTTATGCCAAAGGCTTTGTCATATCCATATAGACGAGAACTTTTAGGGTGAAAGTTAGGGTTGTTGCAGATGTTGATGTCTGATGAATGAACAAATTAGATGGATGGAAGAATGGACAGAAAACCAAACTCTTATATCACACCATGCTTAACCCTTATGTACCAAAAGCCATTGGCAAACAGTGCAGGCCCAGATCAGACGCCGCAGAATGCAGTGTCTTTCTGCGGCGTCTGATCAGGGCCTACACTGTTTTAACAAAAATCCAGCCATTTTCTAAATGAATTTTGAAGAAAACACAACCTGACACCCCTAAATTTTGAAACGGACCTGTGCTATATATAAGGTGGAAGATTCCGTTTGGTACCAAAAGGGTTAAAGCAGGTGTGACAAAAACACCGAAGTTAAATTCCACTCATTAATTTTGTCTTTACATGTATAATAAAACCACTACACTCTTAAATACTGATATCTGAAACTGACTTCAAATGAAAAATGTGTTTTAAAACAATCTTCTATGACTAGCATAAAAAAAATACAATAACCCTTATCCAACCCCTACCTTCACAAACAATGTAGATCCAGATCAGATGGCTTCAGAAGCCATCTGATTCAGAAGCCATCTGATCAGGATCAACACTATTTGGCATGACTTTGTGAATTGAATGAATACATAAATGATAATATCAAGTAATTTGATTGGTGGGTAGTCAGATATGGGTGTGGCTAAGTTAATTTATTCAGCAGAATACGGGTTAATTACAGCTGTCAGAGCTACAACACCTCAAACATCTTCGAGAAATTGTCAGGGCACAGCCCCAGATAAGTGGGAGTATCCACATATTGTTTACTTATTTCTACATAAAAACATACCTTGTGGCTGAGGCGCTCCTAATGAGTACCAACGATATGTTTTTGTGCAGGAATAAGAAAAATATCAGGGGCCAGTTGTTCAAAACTAACGACGTTGTTAGTTAACGTATTGTTAAAACGTTGATCATTAAATATGGCAAATATGCTGATATTTTTGCTGAGAAAATGTGAGCAGCTTTTGCAGATGCAAAAGCTGCTCACATTTTTTCAGCAAAAATACCAAAATTATAGGTTATTGACTTTATATTGTGAAATATTCGGCACTCGTTCATATGGCAAAGGACGCACGAGCTTGCGAGTGCGTCTTCGCCATATGAACGAGTGCCGAATATTTCACAATATAAAGCCAATAACCTTTTTATTATATACCCAAAATTCAACTGTCTACTAGAATTCAGAATTACCTGGTATAGAAATCTGAACGTAAAATACGATTATATATCTTTAAGTGGTTTGAAATGGAAAATAATAAAGGTCGTTAAGTGTCTCCCTACACGTTGAAAAACCACGCCAAACGGCGCCAAAGTGAACACGACGTTAACGTTTGTTGATGTGACGTCATTAAAAACATTGACGCTTCCCAACACAGGACGCCATTTTTTCCGAAGCGTCGGTTATATTTCTTTCAAAATACTCCAGATTTCTTAGAAGAAAGTGTTGAAAATCTAAACAGATTGCAGGTAGGTCATATTTGACTGCATAAAATGCGCTTTATGCACTTTGTCAGCACCTATAATAGTTTTGTTTTACGTTCTTTCAGTCGATACGCACGACAAGATGGCTGCCAATTTTTAGTATCGAAAGGGACACATTTGAAAGTAGTTCTATTGTGAACGTGACTGCTTATCTACGGGCAATATGAACTTGACTACGGGCAATATGGAAAAATATTGACCGGTAACTTCTGTAGAAAGTAAACGGGACATTTTCTGGGTATATAATAATTTTCGATATTGTACTTGCTAGAACATTTAACAATTGACCACTAACGAGCTCGTTAAGCTAATGATGCTTTGAACAACTGGCCCCAGTACTTTTTAGATGGGAAAAAAAGAGCCTTATATGGAGCTATGTTTGGTTTGTTTTGGGGTTCAATGGCCCAGTCAACACTATTAAGGTCATTTTACCTTACCGAAAAATCCTAAAAATTCAAACACCTCTCGGACTTGCTGTAATTCTCCTAAAATTTAAGCAAATTTGTTCCACAGTCCAGGAATGAGTCTAAAAGGTACAGACAAGAGTGGCAGCAGCAGTTTGATCTGGGTCTGCATTTTGCTTAGGCCTGTTTGTCCCAGTACTTAGGATCATTTCTATGTCTCACTTTTTCAGAGCAGGCTGAACATTACAGTGTACATTCTTTCACCAGAAACTGACAACAGCCCTTCTTGAATCAGCGGAAGGGCGAGTATTACCAAAACTATTTCAACAAAAGAATGTGGGACTCAGGATTGACTGAACCCACAACCTCCTGATCAAAAATCAGACATGCAATAGCTGAACCACTGAGTCCAGCTGTTATTGGCGGGTAGTACAAGCCACTCAAGTTCAACTAAAGCAGCTGGCCTTACTGGTTATCAGGATGTTGTGGTTACCTGCAGAAGTCGGCAACTTTCTTTGTGGAGATTTATCATAAAATCTTTTCAATGGTCATTCTTTCCCTTTCGCTGATTCAAGAAGGACTGTTGCCAGTTTGCAGCGACAGAATGTACACTACCGGTATATTGGTTAACTACCTCTATACAAACCTGCCCAGGAAGTGCAGGTATGTTTTAACCCATTGTATGGGGGAAACACCTAAAGGGGTACATGAACCTTGGCAAACAGGGCAGGTCCAGGTAAGACAACACAAAATGCGGCATCTGATAATTTGAACAATCTTTGTAGAGGTACACTAGATGAAGCTACACACCAAATATCGAAGACCTGGGCCTTGCGGTTTTAGAGGAGAAGATGTTTTTTTCATTAAAAAAATCTTTTTTTGGCTCCTGTGACCTTGATGTGCAGCAGACCGGAACCATTTGAACAACTTTGAAAGGGGACCACCTAAGGATCATTCCTGTGAAGTTTGGTCAAAATCCGATCAGTGGTTGAGGAGATGTCGTTTGAAGAAATTGTTTATGCACGGACGGACACATGGACGGACGCACTGAGGACGGACGACGGACAGAAAGTGATCCCAAAAGCTCACCTTATCACTACATGACAGGTGAGCTAAAAACAAACATACAAACAAAACCATTTATAGCACCAGGCAGAAAGACATAATGCTGACACATGTAGTTAACAGATACCTTCAATGAAATAAAGATATGTAGTTTGTAATCATTAGAATTGCCTCACTGAGGCAATTCTAATGATTACACACTACATCCCTTTGCAAGCCAATATAAGAAAGAAATCCGAATTTATCTATAACAAAAACTCTCTACGACACAAATAAGTCAAATGGAGTAAATGAGTCCTAGGTGTTTAAGACAGTGAAATTTGTCAGTATATACATAAACAAGGTCCAGTTTTCAAAGCACCATTAGCATAACCAGATAGTTAGTGGTCGAATTGTCGACTGATCTAGTAAGTACAATACCTAATATAATAGGATTTTGCTGAAAAAAAAATGTGAGCAGCTTTTGCATTTGCAAAAGCTGCTCACTTTTTTTCTGCAACAGTATTAGTATACTTGCAAAGTCAACTGATCAAAAATTTAACAATATGCTAATTAACTGGCCCCAGATCAACAACAGTACAGTTGGCTCTCGTTATCTCCAGTAAGTATAAAACATAATGGAGTAGTATTTTTGCTGAAAAAAAAAATGTAAGCAACTTTTGCATTTGCAGAAGCTGCTCAATTTTTTTCGGCAAAAACAGTATATCTGCGAAGTTAACTGATCAGTAGTTTAACAATAATGAATATGCTTATTTACAACACCGTTACTTTTGAACAACTAGCATCAGATCAACGACAATAGAATCTTGTTATCTCAAACTCTGATGTCTCAAACTACTGCTTAAGTCAAACAAAATTTTGTGCATTTGCTATATATTCCTTAGTTTTAAACTCCTTTAATCTCAAACTACTGTTATTTCAAACCAAAATTTCCAGTTCCTTGGAGTTTGAGATAACAATCATCTTAGAGCTGATTTTATTTACCACCAAAACAAACTTAGCACTTATAACATCATTCATTTTGCCCAGGCCCTGAAATAAAGGCACTTACTGAATAAGCGACATGAAAAGGTTGAGCTGAGCATGCTCAGGAAAGACATCACGAAAACACTCCTATATAATTTTGACCCCCTTGAACTCCACTTTTACGTAGTAAAACTACAGTTTGCAGGGGTAAACCTTATTTTATTATTTCTGCTCTAAGATATAGATTGTGGGTAACCCTTAGAACCGCCTCGATGATGCAGTTCTAACGTGTATCCGCAATCTATATTTTGAGCAAAAATAAGAAAAATATCACAATTTTTCATCGTAAAATTTTCCTTTTCCCACAATAATAGAAGCCTCTGTGGTGTAGTGGTTACAGCTACTCGCCTTGTAAACCAGGGGTTGCAGGATGGATCCCGGGCTTATCCAGACTTTCAGATGAGTCTATAAACTGAGGTCCAGTCTCTGTATGACCTTAGCTGTTGGTGGGATGTAAAACTCAAATACTCACTCTTTTCCCGCAATAAAATCTACAATGTATTTGTGTGTTTTCGAAATGAATGTAGCCAGATACATCACTTCTTACATGAAGATTCCTCAAGGTCGAGGAGCAAAGACTCTGGCAAGACTGCACATGTGTACATGCTCACCTGAGCCTCTGCTGTTTGTCTATACCACAAAAACCGCTCTGACTCATTTTTACATACATCTAAACCTTTTTGTAACACAGTTCATTATGACAGCCATAGCTCCAGATTTTATAAGGCACATTTTTCATCCAAAAAGTACTGATATTTTTCTTATTTCTGCACAAAAACATACGTTGTGGGTACTCAATAGAAGCGCCTTGGCAAGGCCCTTCTATTGAGAACCCACAACATATGTTGCAAGGGGCTTCTAATGTGTACACAACATACGTTTTTGTGCAGAAATAAGGAAAATAATATTTGAGTATTCCCTCTTATCTGGGGCTCTGAACAGAGTTTTGGCTATAACACAATTTAAAGATGAATCACAAAAATGTATACCCGGTAGATTATATAGAAAATGATCATTTTATATACATAAACTATTGATTTTTGTAAAAATGTATAGATTATTATAGAAAAATGCCCATAAAATGGTCATTTTTCTACATAATCTATAGATTTTTGTTTGGATATAACACAGTTGTGTAGTTACTTAACCCTTAAGACGCCAAGAAAAACTACATCTGAAAATGCCGTCTCCTTATGTCGTCTGCTGAATTTTTCTTTTGCAAACTTTTTAAAAATATTTTTTGGACACAGGCAAACAGTGTGGGCCCAGATCAGACTGCTCCTACAGGAGCAGTCTGATCTGGGACCACACTGTTTGCAAAAAATTACTTTTAAGGTAACCATCAGACAGCAAAGCAGATGACAATTGTCGTGATTGGCATTTTATGTGTTAAGTTCGAGCTACTAGGCCATGGTGAAGTTGGCAAGAACATTACAAAAACAAGTCTACCTTGGCAAGGTGGTTCTAAAGAGTACCCATAATATATGTTTGGAGCAGAAATAAGAAAAATAATGTATACCCCTGTAAACCCCAGTTTTACTATATAAAAGTATGGTTTAAGGGGGTCAAAATTATATAGGTATATTTTCATGATGGAAACATACTGTACTGGTTGACCACTTACCGTATTCGACCTATTTACCGCACCGTGCACTTAGTTTTTTCAAAATTGTATGAAAATATTGTGGTAAAAAATCTACCTAATAAACGCACACTCAATACGAAAAAAATACGAAAAAAAAGCTTCCGATATGATTATTTTATAGAGTTGAATTTCAGCATAGGGATTCACCACATATACATATGATTGTCTGGGTCAAAGATGCAGCAAAACTCAATATGAATTTGTTGGGAGGTTTTTTTTTGGTTTTTGGTTTTACGGCCCTTTCAAGACTATTTCACTCATATCGAGCCGATCGTTAATCAGAGGTGGGCAAAAACCGGAGTACCCGGAGAAAAACCACCTGACCTTCCGTTGCAGAACTTGGCGTCTCACATGTATTGTTGTTGGGAGGTTACTGTAAAGTGTGCGCTTGTGTATATTTTCCAGAAAAAGCTTGGGTGTGTGATTATAGGAGCATGTGCGGTAAATAGGTCGAATACGGTATGTACAAGCCTATGCTGGAAAAGTTCAGTTATGTCAACTGAATGGCTCAATGACCTGAATAGTGTTGACAGGCCTGTCAAACTCCAAATAAACCAACCGATCAGCCTGCGAGCAGGTTTATGTAGTCAGGGGTGTAAAACATCACATAAACAAATCAGATCAACTTGTTCGAGATTTTATGTCTATCCTTTGCTAAAGATTCTATCTAAAATAAAATCCTTGTCAATCAGACATTTTACCCAATAAATTTTGAAGAAAAACACAACCTGTCATCCCTAAATTTTGAAATGGACTCCTGCTATATATAATGAGGAAGATTCCATTTGATACAAAAAGGGTTATTCATGAAATCTTTTCTATCGTCTATCCCGCTTTCTGCTGACTGCTTAAGGGCATTTATCAGTTTCTGGCGAAAAAATGTGCATTGTACTGGTAAACCGTTTACGTATGTTCAAGCCAGCCCAGGAAATGGGTGGTCAGGTAAACTGACCAGTTCCATATGACCTGAATAATGTTGACTGTGATGTTAACAAAAAAACATACAAACATTTATAGTGAATGTTCTGACATTGCATTTTTGTGGATTTATCCCTAATGGCAAGATCACGTGAAATTCTTTCAAACAAAAACTAAACTACCATAACGTTTTTACATACATGTACGGAAAATGTTTGCATACAGGAAGCAACGCGCAGGAAAAACAGGATTTCTCCATGGAAAATTGCAAAATGAGTACCATCATGATCCTAAGCATCGGGACAGATAGGCCTAAGCAAACAATGCAGATCAGGGTCTACACCATTTTCCATTCTGTCTGCACCTTTTGGACTCATTACCAATAAGATGCCAATCACGACAACTGTCGGCTGTTTTGTCATCTGCCGGTTACTTTAAGTCATTTTTGCAAACAGTGTGGACCCCGGTCAGACTGCTCCTCTAGGATCATTCTGATCTGGGTCCACACTGTTTCCCTGTATGCAAAAATATTTTTAAAAAGTTTGCAGACAACATAAGCAGACATTTTCAAATGTAGTTTTTCTTGGCATCTTAAGGGTTAAATATAGACTTGCCCAAGCCCCTACATTTACAATTTTTATATCAAATGAAAGTCCCTTTAACAAAAAATATGTAAAAGTCTCTTTAGTCTTCATCTCTGAATATAGACTTGCCCAAGTCCCTACATTCACATTTTTTTATATCAAATGAAAGTCCCTTTAACAAAAAATATGTAAAAGTCTTTTTTAGTCTTCATCTCTGAAAGTAGGTTAATTTCACAATTCTCTGCTATTTTTTTTTATTTATTTTTTTTTTTTTTTATTTTTTTTTTTTGTAAACAATTAATTCTACAATGGACACTTATTTAACAGACTTGGGCAAGTCTAGGTTAAATACAGCAAGTCCTCAAGCTGTCTGAATTTTTAGTACTTTTAAGGTACCTTTTGGAAATGAAATGAGCAGTGGGACAAAGGCCAGAGCTTATCCTTTTGCTGGGATGACCAAAACAGGAAATGATCTCAGTAAACATTTAACCCTTCTCTTGCTGAATATTCATTTAAGCCACATCCATTTCTGTCTATCAACCAATCAAATTACTTGATGTAATTTATTGCTACAGATTCATGCACTGAATGCCAAACAGTGTAGATCCTGATCAGATGGCTTCTTCAGAAGCCATCTGATCAGGATCTACACTGTTTGCAAAGATAGGGGTTGTTGTGAACAGCAAGATAAGAGTTAAGCACTAAAAAAAAATGTTGTTTTGCAACATAAGATACTGCACCATACCGTAATAATCCTAAGTAATGGGACAGACTGGCATGAGCAAACAGTGCAGACCCAGATCAGACTGCTCCTGAAGGAGCAGTCTGATCAGGGTCTACACTGTTTGACATTCTGTTTGCATCTTTTGAGCTCCTTGCTGGATCATGAAACGCATTAGTTAGAATTATAAGGGAGAATTACAGCAAGTCCTCAAGGGGTCCCAGTTTTTAGGATTTTTACTGTATTGTTCAAAGCCCCTTTAGCTTAACAAGCTTGTTAATAGCCAAAACATGAACTATTCTGGTCAAAGTAAAATATCCTATTTGCATTTGCAAAAGCTGCTCAGATTTTTAGCAAAAAATACTGGCATATTTGCCATATTATTGATCAAAGTTTTAACAAGATGTGAACAAGGAAGATTTTTTAACCCTTAAGACACCGAGAAAAAACTACCCGTACATCTCAAAATGTCGTCTGCTAATGTCTGCTGATTTTTTTTGCTAACTTTTTAAATATATTTTTGCATACAGGCAAACAGTGTGGGCCCAGATCAGACTGCTCCTGTACAGTCTGATCTGGGTCCATAGTCCATACTGTTTGCAAAAAATTACTTTTAGGTAACCGACAGACAGCAAAGCAGATGACAATTGTCGTGATTGGCATTTTATGGGTTAAGTCCAAGCTACTTGGGCATTGTGATATTTTTTTTCTATTCCTTTGATTACTTTGTGCAGTACAGCTGGTGAAGTATACATTTGAACGAACTGCCTTGTCCAAAGTAGTACGCAGTCAACTTGAACTCGTCTGTCATGAAGGCCCCTGTAAACCTTATATTGAGAAAAGTGCGCTTTACAGAGGTAAGCAATATTCTCCTAATTTATTCTCAAAAACTTAAATTGAAGACACTTGTCACAAATGACCTAGGCGGTTCTAACAAGCACAAACAATCAACCAGAAAATTCAACACTTAAATACCATCTGAAAATGTCGTCTGCTTATGTCGTCTGCTGAATCCTATTGCACACTTTTTAAAAATATTTTTTGCATTTAGGCAAACAGTGTGGACCCAGATCAGACTGCTCCCAAAGGAGCAGTCTGATCTGGGTCCACACTGTTTGCAAAAAATGACTTTTAATTTAACCAGCAGACGACAAAGCAGACGACAATTGTCATAATTGGCATGTTATGGGTAAACAAGAATGGGGTCCAAACGTGACTTTTTACTTTGTAAACTGTGTGTTCATTACACAGAAACATCATCTTACAGCTATTATCAAGACAAAATTCTAACAACACAATTCCACTAATATTGCTAAATTGCTAATAGAGTTATGGCCCTTGTGCACTGCTTTTCTCAACAGTGTCCTTTACAAAAAAATCAAAGTTTCAATTGGATACATCAAATCTTTTCTATATAAGGGTTATCCTTTGTAAGCAAGAAATTGTTTGTTTGATTTGAGGTTTAACGTCCCCGTCAACACTGTAAAGGTCATTTTGGAGACGTTGCTTCCAATTTTGTGGGACTTTTACCCGACCATAGAACTGAAATATATAGAGTGTACACATTTTCTGGGCCAGACTAGCTAATTTCAGCCTATAAGGCCCCATCAGTGACCCTAAAATAATTTAGCTCTACAAAGCTATCAGTGATCCCAAAAGGTCAAGAAAATATAAACAACACTATGATGAAGGACAGGGAGTCTTTTTTACGGCCACCACACTATACTTTAACACCAGCTGCAGTGATGTCAAATATGTTCTATAAAAGGGTTATCCTTGGGAAGCAAGGAATACACCACAGAAGGGAAAAGTATGGTGTGTACATTTTTAAAGCCCTACAAATTACAATCATTATGCAAACACGCCTATACAAATACATTGCCACCTTTATCGCCGAAAAAATGAAAATTTTATGATGAAAAATTGTGATATTTTTCTGCTCAAAAATATAGATTGTGGGCACTCGTTAGAACCGCCTCATCGAGGCGGTTCTAATGAGTACCTGTGGGCACTCGTTAGAACCGCCTCATTGAGGCGGTTCTAATGAGTACCCACAATCTATATTTTAGAGCAGAAATTGGAAAAAAAAGGTATACCCCCGGAAACCCCAGTTTTACTATATAAAAATGGGGTTCAAGAGGGTCAAAATTATATAGGCATGTTTTCCTGATGGAAATCAACAATTCCAAAGGACAAGAAAATATAGTTTCAAGCATTTTTGGATTATTATACATATATGGTTAAAAAAAACAAAAGCTCCACAAGCGGGGCATTATACCCCTGTGGCAATTAGTAAGATGGAGCATATATATACTCACTGTTGTACGAGTTTGGGTTTATGGAAGCTAACCAAGGAACAAATATTTGCTCCATATATTCTTATCTGGCACTATTAATAACCCTCAATGGCTCAAACTACCTGTCTCCAACAGATTGTCAGGGTTGGTAATATTTGGTGGACCATAACCTCAAAATAATATAGGCATAACTCTGGCAATAAGTGGTGGACTGTAACCTTGAAATAATATGCGCTGCTCCACAACATAGTCTAACTATACGTAAAGTTTCAGCTTCATCAGATGTAAAATGTGGAAGGCATTATCCAGAAACAAAATATCTTCAGAAAAATATGTGAAAGGGGAATAACTCTGGATATATTAGGTGGACTGTAACCTCAAAATAATATGCACTGTTACACATCATGGTCTTACTATATGTAAAGTTTAAGCTTCAACAGATGTAGAATGTAAGAGGAGTTATCAAGAAATGGAATGTTTAGAAAAATCTATGAAAGGGGTATAACTGGTAATATTTGGCAGAACGTAACCTCAAAATAATATGCACTGTTCCATATCATGGTCTTACTGTATGTAAAGTTTCAACATCATCAGATCTAAAATGTAGGAGGAGTTATCCGGAAACAAAATGTTTACAGTATTTTTCAAAGGGGCATAACTCTATTATTATTTTGTGGACCATAACCTCGAAACAATATGCGCTGCCCAACATCATGGTCTAATTACAGATGAAGTTTCAGCTAAATCGAATGTAAAATGTAGGAGTCATCCGCAAACAAAAAGTTTATAAAAAATTTCAAAGGGGCACAACACTATTATTATTTGGTGGACCATACCCTCAAAACAATATGCGCTGCCCCATATCATGGTCTAACTATGGATGAAGTTTCAGCTTGATGGGATGTAAATTGTAGGACAAGTTATCCGGAAAAGAAAAAATCACAAAAAAATTCAAAGGGGCATAACTCTATTAATATTTGGTGGACCGTTACCTCGAAACAATATGTGCTGCCCCATATCATGGTCTATGTATGAAGTTTCAGCTTGATTGGATGTAAACTGAAGGAGGAGTTATCTGGAAATGAAAAGTTTACAAAAAAAATTCAAAGGGGCATAACTCTATTATTATTTGATTGCCGTAACCTAGAAACAATATGTGCTGCCCCACATCATGGTCCATGTATGTATGAAGTTTTAGCTTGATCGGATGTAAACTGTGGGAGGAGCTATCCGGAAATGAAAAGTTCACAAAAAATTTCAAAGGGGCATAACTTTATTAAATTTGGTGGACCATAACCTCTAAACAATATGCGCTGCCCCACATCTTGGTCTAAGTATGTATGAAGTTTCAGCTTGATTGGATGTAAACTGTAGGAGGAGTTATCCGGAAACGAAAAGTTTACAGATGGACGGACAGACAAATGTTAGGACGGACGGACACCGGGGGGCATATCATAATACACCCGGACCTCGTTATAGCACGATTCGTTACAGCACGAATTCGGATATAACACGGTTTTGGTTTGGACCCCAAATTTTCCCCAACCAACTTTTATAAATATTATCCAAGGATTGTATCAGGTTTTAAGCACAACAACTTTATTTTCCTCTCACTTTTGACTGCGGTAATACGGTAGCTAACACGGTTTATAACGGTACTTTTTGATATTTATTGCAGGCCTCCAGCAGAGTTGAATATACAGTATATAAACTTGTTTAGCTTGACACGCATGATAAACGTGAACTGCCATCGGCACAATCAAAAGTGTTGGCTTAGTGTGATAAAGAGATTAAAGAATTCAGTTACGCAACCGGAAAAACATATTTATCACGCTCTGTTAAGGATCACTGCTCAGCAGAAATTTTAAACATCAATGCAGACGATGTGATCGGTCAACTGCAATAAAACTCATTTTCTAGAGCCGCATGTAAAAGAAAGTCAGATTTATTCCAGCTTAAAAGCAAATGATAAAACACATTCAATATCGATTTTCGCGGTAAAAAAATCATTAAAAACCATGTGCGCCATTAAAATCGTTTCAAATGGCTAAAATATTAAGGGTAAGACATTTCAAGGGAAGTAATTCAAATTTCTTGTAAGCGTTGATCATTGTCCGGTTCCGAACCCTAACCCGGAAATTTTACCATTGAAATCTATTAACGGTACTGTAGTTCGGTACGGTCCGGATTCTCAGTAACAACAAAGTTAGCCGGGAACCAGCTATCAAAATGGCGTCATACTCGCTGTCAGATCGGATGATTTCTGGATATAAAACATGGTTTATCAGCTGGTTTCGATTAAAGTGACTTGTTTGACTTGATGGGCCATGATATTTACTGCCATTGACTAGTTCTAAACACATTTTAGTCGGGAAATACGGTCATTAACCGGACCGCACATCATCTTGTTTGGGAACCTATTGATCACCATTGTGTCAATGGTTGAGCTGTGACAAATACGGTCGGCGTTTATAACACGATTCGGTTAACTAACACGGTCCGTTGGTTGGACCCGGAGTTCCGTGTTATAACGAGGTTGAGGTGTACAACCGTTTTTCAAAAGGGTGTATAAAAACACATCCAAAATCCAATAACTATGCCAATATTGCGGATAAAGTAATGCACTTGTGCACTGCAATTTTAGATAATGCCTTTGCAAGTATGTAAAGTGTCATTTTGATACCTCAAGCAGTTTTCAAATTATCGTCCAGACCAAATTCTTAACAAAACAAAAACCAAGTCCTGGATAACCGATGACAATGTAGACATAGTAATGGCACTTCTGCACATGGCCCTTTACAAGTGTGAGAATATTAATTTAGATAACTTGAGAGGTTTTTTAATTATAGTCTTGACAAAACACTAAACAAAAAATACAAAGTCCAATAACTGTATTTATATTGCAGATAGAGTTATGGCCCTTATGCACTACACTTCTTCACAGTTTCATTTGGATAGCTCAAGTGGTTTCGGAGTTATTATCTGACAAATTTCTAGACCAAAATACACTAAGTCCAATAACTCTGTCAGAAGCCACTGTGGTGCAGTGGTTAGGCTACTCGCCTTGTAAACCAGAGGTCGCAGGATCGATCCAGAGCTTCTTCAGACTTTCGGATGAGTCTTTAAACTGAGTCCCATCTCCGAATGACCTTTGCTGTAGTTGGGATGTAAAACTCAAACACTCACCAATAACTCTTAATATTGCAGATAGAATCATGATCCTTGTGCATTTCACTTCTGCTCAGTTCCCTTCCCAAGTGTGTGACAGGGTCCCATAACTCCGCTAATATTGCAGCTGGGTTCTGACCCTCATACAATGCACTTCTCCACAGTACCCTCTACAAGTCTGTGAAGTTTCATTTGGATATCTTGAATGGTTTTCGAGTTATAGTCTGGACAACTTTCTGCACAATATATTTCAAAATCCAATAACTCCGCTAAAAATTGTAGATAGAGTTATGGTCCTTGTGCACTGCACTTCTCCTCAAGATAGAGCTATGATCCTTGTGCAATGCATTTGAGGCAGTTCTACCAATTAATTGGTTGAGGTTTAATGTCCCCTTCAACATTGTATTGGTCATTTTGGAGACGTTGCTTCCAATTTTGTGGGACTTATACCCGACATTGAGATGAAATGAAATCTCAAGCCCTGTCGCCCGATAAAACCAACAGGGTTTATAAGCATGGACGGTCCGACTCGCACCGCTTTGCCTGGGCAGGCTTAGATCATCTTAGCGGTTTACCAGTACTCATGTGCAGTTGGTTTCACCTCTGCGTGGAACCATCATGCAGCCCATCTAGTTCTTCAAGCCCCGATGGGCGAGGGCTGGCGGTTCTACCAAGCACCCACAACCTATGTTTGGGGTGAAAGCTATTGTAATGCATATAAATGTAAATATTTCTTAAGGTTGTGGTATTTTTTGGCCTATTCAGAATCACTATCATCACTTTCATCTTCCTCAGATGTATCATGCTTGCTATCTACCATCTTATTGTGAGCCCGTTTTAAATGTTGCTTGAAGTTATCATATCGTGTAAAGGCTGTGTCACATATCCTGCAGTTAAAGGGCTTGGTATCCCAGTGTCTGCGTGAATGCAAGTCCAGCATGATGGCTGTACGAAATCCTCGCCCACATTCTTCACAATGATATGGTTTATCTGGATTATGGGACTCCATATGTTTCTTCAAACCTGTCACTTGTTTACCACATATTTCACACTGACGTTGCTGAGCCTTTTTACCCATATGTATCCGTTGCGTATGCCTTTTTAGGTGATTTCTGTAGATGAAAGTTGCATCACATGTTTTACAATGATACTGTCTTCCAAATTTGTGGAATCTCATGTGTTTTCTAAGCCCTTCTTTTGCTGTAAAAGTTTGGGGACATTCTGGACAAGAAATCTTCTCATCAGAACGATAGTGAATAGATCGGACATGCTTTTCTAAGTAGTCCTTACATTTGAAACACTTTTCGCAATGACGGCATTTATAACTAGCAGTCTTAATGTGTTTTTTCATATGAATCTTGAGATGACTTCTGTTGTCAAACCTCCAATCACACTGCTCACATTTGAATTTCTTCAAAATAACTGAAGGATCTGAATGCTTGTGTTTGATATGTGTTGTAAGATTACTTTGATTTGAACACAAAAGACCACAGGAATCACACTTAAAATTCTTTATTTTATCATGAACTACTTTTATGTGCTTCTTTAAATCACCAGGATCTCTAAATGATCTCCCACAAACATCACAAATGACCTTTGCACCTGTATGTGAGCGATTATGAAGACTGAGGCTTCCCCTTCCTTTGTAACTTTTGCCACAGATCTTGCATACGTAAGGACGGGCACTGGAATGAACACTGATGACATGGCGTTTCATATATTCATTACTTTTGAAGCCTTTCCCACAAACCTTACACAAGTATTTACGATCTTGGTTTTCATGGCAATTTGCATTGTGTTGTCCAAGCCTAACAGATGATGTAAATGACAAGCTACAGATGCCACATGTATACGGACGTTCATTAGAATGTGTACGCTGATGATCTTCTAAGAGTTTTTCTGAATAATATGCCTTTGGACAAAGGTTACAATGAAATGGCTTAATACCATGCCTTATTCCATGATACTTCAGTTTCCTTTCATTTGGGCACATTCTACCACATATTCTACACTCTAAAGATGATTTTCCATGTTTGGCCATATGCTTCTCTAAACCTGTTAGTGTGTTATAGGTATACAGAGGGCCACAGAAGCAACACATCAGGTTAAATTTCAAATGAATCCGGCTATGGATTAACAGACTTGCCACATTTTTCAGTTTCAATGAGCAAACTTTGCAATGCACTGACCCCTTTTCTAGCCTTTCATGTTGCTTATCGTTTCCTTTATTAAGTTTTTTAATTTCTGCATTTGCAGAACTATCTTTGAATGTCAAACTGTGATCAATAACCTTCAGATGAACACAGCATTCTGAGATATTAAACTTCTCTAGCAATGCCTTATCAGTTACTCTGCTGTCATTCACATCAAGAAATGATTCATTATCAGTAGTTGTTTCAATGGCTTGAACTTTTGTTTTATCCAGGTCGCTATCAGAATCACAACAATATGGAGCTGCCTCTGACCCACTTGTGTAATCTTCCAACACAGTACTTTCATCTCTGTCAGTTTCTTCTGTTTTGATTTCTGCCGTATGAGAACTTTCAAAACGATCAACTGTGTTCAAAACTTCTTTAAGATTAAGTTTCTCAGGGTCATCAATTCTTTGTTCTGTAGTCTGTTCGAGTTCAACCATTTCAATGCTTCTCTTTAGAGATTCTTTGCTGAAACCATTTTTGCTTTGAAGATTACCAAAAATTATTTCATCAATTTCTTTAAAATGTTTTTCAACAAGATTTTCACATGTAGCCTGAGCACAATCATCAAGTACTGCTTTCTTAACATCGCTAACATAATCTATGTCTCCAGTCATATCAAAGTCTAAACTCAAAGTGTGGGAACCACTTTCTAGGTTGTTGTTAGGCGGCTCATTAGCTAAATGATCCCTGGCCTCATTTAAAATTGGTTCAACCTTTAAACTGGTATCCTGACATGGAACTGTAGCTGGTACATCTGTTTGATTTACTTTTTCACAAACTGCGGATTCTGTTACATCAACTGGCTCAGATTTAATAATTATATTACTTTGGCTGTCTACTGTATTTTGTTCATTGGCTTGTGGCAAGGGATCTATCGGTATTTCCTTTTTTATGCTGGCTGGCTCCGCTAGTAATCCCACTGGTTTCATGTTGGTTTCAAGAACTGCCTCCATGGTCGACATTCCAATCCAAGATCTTTGTACAGGTAGATAATTTATAGATCTCTTATGTCATCTATTCATTCCACTGGGATAACCACAACAAATAGCTCAGGTGCAGCTTTGCCTCAATAACCTAAGAAAGTAAAATATAGTTAAATTCCCGAATTAACCTTTATCCTGTTGAATACATTTATTTAGCCACACCCTATCTGACTTTCAACTAATCAAATTACAGTGAAAATTCAACGGCTCGAACACCGATGGCCATTTACCATGGCTGTTTCGTACTCATTCTTTAGTCCCTAGGAAAAAAATCCTTTTAATGCAGGTACATGTATGGATTTATTTTGGATACCGGTAATTGTCTAATTTGATCTTGAAAGTGTATATTTTGTGTACTCATTAGAATCGCCTTCGGTGGTTCGAACTACCCTTGTAATGAATGAAACTGATTCTCCATGTCACCCCGATGCCTCCCATAAAGTTTCAGCTCAATTCGACCCTTGGTTCTGGAGATGTCGTTGGAAGAATTTCAAGATGGTCGCCATCATGGCCATCTTGGATATCGGAACAGAACCATTTTAGCAAATCTGAATCTTCATGTCTCCCACTATGTATCAGCTTAATCTGACATATGGTTCGGGAGGAGATATCGAAAATGTAAAAAGCTAATGATGGATGGACAGTCGGATGGATGATGAACAACGGACCACAGGCCACAGCATAAGCTTACCTTGAGCTTGCTCTAGGTGAGCTAATTATCTGGGGCACTGACTGTCCTTATTTATTCTCAAAAACTTAGATTGTAGCATAGCTTCAGATAAGGAGCTCTTTTTTCATCCAAAAAGTGTCAATATTTTTCTTATTTCTGCATGAAAACGTATGTTGTGGAAACTCATTGAAAGTGCCTCAGTAAGGTGCTTCTAATGAGCACCCACAACATGTTTTGGGAACAAAATAAGAACAAGAGCTGTCACATGACAGCATAGCTTGCCTGTTTCGCGCCTTCAAGATATAAGGTAAAACTATTGAACCATGAAATATAGATCACACTCTCCTACATATATTTTGAGGTCAATCATCAGATAACATGGAACATATATTCCAGATATTACATTTCAGAATCAAATTGTGTCAGAATTATAAGGCTAATCATTGAACCATGAAAATAGGTCACACTGACCTGGATATATTTCTATGTCAATCATCTGGTCACATGGAACTGATTATTCAGATATGAAGTTTCTCCATCCAATAATATTCAAGATATAAGTCAAAGACACTGAACCATTTAATATAGGTCACACTGACCTAGATATATTATGAGGTCAATCATCTGGTTGCATTGAAGTAATATCCCAGGTATAACATTTCGTTATCAAAATATTATTCAAGAAAAAAGGCAAAAATCACTCAACCATGAAATATAGGTCATACTGACCTAGATATATTTTGAGGTCAATCAGCAGGTCATATGGAACTAATAATCAAGGTGTGACATTTCTTTATCCAATAGTATTCAAGATAATAGGCAAAATAAGTGAACCATGAAATATAGGTCACACTGACCTAGATATATTTTGAGGTCAATCATGGGGTCACATGGAACTTATAATCCAGGTATGACATTTCTCCATCAAATAGTATTCAAGATTATAGGCAAAATCACTGAACTATGAAATATAGGTCAAAGTGACTTAGATATATTTGGTGGTCATTTATCGGGTCACGCGGAACTAATAATTCAGGTATGACATTTCTCCTTCGAATAGTATTCAAGATAATAGGCAAAGTCACTGAAACATGAAATATAGGTCACGGTGACCTAGATTTATTTTGAGGTCAATCATGGGATCACATGGCACTAATATCTAAGGTATGACATTTCTCCAACAAACAGTCTTCAAGATATAAGGCAAATCACTGAACCATGAAATATAGGTCACAGTGACCTAGATATATTTTGAGGTCAATCATGGGGTCACATGGTACTAATATCCCAGGTATGACATTTCTCCAACAAATAGTCTCCAAGATATAAGGCAAAATCACTGAACCATGAAATATAGGTCACAGTGACCTAGATATATTTTGAGGTCAATCATGGGGTCACATGGTACTAATATCCCAGGTATGACATTTCTCCAACAAATAGTCTCCAAGATATAGGGCAAAATCACTGGACCATGAAATATAGGTCACAATGACCTAGATATATTTTGAGGTCAATCATGGGGTCACATGGTACTAATATCCCAGATATGACATTTCTCCAACAGTCTCCAAGATATAAGACAAAATCACTGGACCATTAAATATAGGTCACAGTGACCTAGATATATTTTGAGTTCAATCATAAGGTGACAGGGTACTAATATCCCAGGTATGACATTTCTCCAACAATTAGTCTCCAAGATATAAGACAAAATCACTGGACCATGAAATATAGGTCACAGTGACCTAGATATATTTTGAGGTCAATCATGGGGTCACATGGTACTAATATCCCAGGTTTGACATTTCTCCAACAAATAGTTTTCAAGATATAAGGCAAAATCACTGGACTGAAATGTAGGTCACCATGACCTTCGCCCTTTAAGACTTGAAGCAATGTCACATGGTTGGCAGATATATAACCAATTGTGTTTACAACTTGTTAGCATAACAGAAACGTATATAACAAATTACAAAGGTGTCCTAGATTTTGACCCCTAGCCCCACCCCATCCATCCTCGAAGGCATGAACCCAGGGGTGTGTTGTCTTGGAATCTCAGAAGACATGCCCGGGTATCCAAATTGTAAAATATGAATCCTTTGTGAAGAGTGTCTGTTGAGATATAAGCAATTCAAAAACTTTAACACAGTTCTACAGAGGTGTTCTAGATTTTGACCCCTAGCCCCACCCAGGGGCATGAACCCAGGGGTCTGTTGTCTTTGAACATCAGAAGACCCTCCTGGGTACTTAAGTTCCAAATATGAGTGCTCTGTGATGAGTGATGAGTGATGAGATGTAAGCATTTGAAAAACTTTCACGCAGTGTGACGGGAACGCACACACACACGCAAACGTGCACAAATGAGATGACAACAATAGCTCTCCATGTACTTTGTACAAGCGAGCTAATAATAAAGTGTGGATAACCATCTATCTTGGGCTATCAATATCTTGTAGGTACACATACTTGTAACAGCCACCAAAGGCGATTTTAACAAGCACCAACAATCTATATTCAACCAGGCAATTTATCATGTTGTTATCAGAAAAATGGCAGACATTACATTATTGTCTGTGTAATGTTTGTTTGTATTTGAGTTGAATACCCCTCTAAGCCCCACTTTATTTGTAGAGAAAACTGGGATTTACAGGGGTAAACATTACTTTTGTAATTTCCACTCCAAGACATTGGCCCACAACCTATGTTTGGGGTGACAGCTATTGTAACAGATACAAACATCTTGTGGTTGTTGTATTTTTTTACCTATTCAGAATCACTCTCATCACTATCATCTTCCTCAGATGTATCATGCTTACTATCTACTATCTTATTGTGAGCCCTTTTTAAATGTTGCTTGAAGTTATCATATCGTGTAAAGGCTGTGTCACATATCCTGCAGTTAAATGGCTTGGTATCCCAGTGTCTGCGTGAATGCAAGTCCAGCATGATGGCTGTACGAAAGCCTCGCCCACATTCTTCACAATGATATGGTTTATCTGGATTATGGGACTCCATATGTTTCTTCAAATGTGTCACTTGTTTACCACATATTTTACACCGACGTCGCGGAGGCTTTATACCCATATGAGCATACTGTATATGCCTTTTCAGGTGATCTCTGTGGACAAAAGTTGCATCACATGTTTTACAATGATACTGTCTTCCAAACTTGTGGAATCTCATATGTTTTCTAAGCCCTTCTTTTGCTGTAAAAGTTTGGGGACATTCTGGACAAGAAATCTTCTCATCAGAACGATAGTGAATAGATCTGACATGCTTTTCTAAGTACTCCTTACATTTGAAATGCTTTTCGCAATGAGGGCATTTATAGTTAGCAGTTTTAATGTGTTTTTTCATATGAACTTTGAGAGCACATCTATTTTCAACCCTCCAATCACACTGCTCACATTTGAATTTTTTTACAATTGCAGAAGGATCTAAATGCTTGTGTTTGATATGTGATGTTAGATTACTTTGATTTGCACATAAAAGACCACAGGAATCACACTTAAAATTCTTTATTTTATCATGAACAACTTTTTTGTGCTTCTTTAAATCACCTGGATCTCGAAATGGCCTCCCACAAACATCACAAATGACCTTTTCACCTGTATGTGAGCGTTTATGAAGAGAGAGGCTTGCGCTACCTTTGTAACTTTTGCCACAAATCTGACACACGTAAGGACGGGCATTGGAATGCACATGGCTGACATGGCTTTCCACATGTCCTTTTCTTTTGAAGCCTTTCCCACAGACCTTACAAATGTATTTACGATCTTTATTTTCATGGCTATTTGAATTGTGTTGTCCAAGCCTGATGGATGATGTAAATGATAAGCTACAGATGCCACATGTATACGGACGTTCATTTGAATGTGTACGCTTGTGATCTTCTAAGAGTTTTTCTGAATAATATGCTTTTGGACAAAGGTTACATTGAAATGGCTTAATACCATGTTTTATTCCATGGTACTTCAGTTTCCTTTCATTTGGGCAAATTCTACCACATATTCTACACTCTAAAGACGATTTTCCATGTTTGGCCATATGCTTCTCTAAACCTGTTAATGTGTTATAGGTATACAGAGGGCCACAGAAGCAACACATCAGGTTAAATTTCAAATGAATCCGGCTATGGATTAACAGACTTTCCACATTTTTCATATTCAACAAGCAAACTTTGCACTGCACTGACCCCTTTTTTAGCCTTTCATGCTGCTTATCACTTCCTTTATTAAGATTTTCAATTTCTGCATTTGCAGTACTATCTTTGAATGTCAAACTGTTATTAAAAACCTTCAGATGAACACAACATTCCGTGATATTAAACTTCTCGAGCAATGCCTTATCAGTTATTCTGGTGTCATTCACATCATGAAATGATTCATTATCTGTAGTTGTTTCAATAGTTTGACCTTTTGTTTTAGCCAGGTCACTATCAGAATCACAACAATATGGAACTGTCTCGGACCCACTTGTGTAATCTTCCAACACTGTACTTTCATCTCTGTCAGTATCTTCTGTTTTGATTTCTGTCATATGAGAACTTTCGAAATGATCAACTGTGTTTAAAACTTCTTTAAGACAAAGTTTCTCAGGGTCATCAATTCTTTGTTCTCTAGTCTGTTCAAGTTCAACCATTTCAATGCTTCTCCTTAGTATTTCTTTGCTGAAACCATTTCTGCTTTCAATATTACCAAATATTATTTCATCAATTTCTTCAAAATGTTTTTCTATAGTTTCAACAAGATTTTCACATGTAGCCTGAGCACAATCATCCAGTACTTCTTTCTTAATATCGCTAACATTATCTATGTTCCCAGTCATATCAAAGTCTAAACTCAAAGTGTGGGAACCACTTTCTGGGTTGTTGTTAGATGGCGCATTAGCTATTAGATCCATGACCTCATTTAAAATTGGTTCAAACTTTAAACTGGTATCCTGACATGGAAGTGTAGCTGGTACATCTGTTTGATTTACTTTTTCACAAACTGCTGGTTCCATTACATCAACTGGCTCAGATTTAATAATTATATTACTTTGGCTGTCTTCTGTATTTTTTTCATTGGCTTGTAGCAAGGGATCTATCGGTATTTCATTTTTTATGCTGGCTGGCTCAGCTAGTAATTCCACTGGTTTCATGTTGGTTTCAAGAACTGCCTCCATGGTCGACATTCCAACCCAAGATCTTTGTACTGGTAGATGATTTATATATCTCTATGTCATCTATTCATTCCACTGGGATAATCACAACAAACAGCTCAGATGTAGACTCACTAACCTGAGAAAGTAAAACAGCTGTTAAGTTATCCAATTAACATTTATCCTGTTGAATACATTTATTTAGCCACACCCTTTCTGAATTTCAACTATTCAAATTACAGTGAAAATTCAATGGCTCGAACACCTATGGCCATTTCATTCTTAAGTCCCTAGGAAAAAAATCCTTTTAATGTAGGTACATGTATGTATATATTTATGATACTTGTCTAATTTGATCTTGAAAGTGTATATTGTGTGTACTCATTAGAATTGCCTTCGGTGGTTCGAACAGACCTTGTATTGAACAAATTTCAAAGTTCAAAATTAAAAGTTTTAACTTGTGACCTTCAAATGTGACCTTGACCTTGAGTCGGCATGGTTCATTTATGGGTTCTTCACATCAACTCACCGACGGGGATAATTGACCAAAGTTTAATGAGAATCCTTACAGGGGTAAAGGCGTTATGGAACAGACACAAAATTCAAAGTTTCAAACTCATGACCTTCAACTATGAGTTGGCATGGTTCATTTATGGGTTCTGTACATCAGCTCACTGAAAAGAACATTTGACCAAAGTTTAATGAAAATCCTTCGAAGGGTAAAGGAGATATGGAATGGACACAGAATTCAAAATTTCAAACTCATGACCTTCAACTGTGGCCTTGACCTCAAGTTGGCATGGTTCATTTATGGGTTGTGCACATCAGCTCACTGAGGCGAATATTTGACCAAAGTTCGATGAAAATCTATCAAAAGGTTCAGGAGATATGGAGCTGACAAGAATGTGTTACAGACAGACAAAGGCCATTCCTATAATCCTATGGGGGGTTAATAAACCTATATTATATTGAAAAGTTTTTTGTTTTTTTGTTGTTGTTTTTTCTACAGTAAATGAAAATCAGCAAAAACTCCCTCAACAACATCAGTTTTTCAACAACAAAAACAAGAATGCAACCTGAGGAACAGCCAAATCCCATGCCACACTTTAATATTAATAACAAGGCTCAACCTTGTGACCTTCACCTGTCACCTTGCACCTTGAGTCCGCATGGTTTATATATAGGTTCTGAATATCAGTTCACTGAGGGGGATATTTTACCAAAATTTAATGCAAATCCTTCCAGGGGTAAAGGGGATATGGAATGAACACAAAATTCAAAGTTTCAAACTCATGACCTTCAACTATGACTTGACCACGAGTCGGCATGGTTTATTCTTCTAGCGGTAAAGGAGACATGGAACGGACACAAAATTTGAAGTTTCAAACACGTGACTTTCAACTGTGACCTGAACCTTAAGTCAGCATGGTTTATTTATGGGTTCTGCACATCAGGTCACTGAGGGGCATATTTGACCAAAGTTCAATGAAAATCCTACTAGGGGTAAAGGAGATATGGAACGGAAACAAAATTCAAAGATTCAAACTCGTGACCTTCAACCTCAACCTTGAGTCACCTTGACCTTAAGTCAGCATGGTTTATTTATGGGTTCTGCATATCAGCTCAATGAGGGGGATATTTGACCAAAGTTTAATGAATATACTTCCAGGGGTAAAGGAGACACAAAATTCAAAGTTTCAAACTCGTGACCTTCAACTGTGAAGTCAACCTTGAATCAGCATAGTTTATTTATGGGTTCTGCACATCAGTTCACTGAAAGGAATATTTCATCGAAGTTTATTAAAAATCTATCAAAGGGTTTACGAGATACGGAGCCAACAAGAAAGTCTTACCAACAAGATTGATGTTCTTACCAGAGGTAAGTTGTGGGGTTAACAATGTTAAGTCTATGGAGACTTTGACTTCTCCAGCCACTAACCCCACAATCCCTCAAATTTTAACCCCATAAGCTAAACTAGAGAAAGCGACCAGTGGGTCACGTATACCCCCGGCCAGTGCCATACATGTATGTAATATGAATGAAGATGTCAAGAAGCTATAAGAATGTATAAATGTGCTTGTAAAAGCTAAATCAAACATAAAATTTCTAAATGGACCAAGGGAGTGAGGGCATCAAAGTTAATGAAGGGGTGGGGGTATCAATGTTACTGAAGCAGCATGTTGGGGTATGCACCAATGTAATCTTTGGACTGGTATGCAACATCAATGCAAGCATCAACTGAATTTGTCTTAGTTTAGAACATACAGGCATCCGTAAACTTTGTCATAAAACTTGAACCAAATGTAATATTTCTAAGTCTGTGACCTTGACCTCCAGGTCACTGTGGGGGGTGGGACATGCATCAATGAAATCTTCAGACCAGTATGTAACTTCAGTGTAAGTATCAACTAAATATATCAAAGGGCATAGAAGATACAATCTCTTAGAAACTTGACGCAAAACTTTAACCAAAATGTTAACGACGGACAGACGGATGTTCCAACATGTCGGGTTTAAAGGCTATTTCCTTTGTTCTTTTCTTTTGTTTGGTTTAGGGGCTAACCTCCAAAACCTTTTATTTATGGAATAAATCTATTGTTTACCGATCATTTCCCAATCATTTTCTATTGTTATCAATCTGGACACTAGCCCCTATACCTGACATGTTCACCCGGAATGATGGACACACGGATGGACAGACAGAAAGACGAACGGCAGGACAAAAACATTATACCCCCAAAGCATACTTCGTATCCGGGGGTATAACCATAGCATACTTCGTATGCCGGGGGTATAAATAGCATACTACGTATGCTGGGGGTATAATTATGTAGCCCGGCTTTCAGGAACATCGCGGTACTTACGGAAAAAATAAAAATAAATAAATTTGCAATAGTCACCTTTATACAATTGTTTGATAGTTGTGAAGTTCATTTATTCTTCCTCAATCTTATCTATCATGATGTCCTTTGAAATTCAATACTTAGCGTAAGTTCTGGTTCAACCGGTAGCAATACTGGAAAATGCATGTCAAGGGAGAGTATCCTAACATCGCGGTAAACAGTTGAGGCTCCATAAGGGGGGAAATAAATTAATTTTTTTTACACCAATGGCTGTCAATGTTTGAACACTTAATATTGGCTTATGCCTGTTTAAGTTTGACCAAGGTAGATCAGCTTTAATAGAAACAATGAACATATAAACTGGAACTTAACATAGGATATTTGTTTCAGTGCTTTGACATTTATGGTTGAGAGAAGCCTTATGGGCACCTGAAAATGCAACCAAGACTCACAACCATGACTTCAGAACAATACATGAGATGTGTACAAGGAGAGCAAAAATCACATTTGGCCCATTTAGCAATAAGGATACTAGAACACCCGCAAAAAGCCTTTGCCTCCCACAGCCCACATTTACAACACTTCTCTCCAGCATCAACTGAAAAATCAGTCATAATTGTCCTCATAGGTCAAATGAAGTTAGCCATGGTTAGTATTTATCTAGATGTACTGGGCATGGGTTTAAAGTTCACTTTAGCTGAAACTGAAGCAACTTTGGATGACTTTATGGGCATGCTGTCCTGACAGGCTGTTAATGGGGTCCCTTTTAATACAGTCTTCATGGTAAAGGGGCTTAGCATCAAAAGGCTTAAAAAATTAATTTAGTACATACAGTCAACCAATCTTTTCATTACAGTATCCAAAAAAAACATAATAACATGCAGTTTTCATATACACAAAAATACCAGAAACTGTTACAAACAGGCCAAAAGTAACCTCGCATAAAAGTTAATTAATTGCAAATTAGTAATTTTCCCCTTTGGAGCCTTATTTTGTTTGCAAAGTTTGATGGTGGTGCGTGGGCACCCTGGCATCACCATGTGATCGAAACAAGCAGCCATTTTAAAGGGCTAAGCAGACAATCACCTGTCAAAGTCGGGGTCAGCATAGGATAATTTTCTCAGCTGCTAGGGAATGAAAAGTAACATGAGGGGTATGCAGACATCCTAAAATGTGAGTTTCATATAAGAAAAGTAAAAATATTAATAAAACTTAGCAAGAAACGATTCATTATCCCATTTTTATTTTGCAAAGAATCACGTGACTTCTGGGTTGTGGATTTTTCCACTTGAACGGGATCTAGGGGGCGCTGTGCAATTACGTCAGTGGAAAACAGCGATGTTTCGGAATCCGCGATGTTACCAGAAGCGACTATATATATGGTACAAAATCTTAACCCTTATCTTGCTGTTCACGACAACCCCTATCTTTGGAAACAGTGTAGATCCAGTCTACATCCAGTAATTTGGTTGGTTGATAGACAGAAATGAGTGTGGCTTAAATGAATATTCAGCAAGATAAGGGTTAACCTCATTATGTACCCCACCGATGTACAGACAGAAGAAGGCCATTCTTTCAATCCCTGCTCTGGTTTGCGGCAGGGGATTAAAATAATCCTCGTTACACTTCGCAGCAAGGGATTTAAAAATACTCAGCAGGTAAATCTTCTTTATTTCTTTTTTTTTTTTTTTTTCGTATCAAGTACGGTTGGAGGATTAAATACTAAACTGCCAAAAAACAAGAGGCCCAAGTGAACCAGAATCGCTCACCTGTTTGAGACTGATCATATATTACATTGTGCCTTGATGGCCATTTTGTGTATCAGATCACATTGCTTTTAGCAATTCTGAATCTGCATGTTAACTTGATGCTTCTTGAAGTTTCTGGACAGCTTAATCTGATTTAGGATTCAGTAAGACATGATGTTGATGCAGAGTGGAAGTGTATAGTTTGGCAGGCAAGAGTTATCTTTTGCACCTGCCTTTGGCAGTATTCTGTAATCAAAAAATTAAACAAAGTCAACCAATCTTACGAATACAACTGTACGAGGACTGTTCAAATATGAATGCAACTAAGCACATAAAAATGATTCCATGATAGATTTCGATGAAAAATTTATTTTGTCCCCTCAAAGTATTCCCCTTTAACAGATATACAAACTTTCAGTCTTCTGATCCAATCATTGAATGCATTTTGGTAGTCTTTTCAAGGTATACTATGAAGGCACTGGAATATTGCAGAACCGAGGTGGTTGCGCTGTACAAATTTTCGACCAGAAAGGTATTTTTTCAGCCGCGGGAACAAAAAAAAGTCACACGGGGCAAGGTCAGGGGAATACGGGGGGTGAGGGAGTTCAACAACCTTTTCCTGCTTCAGATAGTCTTGCACAATGAACGCCTTGTGCGATGATGCATTGTCATGTAGCAATCTGACATTGGCCAAACCAGTTGCGGGTCTTCGTTCTTTGAAATATTTCGTCTGCTGAGTGCAATAACGTTGTAAGTGCAAAATGGCAACTTTTCAGGAGAGACAAAAAACTGTTTTATTAAAGAATGGCATAGAAAACCATACTATAAGCTGGTTTCTTAACTTCATTGCGATTTCTTTCATTTGTGTGTGATGTTTATTGTTGAATAAATGACATTTGAAAAGAAATATTTAGCATTTAAGGGTTGATACATCATTTCTGCGCCGAGTGTTTTTTCAACTTTTTTGGTGCAAAAACGGTGTAAGTGCATCCAGCGCTAAAACGGTGTAAGTGTACAAATCTTATTTCTTTGCCTTTTACATGGTAAAGCAGTAAATTAAAGCCACTTGGTAGGTAATAGGTCACATTTTATACATTCTGCATGGTACTTACATGCTTATTCTGAAATATCAAGCAGCAGGATTCAATATTTTTGAGGTATTAAAAAACTTGGCGCAAAAATGGGGTAAGTGCACTTACACTGTTTTTGCGCCAACTTTTTTTCTAAAAGTCAGCGCAAAAACGGTGTAACTGACAAAAAAAATTCCAAAATGCTGAAATAAATCATGATTCAGGCAGAATCCAGCTGTAGAACTTATTTACCAAATGTGTCGAGTCCTAAGGCACCCATTTATGAAAAAAAACTATTTTGGCCAAAATGTCAGTTACATCGTTATTGCACTCAGCAGACGATTTATTCAATTTTCGAAGAAATTTATTCTTGTAAAACTTCGCATTTACAGATTTGCCTTTAGGCACAGCAACCTGAATAGCAGGGCCCTGATTTGAGAAGAATATGGCATACATTACCTTCTTGACGCTCATGGTCCGCTTTGCAATGCATGGTCTTTTGCAATACTTTGTTGCCCATATTTTGTTCTGAATCTTTCGTTTTGGCTCAAAAAAGTGAACCCAAGACCGTGCATTGTAATTTGGAAACTTTTTAAGCAACTTCTTGGCGCTTTGAACGCGTGTCTTTTTCTGCTCATCTGTCAACAGATGGGGAATCCATCTAGCACAGATCTTTCTCATTTTCAAATCCCGTTTCAGAATTGTATGAGCTGCTCCTAATGAGATGCCAACCATACTAGCTATTTGCCTAGTGGTGTATCGTGCATCGGTAGCAACTATTTCTTTCACTCTAGCAACCATCTTGGCAGATGTTGCTCTTTTCGGCCGACGATCATGTGGTGCATCTTCTGTTGAGCCTAGCCCACAGCTGAATTTCTTACACACCAATGAAAGACTGTCGGAAAAGACATTTCATTATGCCCATAAACCGAACATATTTCATCAAAAGTGTCTTTGCACCGTATACCAAGAATACAACGATTCTTAATATAGGACCGTATTTCAACGGTGTACTCTGACCTTCTTCCAACCATGTTTTGTATTAGTATACAAGAGTAGACAGTGTTTATCGAACGATATACATGGCTAAAGTGCACGGATTTTAACAGATTTGGTATCAATGTATAGGTAAAATGTTTTTCTACTCTGTGATATTTATTTCCAGGTGATTTTCACATTAGTGCATGAGAAAACATTCTACTTGCGTTCATATTTGAACAGTCCTCGTAACACAAACAATGCTATGGTGTATATTGCCGCTTGTGAAAAAGCCACAAGACTAAATCTTCTTGTGGACTCAGCGAGTTTGACATATACTGACTCCTCCTGAGCCGTCCCTCCCTGTAAATCTTATATGCAATTACTACACAGGTGCTTTGAAGAATTTCAAGATGGCTGCCATCTGGGATATGAGAATGCAACAATTTTAGCAATTCTGAATCTCCATGTCACCCAAATGCCTCCCACCAATTTTAACTCAATGCAACAGACCATTCGGTAGCAGATGTGGAATGGTACTAAGAAGTCTGAATCTCTGTGTCTAACCAATGCCTTCCATCAAGTTTCGGCTCAATCCAACTTGATGTAGATTGAAGATTTTCAAGCTGGCCAACATGGAAGCCATCTTTAGATAACAGAACAGAATAAGTTCAGCAATTCTGAATCTCCATGTTGCCCAAATGCCTCTAATCAAGTTTCAGCTCCATCCGACCTTTAGTTCAGGAGGAGTTGTATTTTGAAGGATTTTAAGATGGCCGCCATGGTGGCCATCTTGTATATTGGAATGGAACAATTTTAGTAAATCCGACTTTCCATGTCGCCCCAATGCCTCCCAAAAAGATTCAGATAGATCTGACCTCTCGTTTGGGAGGAGATGCCTTGAAGAAATACAACTTGGCCTCCTTGCGCAGCCATCTTGGTTATTGGAACAGAACAATTTTAGCAAATCTGAATCTCCTTATCGCCCCAATGCCTCCCATCAAGTTTCAGCTCAATCCAATCTTTGGTTTGAGAAGGAATGTCATTTGAAGAATTTCAGGATGGCAGCCACAAGGGCCATCTTGGATGTTGGAACAGAACAATTTTAGCAAGTTTAAATTGCCATTTCACCCCCGATGCCTTCCATGAAGTTTCAACTTGACCCAACCTCCTCTTTGGCAGATGTCGTTCGAAAAATTTAAAGATGGCCACCACGGCGGCCATCTAGGATATATGAATCGAACGGTTTTAGCAAATCTGAATCTCCATGTCACCCCGATGCCTCCCGTCAAGTTTCAGCTTGATCAGACCTCTGGTTTGGAGGGGATGTCCTTTGAAGAATTTCAAGATGGCAGCCATGGTGGCCATCTTGGATTTCAGAACGGAACGATTTTAGCAAATCTGATCTCAATGCCTAAATATCCTGATGCCTCCCATCAAGTTTCAGCTCCATTCGACCTTTGGTTTGGGAGATGTTGTTTGAAGAATTTCAAAATGACTGCTAAGGCGGTCATTTTGTACATCGGAGTGGAATGATTTTAGCAAATCTGAATCACCATGTCAACCGGATGCCTCCCATCAAGTTTCATCTCAATTCGACCTTTGCTTAGGGAGGAGATGTCATTTGAATAATTTCAAGATGGCTGCCATGGTGGCCATCTTGCAAATCCAAACAGAACCATTTTTGCAAATCTAAATCTCCATGGCACCCAAATGCCTCCCATAGAGTTTAAGCGCAATTTCCATCCTGCACATAATCCCCGCGAGGGGGTGATGCAGTATAGATATAGATAGATAGAATTCGAACCTTTGGTTCAGGAGGAGATACCGTTTAAAGAATTTCAAGAAGGCCACCATGGCTTTCATCTTTGATATCTGAAAGGAACGATTTCAGCACATCTGAATCTCCATGTCATCCCGATGCCTCCCAAGTTTCAGCTCAAATCAATCTTTGATTCGGGAGGAGATGTCGTTTGAAGAATTTCAAGATGGCTGACATGGCGACCATCTTGGATATCAGAACGGAACGATTATAGCAAAGCTGTTTCTCCATGTCACCCTGATGCCTCCCATAAAATTTCAGCTCAATTCGACCTTTGCTTCGGGAGATGTCGTTGGAAGAATTTCAAGATGACCACCATTGTGGCCATCTTGGATATCGGAATGGAACCATTTTAGCAAATCTGAATCTTCATGTCACCCCGATACCTCCATTCAAGTTTCAACTCAATTCGACCTTTGATTTGGGAGTAGATGTCATTGGAAGAATTTCAAGATGGTAGCAATGGTGGCCATCTTGGAAATCCTAATGGAACCATTTTAGCAAATCTGAATCTCCATGTCACCAGGATGCCTCCCACTATGTATCAGCTTAATCTGCCATCTGGTTCGGGAGAAGATATCGAAAATGTGAAAAGCTAACGATGAAAGGACAGACAGATGGATGACAAACGACGGATAACAGGTCACTGCATAAGCTTACCTGGAGCTTGCTGCAGGTGAGCTAATTATCTGGGGCACTGACTTCCTTATTTATTCTCAAAAACTTAAGATTGTAGCATAGCTTCAGATAAAGCACTCTTTTTTTTCATCTGAAAAGTGTCAATATTTTTCTTACTTCTACATCAAAACATATGTTGTGGGAACTCATTGAAAGTGCCTCAGTGAGTTGCTTCTAATGAGTACCCACAACATATTTTTGGAACAATATAAGAAAAATAAAGTGTGGATATCCATCTTATCTGGGGCTATCTGTATCTTGTAGGTACACGTACTTGTAACAGCCACCAAAGGCGAATATAACAAGCACCAACAATCTATATTCAACCAGGAAATTTATCATGTTGTTATCTGAAAAATACCAGACATTACGTGATAGAGTCTGTGTAATGTTTGTTTGTTTGTATTGGAGTTGAATACCCCACTAAGCCCCACTTTATTTGTAAAGAAAACTGGGATTTACAGGGGTAGACATTACTTTTGTAATTTCCACTCCAAGACATTGGCCCACAACCAACGTTTGGGGTTACAGCTATTGTAACAGATACAAACGTCTTGTGGTTGTTGTATTTTTTTTACCTATTCAGAATCACTATCATCACTTTCATCTTCCTCAGACGTATCATGCTTGCTATCTACTATCTTATTGTGAGCCCGTTTTAAATGTTGCTTGAAGTTACTATATCGTGTAAAGGCTGTGTCACACATCCTGCAGTTAAAGGGCTTGGTATCCCAGTGTCTGCGTGAATGCAAGTCCAGCATGACTGCTGTACGAAATCCTCGCCCACATTCTTCACAATGATATGGTTTATCTGGATCATGGGACTCCATATGTTTCTTCAAACCTGTCACTTTTTTACCACATATTTTACACTGATGTCGTGGAGGCTTTATACCCATATGTGCGTATTCTATATGCCTTTTAAGGTGATGACTGTGGATGAAAGTTGCATCACATGTTTTACAATGATACTGTCTTCCAAACTTGTGGAATCTCATGTGTTTTCTAAGCCCTTCTTTTGCTGTAAAAGTTTGGGGACATTCTGGACAAGAAATCTTCTCATCAGAACGATAGTGAATGGATTTGACATGCTTTTCTAAGTAGTCCTTACATTTGAAAAGCTTTTCACAATTAGGGCATTTATAGTTAGCAATTTTAATGTGTTTATTCATATGCATCTTGAGATGACTTTTGTTGTCAAACCTCCAATCACACTGCTCACATTTGAATTTTTTTACAATTGTAGAAGGATCTAAATGCTTGTGTTTGATATGTGTTGTAAGATTAGTTTGATTTGCACATAAAAGACCACAGGTATCACACTTAAAATTCTTTATTTTATCATGAACAACTTTTTTGTGCTTCTTTAAATCACCTGGATCTCTAAATGTCCTCCCACAAACATCACAACTGACCTTTTCACCTGTGTGTGAGCGATTATGAAGAGTGAGGCTGGCACTAGCTTTGTAACTTTTTCCACAAATGTTGCACACATAAGGACGGGCACTTGAATGTATATGTCTGACATGGCTTTCCACATGTCCTTTTCTTTTGAAACCTTTCCCACAGACCTTACATAAGTATTTACGATCTTGATTTTCATGGCATCTTGCAGTGTGTTGTCCAAGCCTGATGGATGATGTAAATGACAAGCTACAGATGCTGCATGTATATGGACGTTCATTTGAATGTGTACGCTGATGATCTTCTAAGCGCTTTTCTGAATAATATGCCTTTGGACAAAGTTTACAATGGAATGGCTTAATACCATGTTTTATTCCATGATACTTAAGTTTCCTTTCATTTGGGCATATTCTACCACATATTCTACACTCTAAAGACGATTTTCCATGTTTGGCCATATGCTTCTCTAAACCTGTTAATGTGTTATAGGTATACAGAGGGCCACAGAAGCAACACATCAGGTTAAATTTCAAATGAATCCGGCTATGGATTAACAGACTTTCGACATTTTTCATATTCAATGAGCAAACTTTGCATTGCACTGACCCCTTTTTTAGCCTTTCATGTTGCTTATCATTTCCTTTATTAACTTTTTCAATTTCTGCATTTGCAGAGCAATCTTTGAATGTCAAACTGGTATCAATAGCCTTCAGATGAACACAACATTCCGAGATATTAAACTTCTCTAGCAATGCCTTATCAGTTACTCTGCTGTCATTCACATCATGAAATGATTCACAATCAGTAGTTGTTTCAATAAATTGACCTTTTGTTTTATCCAGATCACTATCAGAATCACAACAATATGGATTTGTCTCTGACCCACTTGTGTAATCTTCCAACACTGTACTTTCGTCGCTGTCAGTTTGTTCTGTTTTGATTTCTGTTGTATGAGAACTTTCAAAATGATCAACTGTGTTTAAAACTTCTTTAAGACAAAGTTTCTCAGGGTCATCAATTCTTTGTTCTCTAGTCTGTTCAAGTTCAACCATTTCAATGCTTCTCCTTAGTGTTTCTTTGCTAAAACCATTTTTGCTTTCAAGGTTACCAAAAATTATTTCATCAATTTCTTCAAAATGTTTTTCTATAGTTTCAACAAGATTTTCACATGTAGCCTGAGCACAATCATCCAGTACTTCTTTTTTAATGTTGCTAGCATAATCTATATCTCCAGTCATATCAAAGTCTAAACTCAAAGTGTGGGAAGCACTTTCTGGGTTGTTGTTAGGCGGCTCATTAGCTAAATGATCCCTGGCCTCATTTAAAATTGGTTCAACCTTTAAACTGGTATCCTGACATGGAACTGTAGCTGGTACATCTGTTTGATTTATTTTTTCACAAACTGCGGATTCTGTTACATCAACTGGCTCAGATTTAATAATTATATTACTTTGGCTGTCTTCTGTATTTTGTTCATTGGCTTGTGGCAAGGGATCTATCGGTATTTCCTTTTTTATGCTGGCTGGCTCCGCTAGTAATCCCACTGGTTTCATGTTGGTTTCAAGAACTGCCTCCATGGTAGACATTCCAATCCAAGGTCTTTGTTCCGGCAGACAGTTTATACTTCTCTCATGTTATCTATCTATTTCACTGGGAAAACCACAACAAACAGCTGAGCTTTGCCTCAATAACCTAAGAAAGTAAAACACAGTTAAATTCCCCAATTAACTCTTATCCTGGTGAAAAAATTCATTTAGTGACACCCTTTCTGATTTTCAACAAAACAAACATTACCAGAACGCACCTATACAAATACATTATAAACTTTACTGCCAAAAAAATGTAAATTTTAAGGTGAAAAATTGTGATTTTTTTCTTATTTCTGCTCAAAATATAGATTGTGGGTACTTGTTAGAACTACCTCATCAAGTGCCCACAATCTAAATTTTAGAGCAGAAATAAGAAAAACTAGAGAAAGTACCCCCAGCCAGTGCCATCCCCTTTTAGTGGAAATGACAATTTGTCTGTAGCATTGAGCGTTCCATATCAACTTTCCATTTAGTCCACTGAGAATAAATATTGCATTTCAACAACAAGGAGTATAATGAAAACAGTTAACACAAAACTTGGAGGTAATCAAAATGCCAAAGTCTTAATTATTGACCCATAGCCTCACCCAGGGCCTTGACCAAAGAGCTTAGATATTCCATATGAAAGTTAATACTATAGCTATATTCTGTACCAAATATGAAGAAAATCTAACATGAGGTTACAGAGATACGAGTATTCAAAACAGTTAAACACAAAACTTTGACATCAAAGTTGAGAAACTGATGGACAGCCCACCCAGGGGCTTAGCTTTTCCATATGAAAGGTAATGCTATAGAGATATCCTTTACCAAATATGAAGAGAATCTAACATGTGGTTACAGAAATATCAGCAATGAAAAAGGTTTAACACAAAAATTTGACATAAAAGTAGATGAACAGACGGACAGACAGACAGCCCACCCAGGGGCTTGACCCAGGGGCTTAGCTATTTCGTATGTAAGGTAATGCTATAGAGACATCCTTTACCGAACATGAACAGAATCTAACGTGTAGTTACAGAGATACCAGCAATGAAAAAGGTTTAACACAAAACTTTGACGTAAAAGTAGATGAACAGACAGACGGACAGACAGACAGCCCACCAAGGGCTTGACCAATGGGCTGAGATATTCCATTGAAATGTAATGCTATATCCTTTACCAAATATGAAGAGAATCTAAGATGTAGTTAGAGATGGACAGACAGACAGCCCACCCAGAGGCTTGACCCAGGGGCTTTGCTATTCAATATGAAAGGTAATGCTTTAGAGATATCCTTTACCGAATATGAAGAGATTTAACATGTGGTTACAGAGATATGAGCTATCAAAAAGGTTTAACGCAAAACTTTGACCTAAAGGTTGACGAACAGCGGGACAGACGGAAGTACGAACGAACAAACGAACGAACGAACTAACTAACTAAGAACGAACGAATCAACAAATGGACGGAAAGATGAAAACTATATACCCCCTGACATACTTCGTATGCCGGGGGTATAATAAGGTTTACCCCTTTATACCCCAGTTTTACTATATAAAAGTGGGGTTCAAGGGAGTCAAAATTAAATATGTGTGTTTTCCTGATGTATTGTATTCATTCAGTCGCAAACTGAATTACACTGCTGATCCTGATCTCATCACGAAAACACGCCTATATAATTTTGACCCCCTTGAACCCCACTTTTATATAGTAAAACTGGGGTTTCCGGGGGTATACATTATTTTTCTTATTTCTGCTCTAAAATATAGATTGTGGGTACTCGTTAGAACTGCCTCAGAAATAAGAGCAGAAATAAGAAAAATATCACAATTTTTTCATCATAAAATTTTCATTTTTTAGGCGATAAAGGTGGCCATGTGTTTGTATAGGTGTGTTTGCGTAATGTGATGACTGTTTGCAAAGGTAGGGACTATCATGTTCAGTGGAGTAAAGGTTAACTCTTATCCTGCTGTTCACGACAACCCCTATCTTTGGAAACAGTGTAGATCCAGATCAGATGGCTTCTGAAGAAGCCATCTGATCAGGATGTACACTGTTTGGCATTCATTTAATGAATTTTTAGGAATAAATTACATCAAGTGATCTGATTGGTTCAGAGTCAGAAATGGGTGTGGCTTAACTGAATATTCAGCAAGAGAAGGGTTAAGACCATCTTTTGAAGCCCTACTGCCCATACACACCGCTAGAGTTTAAGGAGCAGTCGACCCAACTCAAATCACTTTTCCAGGATAGGCTTTGACCTACATATACAGTAAAACTTGGATGGCTTGTTTACCATGGCTGAGTCGAACTCGTTCTTGTGTCCCGAGGGAATTTCTCCACGTAAGAAAAAATGAGGGTAATTAAGGAAATGTTCTCCTATTCTCTTGTAAATGTATGCTGTGTGCACTCATTAGAATCGCCTCTATGAGGCGATTCTAATGAGTACACACAGCATACAGTTTTATTATAGATCACCAAAAAGATGTCCCAAAATTAACCCCGTTATGCCTCCTGGCAGTTACCCTCAGAGGCTCGAACTACCCCTGCCTCGAACAGATTATCGTGGTCCCAAAGGTGTTCGAGCCATTGAAGTTCTACTGTAAGTGGTTTACCAGTACTCAAGTTTGGTAGGTTTCAGCTCTGCACAGAAGCACCATGCAGCTCATCTAGTTCTCTAACCTCCGATGGGTGGGGGCCCTAAGATTTCAATGTGAACGCCTGTTGCATATAATGGGGAGTAGGATTCTATTCATTATATAAAATGGGTATGGCCCCCGCCCATCGGGCTTGAAGAAATAGATGGGCTGCATGATGCTTACAAGCAGAGCTGAAACTGACCGCACATGAGAACTGGTAAACCACGTAGAGGATCTAAGCCAGCCCAGGCAAAGTGGTGCGAGTCGGACCGTCCATGTTTATAAATTGGGCGGCAGGGTTTGAGATGTCAGTTCATCTCAATGTTGTGTAAAAGTCCCATAAAATTGGAAACTATGTCTCCAAAATGACCTATACAGTGTTGAGGGGGACGTTAAACCTCAATTCAAACAAAAATATAAAATGGGTAAATGATTTCAAGCAAAGTACATCTAAAATGCCTTCCCCAAAGTTGAATTCAGTCATCTTGGACAAGCATCATGTTAACAAGACAATGTAATGAACATACACCACAACCTCATTATAACATGGTTCATTATAATACAGTTTTGGCTATAACACCGTTTCAAGAGTGATCCCAAAAATGTATAGATTATATAGAAAAATGACCGTAAATGGTCATTTTTCTATATAATCTATACATTTTTGTTTGGATATAATACGGTTGATTAATTAACATGGTTTCTTCTTTGGACCCCTTCAATAGTGTTATAAAGAGTTTGTGGTTCTCCTGTAAACCTCACTTTAGCCTTTATATACCACAACCTCAATCTGCCCCCCGCCCGTCCGGGCTTGAAGAAATAGAGTGGCTGCATGATGCTTCCACGCAGAGCTGAATCCGACTGCACATGAGTACTGGTAAACCGCTTAGAGGATCTAAGCCTGCCCAGGCAAAGCTGTGCGAGTCGGACCGTCCATGTATATAAACTCTATTGGTTTCATTGGGCGACAGGGCTTGAGATGCCATTTCATCTCAATGTTGAGTAAAGGTCCCACAAAATTGGAAGCAATGTCTCCAAAATGACCTACACAGTGTTGAAGGGGATGTTAAACCCCAAACCAAACAAAAAACCACAACCTCATTATAACACAGTTCATTATAACATGGTATTGGATATAACGAGGTTTCAAAGATGGATCCCAAAAATGTATAGATTATATAGAAAAATGACCATAAATGGTATTTTTTCTATATAATCTACATGGTTGTTTAACTAACAGGGCTTCTGATTTGGATTCCAACAATGGTGACATAAAGAGGTTGTGGTGTATAGAAACAAGAGGACCATTATGGTCTTATATCGCTCCCCTGAGCTGACAGATTTATATGTGGGACCCGGGGTGGTGCAATATTTGGGCCCTGATCTGTAAAATCATCTATAAAAGTTTTCCCTGTATAAGTCTATGTAAAACCAGTGGGCCCCAGGGCTGGGCAATTTTTTACCCCAGGCTATGATTTGAACAATCATGGCAGAGGTCCACTAGATGAAGCTTCATACCAAATATCGACGATCTGGGCCTTCTGGTTTCAGACAAGAAGATTTTCAAAGGTTTTCCCTATGTAGTCTGTATATCCAGTGGGCCCTGGGGTAATTACTTGAACAATCTTGACAGAGGTCACCTAGACCAAGATTCATACCAAATATCAGACCTAGAATTTCTGGTTCCGGACAAGAAGATTTTTAAAGGTTCTCCCTATATAAGCCTATGTAAAACCAGTGGGCCCCAAGGCGGGGTAATTTTGGCCCCAGTGCTATTATTTGAACAATCTTGGTAGAGGTACACTAGATGAAGCTTCATACATGTACCAAATATCAAAGACCCGGGCCTTCTGGTTTCAGACAAGAAGATTCTTAAAGGTTTTCCTTATATCAGCCTATGTAAAACTAGTGGGCCAGTGGGCAGGGCCATTTTTGGCCTCAGGGCTATAATTTGAACAATCTTGGTAGAGGTCCACTAGATGAAGCATCATACCAGATATCAAAGACATTGGCCTTCTGGATTCTGACAAGAACATTTTCAAAGGTTTCCATATATAAGCCTGTGTCAATAATGTAACACCAGTCCTCAATGATACAAAGTTACATGAAAATAGGCCCATTGGTTGCGGAGAAGATTTCTGAAGTGTTTTACCTTATATGGGCATGGTGGCCATATTGGTCATGTGACCACACTCATATCAATAAATTATCATATCATTTTCTTGTTTCTATAAGCTTTTATATAAAGTGGTCACAAATGTCGCAGAGGTTCCAGTGGAAAATAAGTTTTAATCTTCATATCTGAAAGGCTTCAGGCCACGGTCAAGGAATCACCTTGACCTTGAATACTCATATAGTTTTATCCATTCATTTTCTTAACTGCATCTACCAATTTTTTTTATCAGGGACCGCGGACCGGCCCCGATAGCTCAGTTGGTAGAGTGTCCGCTCCGGGAAACGGGAGGTCACGGGTTCAATCCCGGGCCGCGACATACCAAAGTCGTTAAAAATGGTACTAGCTGCTCCTCGCTTGGCACTCAGATTTACGGGGTAGAGCTAGGACTGGTCGACCCAGTGTCAGGATAATGTGACTGGGTGTGGTATCATGTAATGTGTCTGGGACATGATACTTCAGTGAGGCAGCACTATAAAAGTGAGCATTGAGCTCCCTGTCGCAACCAGACACCGTCGTAATACGACTGAAAAATTGTTGAAAGTGACGTTAAACCCGAATTCACACACATTATCAGAGACCGCAATACTTTCCGAAAAATACATGGTTTTGACTTTTCTCCTTACAAAAGTCTATGTGACCAAATTTGACCTTGGCGTAAAATAGGTAAAGGTCATCCAAGGCCCATCATTTTAACAAACTGTGATGAGCCAGAGTCCCAAATGCTATATACCAAGTTTCATGACAATTGGCCCTCTGTCTCGGGAGAAGATTTTTGAAGGGTTTTTTAGCTTATATTGTCACGGGGGCCATCTTGGTCATGTGACCACCATCTTGGTCTTGTGACCAAACTGATTATAATTTATTTTCATTTCCTTGTTCCTAAAGGTGCTTATATAAAAGGTTGCAAATGGCTTAATTGTTTTTGAGAAAAGGTCAAAGAATGACCTTGACCTGGAATATTCATGTAGTTTCTTTCAGATCACAGGCTGCAATAGTTTTTGAAAAACACACAATTTTGACTTTTTCCAATACAAAAGTCTATGTGACCAAATTTGACCTCGGCATAAAATTGGTCAACGTCATCAGAAGGTCATCATTTGAACAAACTATGTTGGGCCCCGAGTCCCAAAGCTACATACCAAGTTTCATGGCAATGAGCCCATTGGTTCCAAGGGAGAAGATTTTTTCAGTTTTTTTTTTTCCATATATGGGTATGGTGGCCATCTTGGTCATGTGACCTGGATCCCATGAACAGACTTTCCTTCCCCCATCCCATAGATGCTCCGTACGAAATTTGATTTCAATCGGCCCAGTAGTTTCAGAGGAGAAGATGTTTGAAAATGTTGACAGACAACAGATGCCAGATTACAGACAACAGAGCCTTGCCATACTAAAAGCTCACTTTTGGCCCAAGGGCTATAATTTGAACAATTTTGGTAGAGGTCCATTTGATGAAACTTAATACTAAATATCAAAGATCTGGGCATTCTGGTTTCAGACAAGCTTTTTAAAGGTTTTCCCTAAATAAAAGCCTATGTGAAACCAGTGGATCCGCATGTGAGGACATTTTTGACACAAACCATCTTGCTAGAGGACCACTAGATGAAGCTTCATACTTAATATCAAAGACCTGGGTCTTCTGTTCTTTTGCAGTGTCTTATTTGTTATTTGGCTTTGTGCTGTTGGTTCAGGTTTCGTCTGCTTTTGTGTGTGCCTCCGTGTCTTTTTCTAAAGGTGACTTGAGATGGCTGCGTTCTTAATAGTTTGAGACAAGAAGATTTTTAAAGTTTTTTTTTTTTCTGATATCCCCTTTTTGTTGCAATGGCAACCAGAGTTCTGCATGGAATGGAATTCTTTGAACAAGTTTGAGAGATGACCTCCCAAAGATCATTTCTGGAAAGTTTGGTCAAAAGCTGTTGTTGTTTACCAGGAGTTGTCGTTTAAAATAATTGTGGAAGGATGGACATACAGATGGATGGAAGGATGGATGACAATGACAGACAGTAAGCAATCACGATAGCTCCCTAGGAGCCTTCTGCTCAGGTGAGCTATAAACAAGAGGGCCCAGAGGGCCCTGATTCGCTCACCTGAATGTTAGTCTCTAGTACATTCTATTTTTAGCTCTGGTGGCCATCTTATTAGTCGGGAGTGTAACAATCTTAGCTATTTTGGTAGGGTGTCACCTAGGCAACATTCCTGTGAAGTTTCAATCAATTTGACCCAAGAGTTTAGGAAGAGTTCACGTTTGGAGCAAAGGGGGAGTTCCAGCCTATAGTAAATTTCCATAGGGTTCTGCCCACGCACAGATGTCCATGATATTGTGCATAATTAATACCTGGTAAATGACTGTTCATTATTTAGCTATTTCACTCTCATATCTGTGTTCATTATAAATCTACAATGTTTTGTTTATTTCTGCATCTGAAAATAGGGGTACCCACAAACAAGTATACATATACACAACAGCTTCTTATGTGTTGGAGTTATTTTGTTCTCAGGCATCACTGTAGTCATTTGAGATTATTTTTGTATCACATTTACTAATGTTCAGGTAAAGTTCTATAGACCATGCTCAATTTCATATGGAGGAGACCCTAGACTTCACATCCATAAAATCTTTTTAATATTAAAATGGCCGGTATATGTGTAGAAGATTTTATCAAATTTTCTTGAAAATCTGAGACCGGTAACATACTGCATTTGAACATTGAATAGTAATGGTCAGATTTTTAATTTTTTCAAACCATTTGTAGATATGGTATAACATTTTCAATCGAGAAATTGCTCGATAATAATATATATGAACATGAATATATGTATGTTAAAACCATGATGTGTATAGTATGAGCTCAGATAATCAGCAGCTGTATCAGTTATGGTACTCTGGTGGACACCAATAACACAATTTATTTTGAGCGTTCATTAACAATTCAATAAAAATATATTTCATTATATATCAAGAGTTTTTGTATTTAATGTAACCTTAAAGCTTGCTGAAGCTTATTATGACAAAGACTGTTGAATTGGCAAGTAAAATGGATGGTTCTGTAAACCAGACAATTTTCTTGATTCTGTAATAAGTATGTATTATGCAGTATTATAAGTATGATGCAGTCATCTTAAAATGTTTGAAAAGTCTGTCATACCGGAATGGCACAGCTTGCTTGAATAGCCAAGATTTATGATGTTTTTATTATGGTGTGCCAGGTAGTTCATAATACCACAGACTTTTGGCCCACTGTATACACAGATTACCGTAGACAAAATGGAAACACTGTTGTTTTGGCTCTTTTGCCACTGACAATGTCCCCTCAAAATCTGAACTAAGCTACAGTCTACTTAAAACGTAACAAATGTCGCCTGCTGTGCAAATCCGTGTAAGAAAGTTATATTCTTATATATGATCTGGAAAACAACCAGTTATTTTTGAGTAACATGATTTAATATGTAATAGAGAAGACTACCGGTATTCATACTTTCAAACGATTTCAGAGGCAGAAAAGAGCCAACAGTATATTTGCTATCAGTGCTATAGAAAAATATAAAGCCAACTGCAGATTTTGGCTCCGCAAATATGCTAGTAGTACAGCTAACAGCTGATTCACGCCATTTGTAAAACTGATGAATATAGAGTAAAGAAAGCTTAACATTGATGGCAAGTTCTGTATACATATGACTAAATATGCGAATGTTATAACTTCATCTAAATACAATATCAGCTATAAAATAGATTTGTTACAGCAACTTGCCTTCCACCTATTTCATTTAGGGAGGTGTATGCCAAATGACAATTCTACAACTAGTTCCAGTGTGACTAGCTCTGCATTTATTTTGAAGACTAAAACATTGTACCTTACACTTTTGCAGATGTTATAATGAACCTAGAAAAAAAATGCAGAAAATTCTTTCCATGATCTCACAAAACTTTTGGTGGGGGAGCGGAGTGTGAGTCTCTTTGACCAAGTGATGTAAGAAAACATCAACAATACAAGGACCAATCAATCATACGAACAAATCAGAAAATCAGTCTGACCCTTCAAGTTTGCAAATTATTGACTGCTGTTTTATTTTAAAGAAGAAAATGACAACAACAAAAATAATTAAGGAAAAAATAGGATTATGAAAGTAATTAATTAAGCAAATCCATAACGTCATTGAGTATTACTGACATCAAGTGTCTTTGTATTGCAGGGTTTAAAATGTACAAGAAGGCCAAATAAAATAGGGTAAAAAGATCCACCATGTCTTATTCCTATTGTGTCAGAATGTAATTTTTTCAGCAATATTGTCAACAATAACATTCATCATGGACAGTGCATGAATGCATTTTATTTTTCTCTTTAAAATTTTTGGATAAAACTTGACTTGTATACGTTGATAATGTACGTTCTCATTTACTTTTTATTTTTTTTTTTATTTTTTTTTTGGGGGGGGGGGGGGGGGGGTTATTATATAAATGCCTATGCTAAGCTTTGTATGATAAGGTGGCCCTAAATGGACATAAAACGCAATAAAAATACACTTTATGGAAATCTTGTCCCCTGGTACTGAAACTGATTTTGACACAAAAATTGACCTGAACCCATATCTAGCTTTCAAAAACATTGTTACCGGTTTCTGATTTTATTGAAATTTGTTTGCTATATAGAGCACATATGTGGCCTGTTTTATATGCAATATCTTGGGGTGACAAGATCAGTAACACATCTAATACTTATGATGAACATCTTAATCTTTGCAAATTTTCATGACAAATAGAAATGTTGTAAATAAATTTATCAGGAAGATTAAAAGACATAGACACATTTACATTTTTTGTATTAGATTAATCCTTATGGAGTTCTGTTGCCAATCAAAGCAACAAACTTTGAAAATAATCATACCAATTGATTTAAGACTGAAAAGTTCACAGGTGTGTATGACCTCTACAAGGGATTACCTCAGGGACCTCTCCTGAGACCTATAGTAATTTATCAAATGAAACAAAGTTATATATATAGTTGATAGACCCCAAGTAAACAACAACTGAAGTTTCAAGAAAATCTGTGTGTGGGCAGATTTGGAACTCCCCCTTTACAATGTTTTTCTATTTTTAGCTCTGGTGGCAATATTGTTCATCAGAACGTGATCCTTTTAGCTATTTTGTCATCTAAGCAACAGTCCTATGAAGTCTGAATGAAATCGGCCCAAGGGTACAGGAGGAGTTGTCGTTTGAAGATTTTTTCTATTTTTAGTGACCATCTTGTCAGTCAGAGCAAAAATGATTTTAGCTATTTTGGTAGGGAGTCACCTGGGCAACAGTCCTGTGAAGTTTGAATTAAATTGGCACTAGGGTTTAGGAGAAGTTCGCATTTGAAGCAACTTAACAATGTTCTTCCATTTTTAGCTATGATGGCCATTTTGTTCATCTGATTGTTTTAGCTATTTTAGTATTTAGTCATCTAAGCAATATTCCTATGAAATTTGAATGAAATTGACCCAATGGTACAGGAGAAGTTGTAGTTTGGAGATTTTTTCTATTTATAGGAGAGAGTCACCTACATAAAATTCCTATGAAGTTTAACTGAGTGAGTGAGTGAGTTATAGTTTTACGTCCCACCAACAGCTAAGGTCATACGGAGACGGGACCTCGGTTTAAAGACTCATCCAAAAGTCTGGAGAAGCCCGGGATCGATCCTACGATCCCTGGTTTACAAGGCAAGTAGCGTAACCACTGCACCGCAGAGGCTTCTATGAAGTTTAACTGAAATTGGCCCAAGGGTTTAGAAGGAGTTTGCTTTTGACACAAATTTACGATGGTTTTTTATTCTATTTTTAGCTATGGTGGCCATTTTGCTCATCAGAGCAGGATCGTTTAAGCCATTTTGGTAAAGGGTCATCTAAGCAACATTCCTATGAAGTTTGAATGAAATTGGACCAAGGGTACAGGAGGAGTTGTCGTTTGAAGATTTTTTCTATTTTTAGCTATGGTGGCCATCTTGTTCATCAGAGCAGAACGATTTTAGATATTTTGGTAGGGAGTCAACTACAGAACCTTCCTGTGAAGTTTGAATCAAATTGGCCCAAGGGTTAAGGAGGAGTTTGTATTTGAAGCAGATTTATGATGTTTTTTCTTTTTTTTAGCTATGGCAGCCATTTTGCCAATCCAAGCAGAACCCTTTTAGCTATTTTGGTAGAGGGTCACCTAAGCAACATTCCTATGAAGTTTGAATGAAATTGTCCCATGGGTATGGGAGGAGTAGTCATTTAAAGATTTTTTTTATTTTTAGTTCTGGTGGCCATCTTGTTCATCAGAGGGGGGAGATTTTAGCTATTTTGGTAGACAGCAACCTTAGCAACATTCCTATGGAGTTTAACTGAAATTGACCCAAGAGTTTAGGAGGACTTAACATTTTAAACAAATTGTTGACATTTTTCTATTTTTGGCTCTAGTGACCATATTGTTCATTAGAGCAGAACAATTTTAGCTATTTTGGTAGAGGGCCACCTAAGCAACATTCCTATGAAGTTTGAATGAAATTTGTCAAGTGGTATGGGAGGAGTAGCCGTAAAATATTTATATTTTTAGCTCTGGTGGCCATCTTGTTCAATGGAGTTGAATGATTTTAGCTAGTTTGGTAGAGAGCCACCATGGCAACATTCCTGTGAAGTTTAAATGAAATTGGCCCAGGGGTTTAGGAGAAGTAGTCATTTAAAGCAATTGTTGACGGCGGACAACAAACGACGGACAACGGACATTGACTGATCACAGTAGCTCACCATTAGCACTTCGTGCTCAGGTGAGCTAAAAAATCAGGTAAATTTTCTTTGATTATTTTTTTTTGTTCATCTCAAGTATGGTTTTCATACTTTACTTTTCATTTAATAAGAGGGCCCAGAGGTTTCTATTTCGCTCACCTGAGTGTCAGAGTCTCTAGTACATTCAAAATAACTAGGATTTTTCTTCATAGGAATATGTATGTTTAAATTTTAGAATGACAGGCTGGAGATTTAAGAACTGTTTCATACAGGCCTTGGGAGGAATGCGATGTTGCTTGACAGATTTGGGGCCTTTCAACCCATTAGGATCATGTCAAATGTGGTCAGTTACCACACTGTTCCTGGACAGGCTTAGACCCAAGTGGTTAACCAGTACTAAGTAAACATATACTTTATCCAGTACCGTAATCTTGAATCAGTAGAAGGGGAGGATGATAGCAGAAAATATTTCAGGATTTATTTCCATAGAAGTATGTGGCTGGATTGGATCTTAAACCTGCAACCTCTAGCTTCTCAGTCAGATTTGCTTCCAACTCCCCTAAGCAGCCTGGTTCCCCATCTATATGCAATGGGCAAAGAAATGAATGACCCCCTAAGTTTTGAGGAACTAGACAAAGCTGTGTAACAAATATCGAAGACCTGGGCCTTTTGGTTTCAGGAAAAAGATTTTTAAAGGTTTTCCCTATATAAGTCTATGTAAAACAAGTCGGTCCCAGAATGGGTCAATTTTTGGCCCCAGGGATATATTTTGAACAATCTTGGTAGAGGTCCTCTACATGAAGATTTTTTAAGGTTTTCCCCTATAAGGGTCTATGTAAAACATGTGATCCCTAACGCAGGGCCAATTTAGTGATCCCTAAGCCAGGGCCAATTTAAATTGGCCCCGTCGCTATAATTTTAACTACTTTGAGGTAATGGTCCATTAGGCGAAGCTACTTAACCAAAATCAAAGACCTGGGCCTTCTAGTTTCAGACAAGAAGACTTAACCCTTCTCTTGCTGTTCATGACAATCCCTATCTTTGCAAACAGTGTAGATCCAGATCAGATGGCTTCTGAAGAAGCCATCTGATCAGGATCTACACTGTTTGGCATTCAGTTTATGAATTTGTAGCAATAAATTACATCAAGTAATTTGATTGGTTGATAGACAGAAATGGGTGTGGCTTAAATGAATTTTTTTTTTTTTTTTTTTGGTTTGGGTTTTACGGCCCTTTCAAGATTATTTCACTCATATCGAGCCGATCGTCAATCAGAGGTGGGCGAAAACCGGAGTACCCGGAGAAAAACCACCTGACCTTCCGTTGCAGAACTTGGCGTCTCACACGTGGCCCGAGCGAGGCTCGAACCTACGGCGGTGAGAGACCTAATGACTAAGAGTCAGCGCTCTTATCCACTAGGCCACGGAGGCCCGTTTAAAATGAATATTCAGCAAGATAGGGTTAAATGTTTTCCCTATATACTGTAAGTCCATGTTAAGCATGTGGACCCCTGGGTAGGGCCATTTTTGGTCCCATGGCTATAATTTGACCAATCATAGCAGAAGTCCACCAGTCAAAGCGGTGTACCAATTATCAAAGGCCTGGCCCTCTGGTTTCAATCAAGACGCTTTCAGAAGTTTTCCATAAATAAGTCTATGTTAGACAAGTGGGCCCCTGGGTGGGGTCATATTTGCTCCAGAACTACAATTTGAACAAATTTGTAGAAGTCCACAAGAGTAAGAAGAAGGTATGTATTAAATATCATAGGCATGGGCCTTTTAGTTTCAGTCAAGATGATGTTTGCAGGTTTTCCTTATATTAGCCTAAGTAAAACCAGTGGACCCTGGGGCTGGCCATTTCTATCCCCAAGGCTATCATTTGAACAATCTTGGTAGAGGTTCATTAGATGAAGCTTCATACCAAATATCAAAGACCTGGACCTTCAGGTGACAGAGATATTTAAAGGTTTAGCTTATATAAGTCTGTGTAAAACCGTTGGGGCCCAAGGGCGGGCCAGTTTTGGCCTGAGGGATATAATTTGAACAATCTTGGTAGAGGTCCACTAGATGAAGCTTCATACTAAATATCAAACACCTGGGAATTCTGGTTTCAGACAAGAAGACTTTTTAAAAGGTTTCCCTATTTAAGTCTATGTAAAACTGGTGGACCCTGGGACGGGGCCATTTTCGGTCCCAGGGCCACAATTTGAACAATCTTGGTAGAGATCCATTAGATACAACTTCATACCAAATATCAAACATCTGGGCCTTCAGGTTTCAGACAAAAGTTTTCCCTATATATGTCTATGTAAAACCTGTGGTCCTCGGCGCCGGGGGACACTTTTCAGGGTTCGCGCTAGGATTTTTTTTTCTTTCGCCATCACTTTCGCCAATCTAATTTTTTTTTAGCCAAAATCTTAAAACCTGAGCCAGTTGAAGAAACTTCTTCGCAAAATGCAGAACATGGATAAAAAAGATCTGCTGTACAATTTTCTTTGGCACTTAAAGGGTTGAAGCTTAAATGCACAGACCCTCCTTTTGTGGCCTTTATGGACGTGTGTAATGGGCTGTACATGTAGGTGCGCCTAAAGACCCAAGGTTTTTCGATCAAACCAACACGGTCACACGTCAAACCAGTCATCTATGCTGTCCTACCGACAGATAGCTTAGCAAAATCCATAGACCAAAATCATTTAGATAGCTTGAGTTTTCCGACTTCCAGCGGCATTACCTTCTCTCCCTAAAATGCAACAAAACCTTGCTTGAATGCTTTTGTTTCTGCTCCAACAAGTAAGCGTTTTTAAGTCATGGAGGCTGCCATTTTGGTTGATCACATGATCACACTACCGTAAAAATACGGCTGTAAGACGAGGATTTTTCCCTCCAAAATGGGCCTCAAAAATGGCCCCGCCTTATAGCCGAGGTCATGGACTGCATGCTTTTTTTCCGGCAATGTCCGGCGATTGCCACAAACCACCGCTACCATTTAGCTGCACAGGATCGGTAAATGACGTCATCCGACTACAGCACCCCAACATGTATTTAATGTCATTATATGTGTATCTATTTCATTAAAAAAAACGTTAGGAACAGGGTAAAAAATATTTTCTCGATAGCTAAACGGTTGTGAATAGAGGTGGATAGAAAACCAGCGCTTTGCACAGCTCCCGAATTATCCCCAGAATCTCCGTGTCAATAACCAACAACAGCGTTCGACTTTTCCGGCTCAGCGTCTGCTATTTGGCGCCAAAACGTAACCATACATGAGATCGTAAAAAAGTCCATTTTTATTACCGTTAGATGTAGCTAATTGTCTGAGGAGCGATTAAATCATTTTCACATTGATTGTGGATTAAATTTTATGATTGACGAAACTTGACCATATTTTCACACCTTATCGACACGCACCGCAGGGTGGCAATTATATTAAAGGGATTAACAACAGTGTCATACTTGAACCGTAATAAATACACAAATGGTTGTCTTTGAATTGACAGTGCAGCAATTATAGCGATTTACATACTGGTAAAGTTTTACCGGATTTAAGGACTCAAAAAGACTGGCAGTTATAGACGATTTTTTTTTTGCACTTGTCCGACCGGGCGTCATAAGGTCAAAGTGCAGTTGCCCGGTCAGCCGGGAAAAGGATTTGTCAGTCCTGTCGTCTATTAAATAGGTGGAAGAAAAGGTGTAAAATACACGTGTCAGTAAATGGCTTTAAGTCGGCAATAACCGGGATGGGACTTCTGTTTCTTTTTTATAGTTTTTTTTATCGCCACTAGTTTTCGCCAAATGACACAGATTTGCGCCAGATTCATTTTCTTTTCGCATTTGGCGACTTTGGCGACCGCTAGTGCGAACCCTGCTTTTGGCCCAAGGGCTATAACTTGAATAATCTTGGTTGAGGTCCATTAGACATAACTTCATACCAAATATCAAACACCTGGGCCTTCTGGTTTCAGACAAGAAGATTTTTAAAGGTTTTCCCTATATAAGTCTATGTAAAACCGGTGGTCCTCGGCATGAGGGGACTTTCAGCCCAAGGGCTATAACTTGAACAATCTTGGTAGATGTCGATTGGATACAACTTCATATCTAATACATGTATCAAACACCTGGGCCTTCTGGTTTCAGACAAGAAGATTTTTAAAGGTTTTGCCTATGTAAGTCTATGTAAAACTGATGGCAGCATTTTTGACCCCAGGGCTATAATTTGAACAATCTTGGTAGAGGTCCATTAGATGAAGCTTCATACCAAATATAACAGACCTGGGCTTTGCGGTTTTAAGTTTTCAGCAAAAATATTTATTTTTAGCTCCTGTGACCTAGATGTACAATGGACCAGAACCATTTGAACAAATTTGAAAGGGGGCCACCTAAGGATCATTCGTGTGAAGTTTGGTCAAAATCCGATCAGTGGTTTAAGAGATGTTGTTTGAAAAAATTGTTTATGCACACACGGGCGGATGCACAGATGGATGCACGACAGAAAAAAGGTGATCCCAAAATCTCACCTCGTACTTTGTGACATGTGAGCTAAAAAGGAATTCCAAGTGCAGGTGGTGCATTAGTCTTTCCCTAAATAAAGTTAACATGAATACATGACTGAGATGATTATTTTCACTGTTCAAAGGGCTATAGCTCCACAAGGAAGTACAGTATAGCTCCAATATATCGTGGTAGTCGGGGTCCATAGCCCGAAAACCGCGATGTGGTCGGAGCGCGATTTAAGTCGCGGTAGTTTGCCGAGATGCCAATACAAGTCGCGGCGATACCACGGGCCGAAAAACTATACAACAACAAAACTATCATTTTATTGTGTTACGATATCGGGTAAGTGTAAAAAAAATCATCTACAACTGTGTCTTTTTGAGTCCTTAAATAAGGTAAAACTAGACCAGTAAGTAAATCGCAATAATTGCTGCACTGTCAATTGAGAGACAAACCATCTGTGTATTTATTACGGTTCAAGTATGACACTATTGTTAATCCCTGTCATATAATTGCCACCCTGCGGTGCGTGTCGATAAGGTGTGAAAATATGGTCAAGTTATGTCTCTAATTGGCGTTTATTCTCCAATCATAAAATTTAATCCACAATCAATGTGAAAACGATTTAATCGCACCTCAGAAAATTAGCTACATCTAACGGTGTGTGTGTGAATTCGGGTTTAACGTCGCTTTCAACAATTTTTCAGTCATATCACGACGGTGTCTGGTTGCGACAGGGAGCTCAATGCTCACGTTTATAGTGCTGCCTCACTGAACTATCATGTCCCAGACACATTACATGATACCACACCCAGTCACATTATCCTGACAATGGATCGACCAGTCCTAGCTCTACCCCATAAATCTGAGTGCCAAGCGAGGAGCAGCTAGTACCATTTTTAACGACTTTGGTATGTCGCGGCCCGGGATCGAACCCGAGACCTCCCGTTCCCCGGAGCGGAAACTCTACCAACTGAGCTATCGGGGCCGGTACATCTAACGGTAGATGTTTGCATATTAAAAACGGACTTTTCTGCGATCTCGTGAATGTTTATGTTTTGGCGCCAAATAGCAGACGCTGGGCGGGAAAATTCAAACGATGTTGTTGGCTATTGACACGGAGCTTTTGGGGGATAATTCCGGAGCTGTGCAAAGGGCTGAAAATATTTTTTACCGGTTTCAAACATTTTTTTTTTATGAAAGAGATACACACAATGACATTAAACATGTGTGGAGGTGCTGGAATCGGATGACGTCATTTACCGATCGCGTGCATGAAAATGGTAGTTGACATCGTTGTCTGATTGAGCATTGACTGGATTACTCAGTTATGACAAGTCTGGGGATTAAGATTAATTGTTCGCCAATACCTGTTCTAACTGACGCTAATTGGATTATTTGGTTATAATGTGTGAACTGACTATTTGCGCCTGGTTTAACCTGGTTTTAAATAAATTTTAACAACTTAAAACTCTTATCTTTTTTTAATTATGATTTTTTAAGGGAAAAAAAAAAACGGGATCCACGGCGCGACCGCGATAGATTGGACATCGCGAAATATCGGAACGCGATATATTGGAGCTATACTGTATACCAAAACTTCAGTTCTTATTTTCTGCAGAACCATTCATGGTGCTTTATCTTTGTGTGAAGTTTACGGAAAATAACTCTTGTTTACAGGGTAGATACATGTATATACCAATTTGTTCATGTGAAAGGCTGCAGACAAGCAATTTCTGGCCTAAAATTGACAATTTTGGTAGCCTGTGACCTTGAAAATAAGGTCAAGATCACCAAAGCAAACCAAATCTTTGGTAGGTTGCAATGATATATTGTACAAAGTTTGACCAAATTAATGTCATCTATTCATTCAAGAGACAGGGTACAGACCAGCCAAAATTGACAGTTTTGGGGGTCTGTGTCCTTAAAAAAAGGCCAAGGTCACCAAAATCTAACCAAATCTTTGGTTGTTTGCAATGATATACTTACCAATTTTGACCAAATTCCATTGATTTGTTCATGAAATAGGGTGCAGACACAAAGGTTAACAAAATCTAACGGGTGTTTTCCTCTACTGTAGTGATGTAACCTTCCAAGTTAAGTCAGAATCCATCAAAAGGTTCAAGAGATATAAAGCTTCAAACAGACTACATGATAGAAATGGATATGTTCAATGTTTAAGGGGCAATAACTCCATAAGTGGGAAAATCAGAGTTATGGTTCATATGTTCTGCATGTCATCTCATGGTGCTCTACTTATCTATGAAGTTTCGTGAAAATATCTCAAATGGTATCCGATAGAAATATGGAGCGGACAAAAAAATTTGACAGAAATGGCTATGTTCAATGTTTAAGGGGCAATAACTCCAAAAGTAGGAAAATCAGAGTTATGGTTCATATGTTCTGCACATCGTCTCTTTTGAAGTTTCGTGAAAATATCTCAAATGGTATCTGAGTTATTGAGCGGACACGAAACTTTGACAGAAATGGATATGGGCAATAACTCCAAAACTAGGAAAATCAGATTTACGGTTCATATGTTCTGCACATCGTCAAATATCTCAAACAGTATCAAACTTATGGAACGGACACGAAACTATGAGGCACTCACAGACCCATACATTCTAATATTTCTGCTTTAAGGGCTATTTCTTTTGTTATTTTCTTTTGTTTACAGAATAAATCTATTTTTTTGCTATTGTTATCTAATCCTAACACTAGCCCATAAAACCTGAATGTTCACCGGGACAGACACTAAAAATGTCAGAGGGTATTACTATAACATAATACCCCGCAACTTTTTGAGTTGCAGGACATACAAGAGCTGTCACTATAGGTGACCAATGCCCACCGTGGAAGCCAATTTCTGAGTTTTTGCAAAATTTGAAAGGGAGATAATTCAGCCAAAAATAACAACAGAGTTATGGCCCTTGGTCAGAATGTAGCCCTTGTGATGGTGAATAAGTGTGTGAAGTTTCATGGGGCTAGGTCAAATACTTTTGAAGTTATGATCAAGGTTAAAGTTTTTGTGAGGGACAGACAGACAGATGATGATGATGATGATGATTTCGCGTTTAACGACGCGTCAACCCTCTTTGTGGGTCATAAGCGTCAAACGGTTAATGGTTAAACGGCATGAATAATTATGACGATATTCAAAGTAACAAGTCAGAATGATAATGTATAAAAATCTGAAACAGTTAAATCTTATGAAAAAGACCAATTTCTTTTAAGAATAAAATAATGTTATCAACAGGTACATCTCGAAACAGTTTTTGCAAAGTGTCAGCTTTGAAATATAAACACAAACACACACAGTCAATTAAGATATGTTTCACAGTGAATGGCTGATCACAACCTACACAAGAAGGCTGATCATCACCATTAAAAAGATAAGAATGAGTAACTCTAGTATGGCCGATGCGCAGTCGTGTTAATACTACGTCCTCTTTTCTGGAAAACTGTGGAGGAGAGCATTTTGTACTAACGACAGGTTTAAGACAGACAGACAGACAGACAGACAGACAGACAGGGCAAATACTATATGCCCCCCCCCCTCCACCCCGAATCAAAGATTCTCGGGGGGCATATCAAAAAGATATAAGCGATACACACACTCCAAAACAAACCATAACAAAAATGCATCGTGACAGAACAACAGCCTTGGAATGGTCAGTGAAAAGGATTTCACTGGGGTCTTAAATCGATTTGGCGCGGCCGTAAAACCGGTCGGCCTCTGGGTGCACCCATTTTTAGCCCCAGGGCTATAATTTGAACAATCTTGTTAAAGATCCCCTAGATGAAGCTTCATACCTCATATCAAAGACCTAGGCCCTGTGGTTTTAGAGAAGAAGATTTTTAAAGGATTTCCTTAAATAAGTCTATGTAAAACAGACAGTGGGATCCTGGGCAGGGCCATTTAGGGGCAGTGGCTATTTAGGCCTCAGGGCTATAATTTGAACAATCTTGGCAGAGGTCCACTCGTCAAAGCTTTGTACCAAATATCAAAGGCCTGAACCTTCTGGTTTCAAATAAGAAGCTTATTGAAGGGTCTATGTAAAACAAGCGGGCACCTAGCTGGGGTTATTTTTGGCCCCAGGGCTATAATTTGAACAATCTTGGTAGAGGTCCCCTAGATGAAGCTTCATAACTAAGACCTGAGCCTTCTGATTTCAGAAGATTTTTATAGGTTTTCCCTATATAAGCCTTTGTAAAACCACTGAGCTCCAGTGACCCATTTTTGGCTTCAGGCTTATAATTTGAACTCCCCTAGATGAAGCTTCATACCAAACATGAAAGACTAGGGGTTTCTTGTTTCAGAAAAGAAGATTTTTAAAAGGTTTCCTTATAAAAGTCTATGTTAAACCAGTGGGCCCTGGTATGGGGCCAATAGTTTAGCCCCAGGGCTATAATTTGAAAAATCTTGGTACAGGTCCCCTAGATGAAGCTTCATACCAAATATTAAAGTTCTGGGCCTTGCGGTTTCACTGCAGAAATTTTTTAAGGCTTTCCCGATTTTAAAAACAGATCAGAGATCAATACAATTTACCCACACCTCTCATCAGAGACACCAAAGGGAAAGAAACATAAACATGAAATAACTAGACCCTAATGGAAACACCAACAGCAGATATAAGTTTATGTACATCCGTAATAAGACTATGTTATGGGCCTCCGTGGCCTAGTGGCTGACTCTTGATTATTAGGTCTCTCACCGCTGTGGTTCGAGCCTCGCTCGGGTCACATGTGAGACGCAAAGTTCTGCAAGGGAAGGTCAGGTGGTTTTTCTCCGGATACTCCGATTTTCGCCCACCTCTGATTAACGATCGGCTCGATATGAGTGAAATATTCTTGAAAGGGCCGTAAAACCAAAACCAAAAAAAAAAAAAAATAAATAAAAAAAAATAAGACTATGTACAACCGGTGGGCCTCAGGGCAATATCAAAGACCTGAGACCTGCAGTTTCAGAGAAGACGATTTGTAAACGACCCAGAGAAGGGCCATCTTTGGCCCCAGGGCTGTAATTTGAAAATCTTGGTAGAGGTCCACTAGATGAAGCTTCAAACCAATTACATGTATCGGGCCTTCGGGTTTCAGACAAGAAGATTTTTGAATGTTTTTGCTAATTTTACCCTTTTTGTTGCCATCGCAACAAGAGTTCTGCTCGGATTCCATATCTTTGAATACCTTTCAGTAAGTACCTCCCAAGGATCATCCCGGTGAAGTTTGGTCTATTTTGGCCCAGTGAGATGCCCAGATGTCAATTGTTGACAGACCAAAGGACCTAGGATGGATGCCAGACCACTTGCCTATCAGAACAGGTCACCGAGAACTACAATTTGTAACAAATGAAAGTCGAACTTGCTCGAGATATCGTTTTTAACATTTGTGTAAAATTACATTGAAATCCATCAATAAATTAACCCTTGTCCTGCTGAGCCCGGATATGCCTTATCTTTGAAACAATGTAGATCCAGATCAGATGGCTTCTGAAGAAGCCATCTGATCAGGATCTTCATTGTTTGCCATCCAGTTTATGAATTTGTTGCAATAATTTACATCAAGTAATCTGATTGGCTGATAATCAGTGGTGGGCATGACATATCTAAATATTCAGCAGGACAAGGGTTAATGTAGGTGCTAGAGCAATATCAAAGTTATTCTGAAAATAGCCATAGTGACCCTGATCATGAACTCAAGGAACCTGAAAGTCAACCTAGCTTAACCCTTCTCTTGCTGAATATTCATTTAAGCCACACCCATTTCTGTCTATCGACCGATCAAATTACTTGATGTAATTTATTACTACAAATTCATAAACTGAATGCCAAACAGTGTAGATCCTGATCAGATGGCTTCTTCAGAAGCCATCTGATCTGGATCTACACTGTTTGCAAAGATAGGGGTTGTCGTAAACAGCAAGATAAGGGTTAAGATATTGTTACAAGGAACATTTGTGTGAAGTTATATGGAAATCGGTCAAGAAATGTAGTCATTAGCGATGACAAAGTTTTTCTGAAAATAGCCACAGTGACCTTGACTTTGAGGCCAAGGCCTTGAAAGTCAAACTCGCTCAAGATATTGAAATAAGGACCATTTGTGTGAAGTTATATTGAAATCAGTGAAGAAATGTAGACGCTAGAGTGATGAAGAGTTTTTCTAAAAATAGCCAGTGATCTTGACCTTGAGGCCACAACCTTGAAAGTCGAACTCACTTGAGATATTGTCATAAGGAACATTTAAGTGAAATTATATTGAAATTGGTCAAAATATGTAGGCGCTAGAGCAATGACACAGTTTTTTTCTAAAATAGCCACAGTGACCTTGACCTTAAGGCAGGCCTGGGGTTGAATACTTTCAAAAGTATTCAAATACAAATACAAATACTTAGCATTTCACGAATACAGAATAGAAAGAGAGATCCATTTTTTATGAATGTTTTTGAATGAAAATACAAATATTTTGCCAATGTATTCAAATACTGAATACATTTCTATCAAAATGGAAATATATATATTGTAAATGGGGACTTATACAAAACAAAACAAGAGGGCCCAGAGGGCCCTGATTCGCTCACCTGAATGTCTCTAGTACATTCTATTTTTAGCTCTGGTGGCCATCTTGTTGATCAGAGTGGAAAGATCTTAGGTATTTTAGTAGCGTGTCACCTAGGCAAAATTCCTTTGAAGTTTGAATCAAATTGAACGAAGGGTTTAGGAAGAGTTCGCATTTGAAGCAATGTTACAATGTTTTTCTACTTTTAGCTCTGGCGGCCATATTGTTCATCAGAGAGAGACCATTTTAGCTATTTTGGTAGAGAGTCATCTAAGCAACATTCCTATGAAGTTTGAATGTAATTGGCCCAAGGGTACAAGAGGAGTTGTCGTATGAAGATTTTTTCTATTTTTAGCCCTGGTGGCCATCTTGTTTATCAGAGTGGAATGATTTTAACTATTTTGGTAGGGAGTCACCAGGGCAACATTCTTGTGAAGTTTGAAGCAAATTTACAATGTTTTTCTATTTTTAGATCTGGTGGCCATTTTGTTCATCAGAGCGGGATCATTTTAGCTAATATGGTAGAGGGTCAACGACAATATTCCTGTGAAGTTTGAGTTTAAATGGCCCGAGGGGTAAGGAGAAATTGCTGTTTGAAGAATTTTTCAATTTTTTAGCTCTGGTGGCCTCTTGTTAGTCAGAGCGGAACAATTTTAGCTATTTTGGTAGGAGTCAATGACATTATATTCCTGTGAAGTTTGAATCAAATTGGCCCAAGGGGTAAGGAGGAGTTATCGTTTGGAGATTTTTTCTATTTTTAGCTCTGGTGGCCATCTTGTTCGCCACATTGAATAATTTAAGCTATTTTGGTAGGGAGTCACCTAACTAACATTCCTGTGAAGTTTGAATCAAATTGGCCCAAGGGTTGAGGAGGAGTTCGCATTTTGGCGTAAATTTACCAAGTTTTTCTGTTTTTAGCTATGGTGGCTATTTTGCTCATCAGAGCAAAACGTTTTAGCTATTTTGGTAGAGGGTCATCTAAGCAACATTCATATGAAGTTTGAATGAAATGGGCCCAAGGGTAAAGGAGGAGTAGTCGTTTGAAGAATTTTTCTATTTTTAGCTCTGGTGGCCATCTTGTTAGTCAGAGCGGTTTTTATTAGCTATTTCTTTAGGGAGTCACCTACATAACATTTCTGTGATGTTTGAATCAAATTAGCCCAAGGTTAAGGAGGAGTTCCTGTTTGAAGCAAATTTACTATGTTTTTTTCTATTTTTAGCTATGGTGGCCATTTTGCTCATCAAAGCAGAACCTTTTCAGCTATTTTGGCAGATGGTCACAGAAGCAGCATTCCTATGAAGTTTGAATAAATTTTGCCGAAGGGTACAGGAGGAGTTGTGGTTTAAAGATTTTTTCTATTTTTAGCTCTGGTGGCCATCTTGTTTGTCCGAGCACAACGATTTTAGCTATTTTGGTAGGGAGTCATTAGGGCAACATTCCTGTAAAGTTTGAATCAAATTGGCCCAAGGGTTGAGGAGGAGTTTGTGTTTGAAGCAAATTTAGGATGTTTTTCTATTTTTAGCTATGGCGGCCATTTTGCTCATCAGAGTAATACCATTTTAGCTATTTTAGTAGAGGGTCACCTAAGCAACATTCCTATGAAGTTTGAGTTAATTTGACCCAAGGGTACAGGAGTTGTCATTAAAAGAATTTTCTATTTTTAGCTCTGGCAGCCATTTTGTTCACCGGAGCACAAACATTTTAGCTATTTTGGTAGAGGGTCACCTGAGCAACATTCCTACAAAGTTTGAATGAAATTGGCCTTAAGGTACAGGAGAGGTTGTCGTTTAAAGATTTTTCTATTTTTAGCTCTGGTGGCCATCTTGTTCAGCGGAGTGGGACAATTTTAGCTATTTTTGTACAGGGTCATCTCAGCAATATTCCTATGAAGTTTCATTGAAATTGGCTCAGGGTTAAGGAGTTAGCATTTAAAGCAAATTGTTGACGCCGCACAACACACGACGCAAACCGGACATTGACCGATCACAATAGCTCACCATGAGCAATTCGTGCTCAGGTGAGCTAAAAACACCTGGTGACTGTAGTAATGTTTGGGTCATAGACAGATACCCATGTTTTTGTTTTCTCAGTCTCTGGAACAATTTAAGACACAATTCTTGTGTGCAGGATCTTGTATAAAACATTTGTAGTGTCAGGAGAATTTACCAATCAAATGCTACTGATTGATGAATTACATTACATCAGGTAAACACATCTTTATAATTCTGATCCCTTGAACAGTTTTATACAGTAAAACTAGGGTATCTGCTCTAAAATACAGATTGTGGGTACTTGTTAGAACAAAGAGGTTAGAAAGAGTACCCACAATCTATATCATGAGCAGAAATAAGAAAATTATCAGAATTTTTCAATATAAAATTTGCTTTTTTTATGGGGATAAAATTTACAAAGTATTTGTATAGGCATGTTTTTGTATTAACAATTCATACACTGGTGAATATGAACTAAATTAGGGTCATTATTGTGTTCTGTTTCTTGTGAGAAACAAGTGTCAAAGGTGGCCAAAACATAATAAAATAATCAGTCTACCCATTGCCTTGGCCCCTGCCCATCGGGGCTTGAAGAAATATATGGGCTGCATGATGCTTCCACGCAGAGCTAAATCCGACCCGCACACAAGTAAACCGCTTAGAAGATCTAAGACTGCTCAGGCAAAGCGGTGCGCAGGAGTCAGAACGTCCATGCTTATAAACCCTATTGGTTTCATTGGGCAGCAGGGCTTAAGATGTCATTTCATCTCAATGTCGGGTAAAAGTCCCACAAAATTGGAAGCAACGTCTCCAAAATGACCTTTATAGTGTTGACAGGGATGTTAAACCTCAAATCAAACAAACAAAACCCATTGCCTACTAGTTCTACTTTTGGGATTTCAATTTTCAGATTGCCTTCACTTTCATTTTACCTAGACATTTTTTTTGGTGTATGGTTTTTAGAATGTTATCAACAGGGAGAATGTTCTTATCAAACAAAGCTCATCAGTTTACAAGTATTTGGAATTTGTGTGCAGACATTTGCTCACAAGACAATTGCCCACAAGACAGTTGCTCAAAAGACAATTGCTCAAAAGACAATTGCCAACAACCTTAATGGAAAATAGGGCAATTGCTCACAACATTTTTTCATGATTTTATTATTATTTCGAAAGTCTTTTAATTACATCATCTATATACATGGGAACTATTCCCCCCTTTGGATTTCAAGTACATGTAAGTTAACTAATTAGGGATAATTGAAATCGGTGAAGAAATGTAGGCGCTAGAGTGATGACAAAGTTTTTCTAAAATTAGCCACAGTGACCTTGACCTTGAAGCCAAGACCTTGAAAGTCGAAAATGCTCGAGATACTGTCATTTGTGTGAAGTTATATTAAAATCGGCCATGAAATGTAGGCGCTAGATGATGACAAAAGTATGTATGGACATACGTATGTACGAGACAAAAATAAGCATTTTCTGAAATCAAGGGGGACATAACACTCCGAAATATATGCCAACCTCACCAATTTTTAAACTCTGCCGAGGTTTTATCCATTATACTTACTTACATGTGTGTTTCAAGAAGATCTGATGAAAACTGAAGGGGCTACAGTGATGACAAGGTCTACAAGAGCACCACATGCGGGTGCCAACGCTCGGCTGCACCCCCTTTTCATAATGAACAACTAGTCCCAGTTTCAAGTAAATATGTTCAGAAATGAGAGATATTACAAAATGTCCAAGTTTTTGCACGATGACGCAGATGATACCAGAGCTATGACAATACCTTGTCGTTTTCTTTGAAAACAGCTGAGCTAAAAATAGGCATTTTCAGCAATCAAGGTGATGTAACTCTATGATATATAGGCTGACCTCATCAGTCAGGGTTCGCACTAGCGGTCGCCAAAGTCGCCAAATGCGAAAAGAAAATAAATCTGGCGCAAATCTGTGTCATTTGGCGAAAACTAGTGGCGAAAAAAAAAATAAAAAAAAGAAAGTCCCATCCCGGTTATTGCCGACTTAAGCCGTTTACTGACATGTGTATTTCACACCTTTTCTCCCATTCACTCGACAATTAACACCTTCGACTATTGATCGGATTAGCAAACTTGGAGGTTGTTTTATTATCGACACGCGCCAACAATTTAGCTCCGCCTCCTTATTATAAAAAAAGGTGCGGCTAGGTCGAATATCAACCAGTGGGTGAAGAATATCATTTCTGTTCCGCATGACGTAATTGAATTCCCGGTGTTAAATCTAGTCACCCGATTGACTTTCCAGCGGTCAAGCTTGGGCAGGTGTCCTTAATTGGTTAAGTTGTTTTTATATTCCTGCATTATATAAAATTTGGGCTTGAATATTCAGAAATATGAGCGAGCTAATTCAGAATATAAAACTAAATGTTGTCCTTTTCTTTCTATCTATCTATTGTTGTTGCGATCGGTCATTCCTTATTTTGTTTGTTTAAAAATGTTGTGAGAAAAATTAGTTTGGTAGCCTTTTTTCTATACCATTCCATCTCTAAGTTTACTTTTTTGCGATAAAAACTTAATTGTTTTATGAAATCCCAAATGTCTGAAAGGGATTTATCAAATGGCTAATTGAACACGCTCTTTATGCCTGTTTAGGTTGTTTCCCTTTGAATATAATGTGATCATGTGATCAACCAAAATGGCAGCCTCCATGACATAACAACGCTTATTTGTTGGAGCAAAAACAAAAGCATTTAAGCAAGGTTTTGCTGCATTTTAGGGAGAGAATGTAATGCCGCTGGAAGTCGGAAAACTCAAGCTATCTAAATGATTTGGTCTATGGATTTTGCTAAGCTATCTGTCGGCAAGACAGCATAGATGACTGGTTTGAAGTGTGACCGTGTTGGTTTGATTGAAAAACCTGGGGTCTTTAGGCGCATTTACTCTTGGATAATGGACCATTACACACATCCATAAAGGCCACAAAACGACACGCTTAACCCTTTAAGCGCCAAGGAAAATTGTAGAGCAGATGACAATCTTTTTTATCCATGTTCAGCATTTTGCGAAGAAGTTTCTACAACTGGCTCAGGTTTTAAGATTTTGGCACAAAAAAAAATAGATTGGCGAAAGTAATGGCGAAAGAAAAAAAAATCCTAGCGCGAACCCTGTCAGTTTTCGAACTCATCGGAGCTTTTATCCCTGACTTACTTGTTTGTAAGTTTCAAGAAGATCCGATCAAAACTGAAGGGGTTACAGTGATGACAAGGTGAAAAAGAAGTATTTTCAGCAAAGTAGGGGACATAACTCGTGAGTATTTGACCGACATTGCTTGTTTCCAAACCCTTTTCGAACTTTGAACACTGACTTACTTGTATGTAAGTTTCAGCAAGACCCGACCAAAACTGAAGGGGCTACGGTGATGACAAGCCTTTTCCCATTGTAAGTCTATGGGACCAAAGTTTTCGTCCGCTTTCAAGCTATCAAGGGGACATAACTCTATGATTAATAGGCCGTCTTGGCCGGTTTCCGAAATCATCAGAGTTTTTATCCCCAGCCACCTTACAAATAAGTTTCAGAAAGATCAAATCAAAACTGCAGGTGCTACGGTGATGACAAGCATTTTCCCATTGTAAGTCTAAGTTTTCGTCCAATTTTGAAAAAAGCTAATGTCATCAATGCCCCACCAGAGGCATGCTACAGATTAGAAATGGTTGAGATCAGCCTGCAGGTTGCAGAGACATAACGGGTCAAGAGTGTGTACGTTCGGATGGACGACGAATGACCCACTATGACGAATGACTGGCATCTTCGGCCCAGGTGAGCTAAAAATGAGGATCAAATACCCCAAAAAATTATCTGGGGAACTGATTGTTCTTATTTATTCTCAAAAACTTAGGTGGTAGGACAGCTCAAGATAAGGTACGTTTTTCATCTGTCAATCTGCTTGAAAACATGTTGAGGGTACTTATTCCAAGCATCTCAGTGAGGCACTTCTAATTTGTACCAACAGAATGTTCTTGGGCAGAAATAAAAACAAAATAAATAAATTTTAGATAACTCCTCTTATCTGGCGTTATGTTGTAGGTACTTGTTACAACTGCCAAAGGCAGTTCTAACAAGCACCAACAATCTACAGTCGAACTTCGATGGCTCGAACCTCTTTGGAACCATGGAAATTTGTTCGAGACAGCGGTAGTTCGAGCCACTGTTGTATACTTCTAGAAAACGTAACGGAGGTATTTTTGGACTTCTATTCGGTGTTCTGTAATGTATGCTGTTTGTACTCATTAGAATCGCCTCATTGAGGCGATTCTAATGAGAACACACAGTATACATTTGCAAGATAAAACTCGAAAATCTCCTTAATTATCCCACTTTTACTGATGCAGAGGAATTCCCTAGGGACTCAAAAATGGGTTCGACTGAGCCATGGTAAATGAGCCATCGGTATTCGAGCCATCGAAGTTCGACAGTATATTCAACCAGAGAATTTATCATGTTATTATTTGAAAAATGCCAATCATTACGTTAAGAAGTCTGCCTCTAAGCCCCACTTTATTTGTTGAGAAAACTGGGATTTACAGGAGTAAACATTATTTTTGTAACTTTCTCTCCAAGACATACATGTAGGCCCACAACCTATGTTTGGGCGAAAGCTATTGTAATGAATACAAACGTACGTATAAACATTTCTTGTGGTTGTTGTATTATTTTGGCCTATTCAGAATCACTAACATCACTTTCATCTTCCTCAGATGTATCATGCTTACTATCTACTATCTTATTGTGAGCCCGTTTTAAATGTTGCTTGAAGTTACTATATCGTGTAAAGGCTGTGTCACATATCCTGCAGTTAAAGGGCTTAGTATCCCAGTGTCTGCGTGAATGCAAGTCCAGCATGATGGCTGTACGAAATCCTCGTCCACATTCTTCACAATGATATGGTTTATCTGGATTATGGGACTCCATATGTTGCTTCAAACCTGTCACTTGTTTACCACATATTTTACACTGACGTCGTGGAGGCTTTATACCCATATGTGCGTATTGTATATGCCTTTTAAGGTGATGACTGTGGATGAAAGTTGCATCACATGTTTTACAATGAAACTGTCTTCCAAATTTGTGGAATCTCATGTGTTTTCTAAGCCCTTCTTTTGCTGTAAAAGTTTGGGGACATTCTGGACAAGAAATCTTCTCATCAGAACGATAGTGAATAGATTTGACATGCTTTTCTAAGTAGTCCTTACATTTGAAACACTTTTCACAATGAGGGCAATTATAGTTAGCAGTTTTAATGTGTTTTTTCATGTGAATTTTGAGAGCAGATCTATTTTCAAACCGCCAGTCACACTGCTCACATTTGAATTTTTTTACAATTGTAGAAGGATCTAAATGCTTGTGTTTGATATGTGTTGTAAGATTACTTTGATTTGAACACAAAAGACCACAGGAATCACACTTAAAATTCTTTATTTTATCATGAACAACTTTTTTGTGCTTCTTTAAATCACCTGGATCTCGAAATGTTCTCCCACAAACATCACAACTGACCTTTTCACCTGTGTGTGAGCGATTATGAAGACTGAGGCTTCCTCTACCTTTGTAACTTTTACCACAAATCATGCATACATAAGGACGGGAGCTGGAATGAACATGGTTGACATGGTTTTCCATATGTTCTTTTCTTTTGAAGCCTTTCCCACAGACCTTACACATGTATTTACGATCTTTATTTTCATGGCAATTTGCAGTGTGTTGTCCAAGCCTATTAGATGATGTAAATGACAAGCTACAGATGCTACATTTATATGGACGTTCATTTGAATGTGTACGCTGATGATCTTCTAAGCGCTTTTCTGAATAATATGCCTTTGGACAAAGGTTACAATGGAATGGCTTAATACCATGTTTTATTCCATGATACTTAAGTTTCCTTTCATTTGGGCATATTCTACCACATATTCTACACTCTAAAGATGATTTTCCATGTTTGGCCATATGCTTCTCTAAACCTGTTAGTGTGTTATAGGTATACAGAGGGCCACAGAAGCAACACATCAGGTTAAATTTCAAATGAATTCGGCTATGGATTAACAGACTTTCCACATTTTTCAGTTTCAATGAGCAAACTCTGCATTGCACTGATCCCTTTTTTAGCCTTTCATGCTGCTCATCAGTTCCTTTATTAACTTTTTCCATTACTGCATTTGCAGAGCAATCTTTGAATGTCAAACTGTTATCAATAGCCTTCAGATGAACACAACATTCTGAGATATTAAACTTCTCTAGCAAGGCCTTATCAGATACTCTGCTGTCATTCACATCATGAAATGATTCATTATCAGCAGTCGATTCAATAGCGTGACCTTTTGTTTTATCAAGGTCACTATCCGAATCACAAAAATATGGATCTGTCTCTGACCCACTTGTGTAATCTTCCAGCACTGTACTTTCATCTCTATCAGTTTCTTCTGTTTTGATTTCTGCCGTATGAGAACTTTCAAAACGATCAACTGTGTTCAAAACTTCTCTAAGATTAAGTTTCTCAGTGTCGTCAATTCTTTTTTCTCTAGTCTGTTCAAGTTCAACCATTTCAACGCTTCTCCTTAGAGTTTCTTTGCTGAAACCATTTCTGCTTTCAAGGTTACCAAAAATAATTTCATCAATTTCTTCAAAATGTTTTTCTATAGTTTCAACAAGATTTTCACATGTAGCCTGAGCACAATCATCCAGTACTTCTTTCTTAATATCGCTAGCATAATCTATGTCTCCAGTCATATCAAAGTCTAAACTGAAAGTGTGGGAACCACTTTCTGGGTTGTTGTTAGGTGGCTCATTAGCAAAAAGATCCCTGACCTCATTTAAAACTGGTTCAGACTTTAAACTGGTATCCTGACATTGAGCTGCAGCTGGTACATCTGTTTGATTTATCTTTTCACAAACTGCAGATTCTATTACATCAACTGGCTCAGATTTAATAATAATATTACTTTGGCCATCTTCTGTATTTTTTTCATTGGCTTGCAGAAAGGGATCTATCGGTATTTCATATTTTATGCTGGCTGACCCCACAAGTAAACCCACTGTTTTCATGTTGGTTTCAAGAGTTGCCTCCATGCTCGACACTCCAATTCTAGATTCTTGTTCTACCAGTAGTCAACAATTTATAGTTCTCTTATGTTATCCATTCCACAAACATCTAAGGTGCAGCTTTGCCTCACTTACCTAAGAAAGTAAAATACAGTTAATTCTCCTGTTAATCCTTATAAATCCTGAATAAATAAACTATTGTCAAACCCAATTCTGACAATCAACCAATCAGATTACTTGATATAATTATTCATTCAGGTTTGCAAACTGGATGATAAGCAGTGCAGGTCGTGATCAGATGGCTTCTTCAGAAGATCTACACCATTTGCAAATACGATATTGTTTTCCATCATGTTAACAAGTTTGTGAAAAAAGACCCCCTCGAAAACCCACTCTATATAGAGAAAACTGGGGTTTACGGGGGTAATAATTGTTTTCCTTATTTCTGCTCCAAGACATAGACTGTGGGTACTCGTTAGAACCGCCTCAATGTGGCGGTTCTAAGGAGCACCCAAAACCGATGTTGGTACTCGTAAGAACTGCCTCAATGAGGTGTTTCTCACGAGCACGAGCACCCAAAACCTATGTATAATAAGAAAAATAACACAAATTTTCATAAGAAAATTTACCTTTTTTTAAGGTTTGAAAATTGCACTATATCACAAGGATATGTTATTGTGATACATTTTTGTTTGGATATACATTCTGTTACATCTAAGGTCATTCCCTCCCTTCCACTGATTCAAGGAGGGCAGTTGGAATCTGGCAAAAGAATACGCACTGTACTGGTTAACTGCTTACATATAAGCCTGGCCAGAAAAAGACTTAGTGTAGATAGGCAAACTGATTGGTTCAAAAATTTATCTAAATAGTGTTGACTGTGTTGTTTAACTCCAATACAAACAAACAAACATTGTGTAACATGATTATTTAACAAAGATATTCCGCTTTGGACCCATACAATAGTTTTACAGAGAGGCTGTGATATAGAGTACATAAATATAAAGATAATTAATAAAAGGATTATACATTAGAATACTTTAACTAATTTCTTGTTAGAAACTTGAGCAAGATCACATACAGTATCTCCACACTTTGAAAATCATTTTACAATAAAACAAGAGGCCAATGGCCCACTATGCTCACCAGAGCTCAGGTGGGCACTGCCCAAAGGCAGCCATGTATTTTAACATGTTATCATTTTAATCTACCAAATAAACCCCCATGTCCAAATGAGCACCCATGTGAACTCAGTATCTGTAACATTAGGCCTTTTATGAAGTTAAGGGGGTGGGGCATGGACCCAATGGAGCCCTTGTTGGTATCACTAAATGCGTCTTAGCATAAGGAACAAGAATATATATGGTTTAGCAGTCGGGATCTGTAAGGCCTCTTAAGTGGTGGAGGGGTTGGGGCATGCCCTGTTGATCCCAGGAAAGCACAAGATTGTTGCCCCTAAAGTTGTCTTATCATATGGACCAAGTATATATATGGTTTTGGGGTTGGAATCTGAACGGTTTCTGAGATTTGAGGCCCTTTTATGAAGTGGAAAGCATAGAAATGGCCCTGTGGGCCCCCCTACAGTAGGTGTGCTAATAATAAGGAACATATATGATTATGGGGTGGGGATTTGAATGGTTTCTGAAATATAAAGCCTTTTATGAAGTGGAAGGGCGGGGCACATTGCCTCAGCACAAAGAGACCCCCAGGTTAGTGTGATTGAACGAGTCTTATCATAAGGAAGAAGTATATGGTTTAGGGGTGGGGATCTGAACTATTTCTGAGATATATGGCTTTTAATAAACTAAAGCGATGGGGCATGGCCTAGACAGGCCACGGGGACTCCCAAGCTGGTGTCACTGAATGTGTCTTATCATAAGGAAGATGAATATATATGGTTTAGGGTGGGGCTAAGAACAGTTTCTGAGATTTAAAGCCTTTTGTGAAGTGGAGGGGTGGGGCAAGGCCAGGGGAGACTCCCAGGTTGGTGTCAATGAATGTGTCTTATCATAAGGAACAAGAATATATATGGTTTAGTGGGTAGCCATCTATAGGGTTTCTGAGATATTGTGAGATTATGAAATGGAGAAGGTGGGGCATGGCCCAAGCACATCCCTGGGGATCCCCAGGTTGGTGTCACTGAATGCGTCTTATCATAATGAACAAGAATATATATGGTTTAGGGGTGAGGATCTTAACAGTTTCTGAGATATATGGCCTTTTGTGCAGTGAAGGGGTGGGGCAAGGCCCTGGCGCATCCCTGAGGACCCCCAAGTTGGTGTCAATGAATGTGTCTTATCATAAGGATCAAGAATATATAAGGTTTAGAGGCGGGGATCTGGAAAGTTTCCGAGATATTGGGCCTTATATGAAATTGAGGGGGTGGGGCATGGCCCCTGCGCATCCCGAGACTCCCAGGTTGATGTCACTGAATGGGTCTTATCATAAGGAACAAGAATATATATGGTTTAGGGGTGGGGATCTGAATGGTTTCTGTGATATATGGCCTTTTATGAAGTGGAGGGGGTGGGGCATGGCCCCGGCACAACCTGGGAGACCCTCAGGTTGGCATAAAAGCATATGGCTGAGATGTTTACTCAAGAAACATTTCTATAAAAGTTTTGTCAAAATATCTGCAATGACTTGGCAGTAAATGCCATTTTTCAATTTTCCCCATTATAAGTCTATGGAAACTCCGAGTTGCCATAGCAACCAAACAAATGAGCCGATTTTCATAAAAAAACACTTTCAATCCCCCAGCCCAAGGATGCTACAGATAAAATTTGGGCCCAATCGGGCCAGTGGCTTCAGAGGAGAAGATGTTTAAAAGTGTTGACGTCACACGACGACGCAGACGCAGACGACGAAGAACAACTGCCTATCCTATAAGCTCCCCCGGAGCCTTCGGCTCTGGTGAGCTAAAAATGACCAAAAATCCTATTTTATGACCTCTGATGACCCCCAGACATGCCCCAAGGCTAAATTTTCATGCCACTGTATTCTTCTCTTCATTGCCTTTGATTTGATATGCAACAACATGACTATGTTTGCACAAAATGGATGTTTGACCCCTTGAGTTTGTGTGTGTGGGCCATATCGGGCCAACCCCCAGCCTGGGAGTCACATCAAGATCTTGTATACGTTCCTGCAGTCCTCAGTCATGGGATTAATGCCTGTGAAAGTTTAGAAATTCAAGCTTAAATAGTCTAGGAGCAATGGTATGACATTTCAGAGGGATGGACAGATGGATTGGATGGGGGTATGACAAAGTGTGGGGATAATAAATACTTTGGGTACCCTGTCTGCTCTCACTATACACCAAAACTTATGTACAGTGGATGTTCGAGCCACTAAGATTACTACCAGGAGGCATAACGAGATACTTTTAGACATATTTTCGGTGTTCTGTAATGAAAATGTATTGCTGGATCCGAAGCTGAGGCTGAGTTAGTCTAACAACCATAGCAACAGATAAGGTTGCATTTTGTGGTAACTGAAGGATAGTTTTGGTCAATTCTCCATAATAAGGAAAACTTGAATTTGTTTTTCTACAAAAACACAGATGTCTCCCCCTTTTTTACCTCCAAGTATGACCTTGACATTGGAGGTATCTTGTGTGCAACACATCATCTTATGAAGATGAACATTTCTGCAAAGTAACTTTAAAAAGTTCATAGAGAAATAAGAAAGTTATTGACCGTACACAAAAAAGCCCCTTTTTGCCTTTGACCTCTAAGTATGGTCTTGACCTTTGAGGTACAACACATCGTCTCATGATAGTTAACATTTCTGCCAGGTAATTTCACAATCTATCGGGGAATAAGAAAGTTATTGACTAAACACTAAAAAAGGCCCCTTTTTTTACCTTTGACCTCTTAGTATGACCTTGACTCATTGTGGTTAACATTTCTGCCAAGTAATTTCAAACTCCATCTACAAATAAAAATGTTATTGACCAAACATGAAAAAAGGCCCCTTTTTGGACCTTTGACCTCTAAGTATGACCTCGACCTTTGAGGTACCAACCTGGGTCATGCACGCACAACATCATCTCATGGTGGTTAACATTTCTGCCAAGTAATTTCAAAATCCATCAAAAAATAAGATAGCTATTGACCGAATACAAAAAAGGCCCCTTTTTCTACCTTTAACCTCTATGTATGACCTTGACCTTTGAGGTACCAAACTGGGTCATGTTGGCAACACGTCGTCTCATGGTGGTTAACATTTCTGCCAAGCAATTTCAAAATCCATCTAAAAATAAGAAAGTTATTGGCCAAACACAAAAAAGGCCCCTTTTTTTACCTTTGACCTTTATGTATGACCTTGACCTTTGAGGCACCAACCTGAATCATGCGTGCAACATTGTCTCATGATAACTAACATTTCTGCCAAGTAATTTCAAATTCTATCTAGAAATAAAAAAAGTTATTGACAAAACACGAAAAAAAGGCCCCTTTTTACCTTTGACCTCTAAGTATGACCTTGACCTTTGAGGTACCAACCTGGGTCATGCATGCAACACATAGTCTCATAGTGGTTAACATATCTGCCAAGTAATTTCAAAATCCATCTAAAAATAAGAAAGTTATTGACCAAACACAAAAAAGGCCCCTTTTTTACCTTGACCTCTAAGTATGACCTTGAACTTTGAGGTACTGTCCTGCGTAATGCGCGCCACACATTGTCTCATGGTGGTTAATATTTCTACCAAGTAATTTCAAAATTCTGAAAATAAGAAAGTTATTGACCGGACACAATTTGCCCATACATATATTTGTTTGTTTGTTTGTTTGATTTGAGGTTTAACGTCCCCGTCATCACTGTAAAGGTCATTTTAGAGACGTTGCTTCCAATTTCGTGGGACTTTTACCCTACATTGAGATGAAATGACATCTCAAGCCCTGTTGCCCAATGAAACCAATAGGGTTTATTAGCATGAAAGGTCCGCCTCGCTCCGCGGCTCCTTGAAGACTTAGATCCTCTAAGCGGTTTACCAGTACTAGTGTGCAGGCCGGATTCAGCTCTGCGTGGAAGCATCATGCAGCCCATGCCCATACATATATACATACCGACAAACTTCCAAGGGAGATAACTCAAAAAGTATAAATGCAAGAGTTATATGTCTTGCGTTCTGCACGTCGTCTAATATTGATTAATATTTATGTGAAGTTTCTTGAAGATAGCTTTAATGGTTTGCAAGTTATAGAGCGGACATGAATTTGTGACAGACCGACAGACAGCCGGGGGAAAAACAATATGTCCCTCTGAAAAAATTTTTTTCGGGGGAAACATAACTATCCTTCAGTTGTCACAAAATACTCACCTTATCTGTTGCTATGCAAACAACCATGTTACATACTGCTGGGGTGTTCGAACTTATCGGTCAAGTACCGACATTTTGAAATATTTATTATCTTATTTTTCCTTGAAAACAGGATTTGACATTTCATGCGTGAGATGTCAAATCCTGTTTTCTGGGAAAAATAAGAGTAAGAAGTCCATAATGGCCCTGAATCGCTCACCTGATCCATATTGTACAAATGAAACGTTAGTTTGTTGATTTGGGGTTTAACATCCCCATCAACAGTGTTAAGGTCATTTTGGAGATGTTGCTTCCAATTCTGTGGGATATATACCCGACTTTGAGGTGAAATGACATCTCAAACCCTGCTGCCCAATGACACCAATACGGTTTATATGCATGGACAATATGACTTGCATCACCGGGGCAGGTTTAGACCTTCTAAACAGTTTACCAGGGGCCAGTCTTTCAAAACTAACAACGTCGTTAGTTAACATATTGTTAAAACTTTGATAATTAAATATGGCAAATAAGCTAAAATTTTTGCTGAAAAAATGTGAGCAGCTTTTGTGGATGCAAAAGGTGCTCACATTTTTTCAGCAAAAATACCATAATTTTTGATATTGTTCTTGCTAGAACAGTTAACAATTTGACCACTAACGAGCTCGTTAAGATAACGATGCTTTGAACAACTGGCCGCAGTACTCATGTGCAGTCGGTTTAGACTCCACGAGGTAGCATCATGCAGCCCAATCTATTTCTCCAAGCCCATATGGGTGGGGGGCATAAATGAAATGTTAGTCAATATGAGGTGGAGTGGAGAATTTGAGCAATTTAGTTGACGGTAACCTAAGGAACATTTCTGTGACTGAAATTATTTCAGAATCCATGCATTCAAAATCCATGCACTGGTTAAGGAGAAGAAGACATTTAAAGATTTTTAATGGCCCTGGTGGCCATTTTGTTTATCCGAGCGGAATGGTTTAAGCAGTTTTGTAAGGAAGATTCCTGTGAACTTATTTCAATATCCTTCCACTGGTTAAGGAGAAGAAGCCGTTAAAAGAATTTTCTATTTTTTAGCTCTAACAGCTATGAACACATCCAAGCGGAACATTTTGATCAATTTTGATAGATAGTCACCCAATAATTTCATTCCTATGAAATTATTTTGAAATTGGGCCGCTGGCCTTGGAGGTGATGTCATTTTAAGTTTTTTTCTATTTTTAGCTCTGGTGGCCATTTTGTTCAGCAGACTGGGACCATTTAGACAATTTTGGTAGAGGGGTCCCCAAGGAGCATTCCTGTATAATTATTTCAAAATCTGTTGACAAGTTCATGAGGAGCTGACTTTTAAGAATATTGTTAAGAGATGAGAAATTGTTTTCTATTTTTAGCTCTGGTGGCCATCTTGTTCATCTGAGCAGAATGGTTTGGGAAATTTTGGTAGAGGGTCAACCAAGTAATACATGTATTTCCTGTAAAATTATTCCAAAATCTGTTCACCAGTTTAGGAGATGTCTTTTAACTATAGTCTTGACAGACCAGAAGATATTTTCTAATTTTGGCTCTGGTGGCCTTGTTCATCCAAGCAGAACAGTTTGGGCAATTACCCTAGGAATATTCCTGTAAAATTATTCCAAAATCTGGTCACCTGTTTAGAAGGAGGTGTCTTATAAGTATAAAGTTGATAGACGAAAAGCTGTTTTCTATCTTTAGCTCTGATGGCAATCTTGTTCATTCAAGTGGAACAGTTTGTGAAATTTTGGCAGAGGGTTACCTAAGGAACATCCCTGTAAAATTATTCCAAAATTGATTGACTGGATTAGAAGATGTCTTTTAAGTACATTGTTGACAGACAAGAAGATGTTTTCTAAATTTAGCTCTGGTGGCCATCTTGTTCTTCCAAGCGGAATCATTTGGGCAATTTTGGTTGAGGGTCACCTAAGGAATATTCATGTAAAATTTTGAAATTGGCCAGTGGCCCAGGAGATGGCGTTGTAAGGTTACTATTTTTTCTTCTATTTTTAGCACTGGCAGCTATCTTGTTCAGATGAGTGGAACAATTTAGGCAATTTTGGTAGAGGCCAACCAAGAAACATTCCTGTAAAATTATTTCAAAATCAGTTCACCTGTTCTGTAGAAGATGTCTTTTAATTAAATTGTTGACAGATGGACAACGGACATAGAGTGGCCACAAAAGCTTTTGGGTTCAGGTGAGCTAAAAAAAATACCAATAATTTTCCGTCTGCTGAATTAGCAAAGAAAAGGATAAAGGTTAATAGAAAAACCTGTTTCAAAACTATCCTTACCAGTTCACCTGTCAGTGATCTGCATCAGTGTAAGATAACACACCCATGTGAGATAATAGTTTCTTTCATGGCTGAAAAATATTAGTTTTCTAAAAATTTTGGGTATTTTCATATCAATGGTCAAAAATTGGATGGCTGGTACAAGTACTTGAAAGTGTCTTATTCTTCTCTTGCTGAATATTCATATATGCCACACCCACTACTGATTATCAACCAATCAGATTACTTGATGCAAATTATTGCAACAAATTCACAATCTGAATAGCAAACAATGTAGATCCTGATCAGATGGCTTCGTCAGAAGCCATCTGATCTGGATCTTCATTGTTTGGAAAATAAGGCATACCGGTATCTATTAACCCTTGTCCTGCTGAATATTCATATATGCCACACCTACTACCGATTATCAACCAATCAGATTACCTGTAGCAAATTATTACAACAAATTCACAATCTGAATGACAAACAATGTAGATCCAGATCAGATGGCTTCTTCAGAAGCCATCTCATCTGGATCTACATTGTTTCAAAGAAAAGGCATATCCAGACTCAGCAGAACAAGGGTTAACCCTTCTCTTGCTGAATATTCATTTAAGCCACACCCATTTCTGACTTTGAACCAATCAGATTACTTGATGTAATTTATACCTAGAAATTCATAAATTGAATGTCAAACAGTTTAGATCCTGATCAGATGGCTTCTTCAGAAGCCATCTGATCTGGATCTAAACTGTTTCCAAAGATAGGGGTTGTCGTGAACAGCAAGATAAGGGTTAACACCCGAGTTCTCACAATCTATATGATGGAAGAAAAATAAATCAAAGCACTGAGTGTCGATGAGAATTTTAATTGGACAGTGTCTGGCATATTTTTTTCATCTGGTTGGTAGTTTACATGTATGGGAGCTATATGTTGCCATGGTAACCAGAATTCCAATCCAATAAGCCTAAAAACCTTATGCAGCCTTTCCCCCTACCTGATGATGCTTATCATGAAATTTGATCAAGACTGGCCATTGGGTATGAGATATATTTATTTGAAATTGTTTACAGTGTGTGTGTGTGAATTCGGGTTTAACGTCGCTTTCAACAATTTTTCAGTCGTATCACGACGGCGTCTGGTTGCGACAGGGAGCTCAATGCTCACTTTTATAGTGCTGCCTCACTGAAGTATCATGTCCCAGACACATTACATGATACCACACCCAGTCACATTATCCAGACACTGGGTCGACCAGTCCTAGCTGTACCCCGTAAATCTGAGTGCCAAGCAAGGAGCAGCTAGTACCATTTTAACGACTTTGGTATGTCGCGGCCCGGGATCGAACCCGTGACCTCCCTTCCCCAGAGCGGACACTCTACCAACTGAGCTGTCGGGGCCGGTTAAAATTGTTTACAGATGCATGAATGCACATATGCACGCACGATAGACAAAAACAAATGTGATCAGGTCTGCATTACATGGTTTCAGAGAAGATTTTTGAAGCTTTATCCATTGTTAGGTTACTCGAGTTAAGGGACCACAGGATTTGGCCAATCTGGACCTCATTGGCATGATTCATGTAGGCGACCACTCGATATTGCTACATGCTAAATACCTAAGCTCTGAGCCATATGGTTTCAGGGAAGAAGATTTTTGAAGATTTTTTTTCCATTTTAATTTTGTTTTCCATTTTAAGTCTATGGTAGCTAGCCAATGGGCCCACAGGCATGGCCAACTTTACCCAATGGACATGGTTGGCAGGATCTATTAAGGTGACCATTTCATGTTGCTACATACTAAATATCTAAGCTCTGGGACTTATGGTTTCAGATGTGAAGATTTTTTTTTCCATTATAAAAATAGAAGTGAAGGCAATGATCAGGAATCGATACAATTAACCCACAGCTCCCATCAGAGACACCAAAGGGAAAGAAACACAAACATGAAATAACTAGACCCTAATGGAAACATCACTAGGGTGGGCCAAAAGGACAGTGACTTTCGCACAAAATTGCCAATTGGCTATTCAAAGCAAAATAATATAAGCGCTACACACACTCAAAGATAAGCCATAACAAAAATAAACCACGACAGAAGAACCGCCTTGGAAGGGTCGGTGAAACGAAATCCACTGTGGGGTTTAAATCGATTTTACGTGGCCACAATCCTCCCCGCAATTTAGACAAATAATTTGTTCAGGCCGCATTATGTAAGGGACCACTTGACCTTGCTACATACTAAATATCTAAGCTCTGGACCTTGTGGTTTCAGAGTAGAAGATTTTTTTATGTTTTTCCCATTGTAAGTCTATGGTATTTATATGTTGCCATGGCAACAAGAGTTTCCATCTGATCTGCCCCAAAACCTTATGCATCCTTTGCCCCTACCTGGTAATGCTTCACATGAAATTTAATCATGATTGGCCAACTGGCTTTAAAGATATACTTATTTGTAAATTGGGAGCTGAGGAGCCCCGAGGTGTGGCCAATTTCGACCCCAGGGGCATAAATGGCAGAATTTATGTAAAGGACCACTTGGCATTGCTACCAACTAAATATCAAAGCTCTGAGGATTCACAGAAGAAGATTTTTAACGTTTTTTTTTTTTTTTCATTAGTCCATGGGAGCTTATGAGCACCAAGGCGTGGGCAATTCTGACCCCAGATGATATTGGCAGGATTTAGTTGGGTGACCATTTTACGTTGCTACATACTAAATATCTTAGCTATGGGCTTTATTGTTTTGGAGAAGATGTTTGAAGCTATTTGTCCATAATAAGTCTATGGAAGCTAAGGAGCCCCAGGGTGTGGCCAATTTGGACCCCAGGGGCATGACTGGCAGGATTTATGTAGGGGACCACATGATGCTGCTACATACTAAATATCTAAGCTTTTGGCCTTGTGGATACAGTGAAGATTTTTCCATTATAAGTCTATGGGAGCTTACAAGCCCCAGGGCGTGGCCAATTCTGGCCCCAGGGGCGTGATTGACAGGATTTATGTAGGTGACCATTTTGTGTTGCTTCATACTAAATATCTTAGCTATGGGCTTTATGGTTTCGGAGATTTTTGAAGCTATTAGTCCATTATAAGTCTATGGAAGCTAAGGAGTCCCAGGGTGTGGCCAATTTGGACCCAAGGGGCATGATTGGCAAGATTTATGAAGGGGACCACTTGATGTTGCTTAATACTAAATATCTAAGCTCTGGGCCTTGTGGTTTCAGAGAAGAAGATTTATTAAGTTTTTCCCATTGTAAGTCAATGGTAGCTTATGAGCCCCAGGGCGTAGCCAAATCTGGCCCCAGGGGCATGATTGGCAGGATTTATGTAGGTGACCATATTACATTGCTAGAAACTAAATATCTTAGCTATGGGCAATATGGTTTCGGAGAAGAAGATTTTTGAAGCTTTTTTCCCCCGTTTTAAGTCTATGGAAGCTAACGAGCCCCGGGGCATGGCCATTTTGGACTTTAGGGTCCTGATTGGCAGGATTTATGTAGGGGACCACTTGACATTGCTACATACTAAATATCTAAGCTCTGGGTTTTGTGGTTTCAGAGAAGAAGATTTGTTTTTTAAGTTTTTTTCCCATTTTAAGTCTATGGGAGCTATATGTTGCCATGGCAACAAGAGTTTCCATCTGATCTGCCCCAAAACATTATGCATCCTTTACCCCTACCTTATAATGCTTCACATGAAATTTAATCATGATTGGCCAACTGGTTTTAAAGATATACTTATTTGAAAATGTGAACGGACGATGGACAACAGACGCCGGAGCATTGGCATACTAATACCTGACATGAGCCTTCGGCTCAGGTGAGCTAATAATTGAAATGTATGGTATAGTGCTTTAATATAGTTTCTTGGTCTGCTTTCATACAAATTTAATAGTTCGAGAAATGGTACTATTAAGTTACCTGATACCTTGTTTTACTGAGTGTAAAACAAGCGCTCTTCACGCACAAAACAAATGACGTCATTAATCACAATCTTACTGTACGTCAGATATTGTTGAAGTACATGTAACTAATACTATTAAAACAGAACTTGCTTTCTTTTGATTTATATGCCACCGGGCAGCTAGGGAGTCACACAGGTTGTGCCGGTGGTTTCGCTGTCAATCAAGCTCTCAGCCAGAAGACGTCAAAAGGGGGAATTAACTCTTGTCGACCCAACAAACACCCAACCACCTGGTAGGCATATAAAGGGGTCCGGTCTAAATTAGTTATAGGTGTTACTAATTAAACCGTATGTTCCAATCTTATAAACAAGTCGGAAGAGTTCATTAAGTTTCCAATTTTAATAAAATGTTTCTTCTAAGTTTCCAAGTTCAAACTCAATGCATAAATTTCTATGTCAAAACATCAAATCTATTCTTTAATAAACCACCCATAAACTTTGAAGTATCTAATTTAACATTATCCTTTGTTCACTAGGTTGAGTAAAAATGTTTATTTTCTAAAACTCAGTTTAACCCTTCTTTTGCTGAATATTCAGTTTAGCCACACACATTTCTGACTTTTAACCAATCAGATTACTTGATGTAATTTATTCTTACAAAGCCATAAACTTAATGTCAAACAGTGTAAATCCTGATCAGATGGCTTCTTCAGAAGCCATCTGATCTGGATCTACACTGTTTCCAAAGATAGGGGTTATCGTGAACAGCATGATAAGTGTGTGTGTGTGAATTCGGGTTTAACGGCGCTTTCAACAATTTTTCAGTCATATCACGACGGTGTCTGGTTGCGACAGGGAGCTCAATGCTCACGTTTATAGTGCTGCCTCACTGAAGTATCATGTCCCAGACACATTACATGATACCACACCCAGTCACATTATCCTGAAACTGGATCGACCAGTCCTAGCTCTACCCCGTAAATCTGGGTGCCAAACGAGGAGCAGCTAGTACCATTTTTAACGACTTTGGTATGTCGCGGCCCGGGATCGAACCCGAGACCTCCCGTTCCCCGGAGCGGACACTTTACCAACTGAGCTATCGGGGCTGGTGAACAGCATGATAAGAGTTAAGCTGTATCTACTAAAGTATGAAATACAGTTTGTCTTCTTAGGTATGAAAATAGTTACTTTCCTGATGCTGGATTAACAATTTCCGACAATAGTTCCTTTATTCAAACATGAAAACACAAGTTCCAATATCAAAAGTTGAACCAACCCGACTGCAAACTTGTCGAAAGGGATGGTTGAGCCTTAGACCTTGTGTTTACAGTGTAATATATACAGGATATTTACTTTTTTGAGATGAATACCAAAAATATATCATCGAGTGTGTTGAAAATTCTGATGTTTTGACACACACGAGATGAAATATTTTTGATATTTATCGAAGAAAAGTAAATTTTCTTTTTATTTGATAATATTTTAGGACACTTACTGTAATTGATCAATCGGATCTTCGTCACAATTTTTGACTTGGCTATGACTTCACAATTGTCAGTTGCAAACCATAAACAGATCGCCACTTTAATACAGCATTTTTACAGTTCAAAAATGCTTTTACAAGGTATTTTACAGAATTATTTTATAGATTCCATGAAGTTTGGCGAGAAAAGTAGTCCGGGCTGCTACTGTGAAAATGACATGGTCATGTTATTTTTCAAACTATGAAAATATCACTTTTATTTGTTTCAGATATGCATTGATTTCACTGCTTTGTTTAAAACAAAGTATAAGACTAGACTGAGACTGAAACTAAGACTGAAGATTAGAAGTTTTAGTCCAACTTAAATATGCCTCTGTGTCCAAAAGTGTCATAATTATTTGAGGAAGTCATAAATGATTAAGATCCTTTAGATAAGTAGCAACTCAATGAGAAGGATTACTATCAGAAAGTAGGAAATGCCACAAAGTTTCACTATCTACAAAAATCATTCTATAAATTATCTATAATATTATCTTCCAATAAATCAACTTCAAAGAAAGATTTCAGTGTGTCTTAAAACCATATCCTCTTAACTGCTGATGCAAATCAATTTTCCTTAAAGCAAATATTTGTTTGATAGAAAGAAATTGTATGCAAAAACAATATTAAGAAAATACAGTTACCTGAAATACAAAATACATTTACGTAAAACATTATGTCTGTATCAGTCCAACTTAAATATGCCTCTATCAGAAGGAACAATAATATATACTGAGAGGCAAAAGTAAGTATACAGGTTAGAGAATGCCGATTTGCGTTCCAATGTCTCCCTTTCTACATACATATGAGGCATCATAAATAAGAACAACCACTTCCGCATAATTTGCAGCATTTTCCGTTAAAATTGATTAAAGAATAATGAAATTGCGTCGCTTGAAATGGACAGGGGGTCTGATCCAATATTTTGTCTTGAGTAGCTTCCCTTTAAACATGTGTTTCGAATAAGTGTTATTCAATAAATGATTTTCCATGCAAAAAATTCAAAGAAGAGCAACTGATTGGTAAGAATATGTCGCATATTGAAATTAAACACAAGGTAAACTGCAACATCTTTTGTCCAGGAAAATGGCAGTTTTGCCTTTTACTTCTTCCTTTGATTGGATGCATTATGTTTCTATGGGTTTTGTACTGGTGATTAACTTTTCATTGAGCAATTTTAGACGGTTTACTATGGAGTAAGCATAAAGATGCCAAGCAAAACAATAATTATGGGAAAGTTTCTAATGAAAATCTCTTACACGATTTGAGAAAAAGACTCATTTAATTCATTATGGTTTTAATTGAAAGGGAGATAATCCGGAACAGGCAGAAATTCAAATTGAGTTTGAAGCTGTTTGTTTGGGTTAAATGGCAAAGAAATGATGGCGTCTTATCGATGAAAAGTCGCACGTGACTTCTGCGGTGTGCATAGATTTAAATGTCATGTGCATCACGAGATTTTATTGGAAATATTGATTTTCAATTAAGGGCAATAACTCCATCATGGATGATTGTAACAGGAAAACAATTGGAGTTTTACAAACTTAGATGTTTGGATAAAACTAACATGAGCAAATTTTATTACAAACTGCAATACAAGATCCGGTATTCCAAATAAAACAAGAAAAATGCCTAATGGCATTATGGACGGGTTTTTTTTTTCAGTATGGTTAGGATGGTGGTGGCATGGGTGGGGTAGGGTGGGGTGTGCTGGTGTGGGGTAGGGTGGGGTGGAATGAGTTAGGAGTCGGGTGGGACGGGGTGGAATTTGTGGTGGGGTGGGGTGTGGGGTCTGATGGGGTGTGGTGGGGTTGTGGGGTGGGGTGGGCTTGGGTGGGTGGGATGGGGTGAGGTCGGGTAAGGTGGGGAGTGGTGGGATGGGGTTGGGTTGGGGGTGGATTGGGGTTGTTTTGGGATGGGGGTGGGGTGGGGTTGTGGGGTAGGGTAGGGTATGCTAGGGTAGGGTGGGGTGGGTAGGGTATGTATGTAAAACTAAGTATGCATGTATGTACAGAACAAATGCAGTATCCTAACCCAGTAACAACTTTGTGTGTGTGTGGGGGGGGGGGGGGGGATTTGTTTATGTGTTTTACGAAGAAAAAAAAAAATAAAGTTTTTTCTATTTTTAGCTCTATTTTTAGCTCTAGTGGCCACTGATTTTAGCAATTTTGAAAAAGGGTCACCTAATGAACATTTCTGTAAAATAATTTTGAAATTGGGCCATTATCCCAGGAGGAGATGTCGTTTAAAGAAATTGTTGACGGACGACGGACATCAACTCACCTTGAGCACTTCGTGCTCGGGTGAGCTAAAAAAAGAACGAAAAAAAAAAAAAAAAAAAAAGAAAATTCCATGCCTGTGCATGCATGTATGTATTATTACTAGCAACTATCAGGGGAGGAAGATAATAATTGTTCATATGTGTTTATGGAGAAGAAAAGAAAAATAAAGAAAAAAAAGAATGAAAAAAGAAAGAAAAAAAAAAAAAAGAACAGAAAAAAAAAGAACAGAAAAAAAAAAAAGAACAGAAAAAAAAAAAAATGTCTCCACCGGGGTTTGAACTCACGCCCCTCAGATTCATAGTCAACAATAGGATCCGTAGTCCAGCACTCTATCCACTACACTGGCATTTGAAAAAAGGTTAACCAAAAGGTAAACCTGAAAAACGCAAGTTTGAAAAATGACAATTTCCGCCAAAATTTTAGTCTTTTGCGCCATTTATGGATAATACATGAAAGCGGTACCTCCACTTATGCATCAGTCCTGATATTAAAACAATCTGCTGCAGAATAGATGAAAAATATCACTTTGAAAAAAGGTTAACCAAAAGGTAAACCTGGGACGACGCCCGCCCGCCCGCCCGCCCGCAGGACGCCCGCCCGCCCGGACATCGCTATTTCAAAGGACGGATTTTTTTTAAAAAAAACCCGTCCAAAAATGTATACTTTTTATTGCCTCTGAGTATATAATATTATGGTTAAGGGGTGGGGATATGGATAGTTTCTGAGATATAAAGACTTTAATGAAGCAAATGGGGCGGGGCATGGCCCAGGGGTGACCGTAGGGACCCAAAGTCTGTGTCATGGAATGTGTCATATCATAAGGAACAATAATATACATGTATATGGTTTAGGTGTTCGAATCTGATTAATTTTCAAGACATTTTGACAGTTTTGCATACAAATTCCTTTATGACAATTTTGACCTGTTATGCAATCTGACAGCTGGGCCCACCCAGGGGCACGACCCTGGGTCAACTTGAACATGAACTGATAGGTCTTGGTCTGAGTAAATGTCATACCAAATTTCAACTTTGTAGCACAACAGGTAAAACTAGAAATGTGTCCAGACGACACAGATGCCCACAAGGGCCCCGCCTCACCCCGAAAATCCATGTTGCAACAAAATTTTCTAAGTGTGTGACCTTGTCATCAGGAACATTTGTGAGAAGTTATATTGAAATTGGTGAAAAAATGTGAGCGCTAGAGCAATGACAAAGTTTTTTCTAAAAATAGCCACAGTAACCTTGAAAGTTAAACTCGCTCAAGGTATTGTCATAAGGAACATTTGTGTGAAGTTAAATTGAAATCAGTGAAGAAATGTAGTCGCTAGAGCGATGACAAAGTTTTTCCATAAATAGCCTCAGTGACCTTGACCTTGAAAAACGAAATCGCTCAAGATATTGTCATAAGGAACATTTGTGTGAAGCTATATTGAAATCGGTGAAGAAATGTCAGCACTAGAGCGATGACAGTTTTTCTAAAAATAGCCACAGTGACCTTGACCTTGAAAGTGGAACTTGCTAGAGATATTGTCATAAGGAACATTTGTGTGAAGTAATAATGAAATTGGTGAAAAAAATGTAAGCGCTAGAGCAATGACAAAGTTTTTCTAAAAATGACCTTGAAAGTCAAACTCGTTCGAGGTATTGTCATAAGGAACATTTGTGTGAAGTTATTTTGAAACCAGTGAAGAAATGCAGGCACTAGAGCGATGACAAAGTTTTTCTAAAAATAGCCACAGTGACCTTGACCTGGAAAGTCGAAATGGCTTGAGATATTGTCATAAGGAACATTTGTGTGAAGTTATATTGAAATCGGTGAAGAAATGTAAGTGATAGAGCGATGACAAAGTTTTCATAAAAATAGCCACAGTGACTTTGACCTTGAAAGTGGAACTCGCTAGAGATATTGTTATAAGGAACATTTGTGTGAAGTTATATTGAAATCGGTGAAGAAATGTAAGCGCTAGAGCGATGACAAAGTTTTTCTAAAAATAGCCATAGTGACCTTGACCTTGAGACCATGACCTTGAAAGTTGAAATTGCTCGAGCTATTTTTATAAGGAACATTTGTGTGAAGTTATATTGAAATTAGTGAAGAAATGTAGGCGCTAGAGCGATGACAAAGTTTTTCTAAAAAAAGCCACAGTTACCTTGACCATTAGGTCATGACCTTGAAAGACGAACTCGCTCGAGATATTGTCATAAGGAACATTTGTGTGAAGTTATATTGAAATCAGTGAAGAAATATAGACGTTAGAGCTATGTTGTGTTAGGGGATAATTAAAATTTTTTAAGTCTGTGAGCTCATGGGCATGGGTGGGGGTATCGCTGAATAAAATGGACAGGTATCTAACATTATACCAAATATCAACTCAATCCATTGCACGATTTGGAAAATATCAACTCTTAAAATATCTAATTAAAAATTTCTTAGTCTGTGACCTTGACCTTGAAGCCATAGGCATGAGTGTGGGTATTGCCAAATAAGCATTTGGACCTGTATCTATCATCATAGCATATATAAGCCAAATCCATAATATAGTTTGGAAAATTTGAGCTCTTTAAAATCTTTCACATTAAAATTGTCTAAGTCTGTGACCTTGACCTTGAGGTCATAGGCATGGGTGGGGGTATTGCTGAATAAAACAATGTACCTATATCTATCATCATATGAACCAAAGCCATCATAAAAGTTCAGGTTCTACCAGGTACAAATACCTTAACTGGAGTCTTTAACATGGAAAATTTCTAAGTCCATGACCTTGACCTTGAGGCCATGGGCATGGGTGGGGGTATCGCTGAATCAAACCTTGGACCTATATGTATAATCATACCAGATATGAACCAATTCCATCAAATGGTTTGGAAAATATGAGTTCTAAAATGTTCAAGTCTACCTGTTACAAAAACCTTAACCTGAGTCTTTAACATTGAAAATTTCTAAGACTTTGACCTTGACCTTGAGGTCATAGGCATGGGTGGGGGTATTGCTTAATAAAATTTTGGACCAATATCTATCATCATACCAAAGATGAACCAGTTCCATCAAATGGTTAGGAAAATATGAGTTCTAAAAGTTCAGGCTCTACCTGTTACAAAAACTTTAACCTGAGGTTACAGGATCACGTACGTACGTACGGACGTACGTACACATGTACGCACGTACGTACAGACGGACGTACACATGTACGCACGTAAACATGTACGGAAAACCGATAAACTATATGCCCCCGGCATCATATGATGCGGGGGCATAAAAACTATGAGCTCCAATGCGAGCACGAGGTTTCAGCTCGACATTTCAGCCCGAGGTGGTTATGAACGTGACATACAAACGTACGCACGTAACATCACAGCGAAATGCTATATGCCCCACTCCTGCCAAGGCAGACGGGGGCATAAAAATGACCATTTATGGTCATTTTTCTATTAATCTATACATTTTTGGGATCCATCTTGAAATCGTGTTATATCCAAAACCGTGTTGTTATGAACCGTGTTACAACGAGGTTGTGGTGTAATATTTGTGTAATTTAATTGAAACAAGGAACAGTTAGCTATTTTGCAATATCCCTCCCCATACATATATGTCATAAGTCTGCTTTTACTCAACCAAACACAAGCATAGATATACATTTTGTAAAGTGATCTGTTGTTATGTAGGGTGCAGAGGGTATTTAAAATCACTCATAAGCTCAGGAAGATAAAATACTATAATGATCCCAATATTTGGGACAGACAATTGCCTGGGCAAACAGTGCAGACCCAGATCAGAATCACTTAGCTTCTTTAAGAGAGTTTACCATTGGAACTACATGTTTCATGTATGCTTTAGTGTAACACTAAACCACACAGTTCAATTTTGGGGGGATTTACAACAACACTTTGGATGTTTGAATTTTAAGGATGTTTAAATTAGAACAAGAGGGCCATGATGGCCCTGGATCGCTCACCTGATCCATAGAGTATCAAGTGGGCCCTGGGAGAGCCATTATTGGCCCCGGGCTATAATATGATTATTATTTTTTTTTTGGTTTGGGTTTTACGGCCCTTTCAAGATTATTTCACTCATATCGAGCTGATCGTTAATCAGAGGCGGGTGAAAACCTGAGTACCCGGAGAAAAACCACCTGACCTTCCGTTGCAGAACTTGGCGTCTCACACGTGGCCCGAGCGAGGCTCGAACCTATGGCGGTGAGAGACCTAATGACTAAGAGTCAGCGCTCTTATCCACTAGGCCACGGAGGCCAGTCTATGATTAATCTTGGTAGTGGTCTAAAAGGTGTCGCTTCATACCAAATATCAAAGAATGGAGACTTCTGGTTTCAGACAAGATTTTTAAATGTTTTCCTTATATAAGTCTATATAAACCTTGGGGTCCCCGGGGTGGGCCATTTTTGCCCCCAGGGCTATAATTTGAACCATCTTGGTAGAAATCCACAAGACAAAGCTTCATACCGAATATCAAAAACCTTGGCCTTCTGCTTTCAGACAAGAAGATTTTCAAAGGTTTTCATTGCCTTGACTTCTATTTCCTAGGGCTATAATTTGAACAATTTAGATGAAGCTTCACACCAACTATCAAAGACCTGGGCCTTGCAGTTTCAGAATAGAAGATTTTTTTTTAATTTCCCTATATAAGTCAATGTAAAAACAAAGGGCCCTGGGGCGGGGGCATTTTTGACCCAAGGGCTATGATTCATACAATCTTGGTAGAAGTCCACTAGATGAAGCTACACACCAAATTATTAGAACTGGGCCATTAGGTTTTGGAGAAGAAGATTTTTAAAGATTTTCCCTATATAAGCCTATGTAAAACCAAAGGGCCTGCTGGTGGGGGCATTTTTCGCCCAAGGCCTATAATTTGTATAATCTTGATAGGGGTCCACTAGATGCAGCTTCACACCAAATATCAAAGAACTGGGCCTTTCGGTTTCAGAGAAGAAGATTTTTAAAGATTTTCCCTATATAAGCCCCAGGGCTATAATGAACAATCTTGGTAAAGGTCCACTAGATGAAGCTTCATACCAAATATTAAAGACCTGGGCCTTGTCCTTTCAGAGAAGATTTTTAAATATTTGCCCTATATAGGCCTATGTAAAACCAAAGGGCCCCAGGGCGCGGGCATTTTTGGCCCTAGGGCTATAATTTGAACAATCTTGATAGAGGTCCACTAGATGAAGCTTCACAACAAATATCAAAGACTTGAGCCTTGCGGTTTCAGAGAAGAAGATTTTTAAAGATTTTCCCTACATAAGCCTATGTAAAACCAAAAGCCCCCACGGGCGGGGGCATTTGTGGCCCCAGGACTATTATTTGAACAATCTTGGTAGAGGTCCACTAGATGAAGCTTCATACCAAATATCAAAGACCTGGGTCTTGTGATTTCAGAGAAGAAGATTTTTAAAGATTTTCCCTATATAAGCCTATGTAAAACCAAAGGCACTCGGGGCAGGGGCATTTTTGGCCCCAGGGCTATAATTTGAACAATCTTGATAGAGGTCTACTAGATGAAGCTTCACATCAAATATCAAAGACTTGGGCCTTGCAGTTTCAGAGAAGAAGATTTTTAAAGATTTTCCCTATATAAGCCTATGTAAAACCAAAGGCCCCCGGGGCGGGGGCATCTTTGGCCCCAGGGCTATAATTTGAAAATCTTGGTAGAGGTCCACTAGATGAAGCTTCACACCAAATATTAAAGACCTGGGCCTTGTGGTTTCAGAGAAGAAGATTTTTAAATATTTTCCCTATATAAGCCTATGTAAAACCAAAGGCCCTCGGGGCGGGGGCATTTTTGGCCCCAGGGCTATAATTTGAACAGTCTTGGTAGAGGTCCACTAGATGAAGCTTCATACCAAATATCAAAGACCTGGGCCTTGTGGTTTCAGAGAAGAAGATTTTTAAAGATTTTCCCTATATAAGCCTATGTAAAACCAAAGGGCCCTGCGGCGGGGGCATTTTTGGTCCTAGGGCTATAATTTGAACAATCTTGATAGAGGTCCACTAGATGAAGCTTCACACCAAATATCAAAGACTTGGGCCTTGCGCTAAAAGAGAAGAAGATTTTTAAAGATTTTCCCCATATAAGCCTATGTAAAACCAAAGGCCCCCGGGGCGGGGGCATCTTTGGCCCCAGGGCTATAATTTGAACAGTCTTGGTAGAGGTCCACTAGATGAAGCTTCATACCAAATATCAAAGACCTGGGCCTTGTGGTTTCAGAAAAGAAGACTTTTAAATATTTTCCCTATATAAGCCTATGTAAAACCAAAGGGTCCCGTGGCGGGGGCATTTTTTGCCCTAGGGCTATAATTTGAACAATCTTGATAGAGGTCCACTAGATGAAGCTTCACACAAATATCAAAGACTTGTGCCTTGCGGTAAAAGAGAAGAAGATTTTTAAAGATTTTCCCTATATAAGCCTATGTAAAACCAAAGGCCCCCGGGGCGGGGGCATTTTTGGCCCCAGGGCTATAATTTGAACAGTCTTGGTAGAGGTCCACTAGATGAAGCTTCATACCAAATATCAAAGACCTGGGCCTTGTGGTTTCAGAGAAGAAGATTTTTAAAGATTTTCCCTATATAAGCCTATGTAAAACCAAAGGCCCTCGGGGCAGAGGCATTTTTGGCCCAAGGGCTATAATTTGAACAATCTTGATAGAGGTCCACTAGATGAAGCTTCAAACCAAACATCAAAGACTTGGGCCTTGCGGTTTCAGAGAAGAAGATTTTTAAAGATTTTCCCTATATAAGCCTATGTAAAACCAAAGGCCCTGGGGCGGGGTCATTTTTGGCCCCAGGGCTATAATTTGAACAATCTTGGTAGAGGTCCACTAGATGAAGCTTCATACCAAATATCAAAGACCTGGGCCTTGTGGTATCAGAGAAGAAGATTTTCAGTAAAAAAATCTATTTTTAGCTCCTGTGACCTAGATGTGCAACAGACCGGAACCATTTGAACAACTTTGAAAGGGGACCACCTAAGGATCATTCCTATGAAGTTTGGTCAAAATCCGATCAGTGGTTTAGGAGGAGATGTTGTTTGAAGAAAAAGTTTACGGACGCACGCACGCACGCACGACGGACAAAAAGTGATCCCAAAAGCTCACCTTGTCACTACGTGACAGGTGAGCTAAAAAAAGGTGTGTTTGCAATTTTGTCAAGTAATCATACTCCTAATGCTATTAAAAAGGTGTGATAATTTAATTGTTTGTTTGAGACAGGTATTAAAAGAACACATTTAATTTAAGCATAAAAGGTTTCTTAACCCTTTACCACTCAGGGATTTTGTGAATTTCGCTGATTTTCACAGTGTTGCACCTGACAGCAACTTCAACTAGCCATTGTTTCATAATGGATGGTCTGTTTACACCAAACTGGCCCCGATAGCTCAGTTGGTAGAGTGTCCACTCCGGGGAACGGGAGGTCTGGGGTTCGACCCCGGGCCGCGACATACCAAAGTCGTTAAAAATGGTACTAGCTGCTCCTCGCTTGGCACTCAGATTTACGGGGTAGAGCTAGGACTGGTCGATCCAGTGTCAGGATAATGTGACTGGGTGTGGTATTATGTAATGTGTCTGGGACATGATACTTCAGTGAGGCAGCACTATAAACGTGAGCATTGAGCTCCCTGTCACAACCAGACACCGTCGTGATATGACTGAAAAATTGTTGAAAGCGACGTTAAACTCGAATTCACACACACACACACTGTTTACACCAAACTCGGTATGAATGTTTATTGGGCAGTAGCCTTTCAAATGCAACCTTTCATGACTTGATCATTGTTGTCATGGTAAAGAGGGGGCATCTCAAAGTTGGCAAAAAGTGTGTTTTCACATGAATTTTTGACCACATTTTAATCTTCACACAGCTGTCAAGGCAACAATTAAGGTGTTTGGCACTGGCCATTTTCACTGTTTGCAGCATGTTTTATCAGCATCAATTTCCAGGCATTTTTGACCCCAGACACCCTCAGATATAAATTTTAGCGGCCGGTTGGGCCATATGCCCAAAATTTTTCGGGATGTGAGGGGGGGGGGGGGGGGGGCAAGCCCCCCCTTCAATCCCCCCAGAATATTTTTAGTGGGGAGGCGCGCGAAATTAAGGGTATATTAAGCAGTCTCCATTGGTAGCACCTATGTTAATATATATTTCCCATTATTTCTTGGAATTCCCTGTATTTCCCAGGATTTCCCACTGTCCATGGAATTTGAGTATTTCCCGCTTTTTTGCTAACCTTGATGTATGGGGAGGCATATTGCAAAATAGCTTAGTGTTCATTGTTTCAATTAAATTACACAAATATTAAAAGCGTTTTTCTATGAAATAACTAAACAAAAAACCTATTTCCCACTATTGCTGAAATTTGGAGTATATCCCAGGACGGTAATTACTGGTAAATACCAGTGGGAATTCCAGTCACCAGCATTTACCGACCAACCTTGAACATGATGCAGCAAATTATAGACTGGTGTCGCTAACATGCATCTGTTGCAAAACCCTGGAGCATATATTAGTAAGCAATGTTAACAAGCACCTAGCCTTTGAGAGCATTCTTGCTGACGGTCAACATGGTTTCTGGAGTCAAAGGTCTTGTGAAATGCAATTAGTCAGGGATTTTGTTTGGGCCCGGACATCAGCCATAGTCCTCAACAAGTTATGATTGTCCAAAAGATTTCATGCCAGTATGGACAAAATGTCCTGATATAATTGTGGACTCTTCTTTACATCAATATTGTTGTCAGGATTAATATTGTAAAATAAGTGGTAACATTGACTGTTTTGAGTATTTCCCGCTTTTTTGCCAACCTTGATGTATGGGGAGGCATATTGCAAAATAGCTTAATGTTCATTGTTTCAATTAAATTACACAAATATTAAAAGTGTTTTTCTATGAAATAACTAGACAAAAAAACCTATTTCGCACTATTTCCCACTTTTGCTGAAATTTGGAGTATATCCCAGGAGTGAGGACGGTAATTACCGGTAAATACCAGTGGGAATTCCCGTCACCGGTATTTACCGACCAACCTTGAATATGATGCAGCAAATTATAGACTGGTGTGGCTAACATGCATCTGTTGCAAAACCCTGGAGCATATATTAGTAAGCAATGTTAACAAGCACCTAGCCTTTGAGAGCATTCTTGCTGACGGTCAACATGGTTTCTGGAGTCAAAGGTCTTGTGAAATGCAATTAGACATAGTTCAATTTTACCATGACAATGTGAGCAATCTGAATGGGGCCATAAACCGTGGCCACAAACAGACTAGCTTGATCATTATGGACTTTGCAAAGGCCCCCCCCCCCCCAGTCTCCGAATTCTATTGAAATTAGTGCCAAAATTTGTTGCTTATTATATCTGTTTAGTTAATACCAATTTATGTCTTTAAAAGTGAAGAAAATTTATCACAAGAATTCTTAGTAAACAGAAAAATCCGGGGTGGGGAAGAAACGGGCTGGCCCAGTTCTTCCCCACCCCAGACACCTTCAACGTCATAACTGACTTGACAGTACAACACTTACCAAGGGTGGGAAAGAAACGGACCGGCCCAGTTCTTCCCAAACCAAGACATCTCCAGCAATATAACTGACATAACTGTACAACACCACCCAAGGGTGGGGAAGAAACAGGCCGGCCCAGTTATTCCCCACCCCCCAGTCTCCGAATTCTATTGAAATTTAAGTGCCAAACATTTGTTGCTTATTATATCTGTTTAGTTAATACGAATTTATGTCTTTAAAAGTGAAGAAAATTTATCACAAGAATTTTTAGTAAACAGAAAAATCTGGGGTGGGGGAGAAACGGGCCGGCCCAGTTCTTCCCACCCCCAGTCTACAAATTCTATTAAGATTTTAGCTCCAAACAATCGTTGCTTATCTGTTTAGTTTATACCAATTTATGTCTTAACTAGAAATGCGTCCATAGGACACGATGCCCCCGCCCGAAAATATGTCTATGTTCGTATTCAGCCATAGAAAGTTATTGACAGTGTTTAAGTTGTGGACCCTTTTTATGCCATTTGACCTCCAAGTATGACCTTGGAGGTACGGATCTGGGTTTGCACGTGACACATTGTCTCATGATGGTTAACATTTCTTCAAAATTATTTCAAAATCCATCCAAAAATAAGTAAGTTATTGGCTGTGTTTAAGTTTCGGACCCTTTTTTTGACCTTTGACCTCCAAGTATGACCTTGACCTTGGAGGTACGGACCTGGATTTTGCATGTGACATCGACTCATGATGGTTAACATTTCTACAAAGTAATTTCAAAATCCATCCAGAAATAAGAAAGTTATTGACTGCGTTTAAGTTTTGGAACCTTTTTTTGACCTTTGACCTCCAAGTATGACCTTGACCTTGGAGGTACGGACCTGGGTTTTGAATGTGACACATCGACTCATGATGGTTAACATTTCTACAAAGTAATTTCAAAATCCATTAAGAAATACGAAATTTATTGACTGCGTTTAAGTTTCGGACCATTTTTTTTACCTTTGACCTCCAAGTATGACCTTGACCTTGGAGGTACGGACCTGGGTTTTGCATGTGACACGTCGTCTCATGATGGTTAACATTTCTGCCAAGTAATTTTAAAATCCATCAAGAAATAAGGAAGTTATTGACTGCGTTTAAGTTTCGGACGCACAAACGGACGGACGGACAGGGGCAACGCTATATGCCCTTTCCACCATTCTTCGAATGGCGGGGGCATAAAAAGCAAAGGAAATTTATCACCAGAATTATTAGTAAGCAGAAACATCTGGGGTGGGGAAGAACTGGGCCAGCCCAGTTCTTCCCCACCCCCAGTCTCTGAATTCTATTGAAACTTAAGGGCCAAACATTTGTTGCTTATTATATCTCTGTAGTTAATACCAATTTATGTCTTTAAAAGTGATGAAAATTTATCACAAGAATATTTAGTAAAAGAAAAAATCTGGGGTGGGGAAGAACAGGGCCGGCCCAGTTCTTCCCCGGGGAAGAAATGGGCCGGCCTATTTCTACCCCCACTTTCCAAATTATATTTAGATTGGAGCACTAAAGAGTTGTTGCTTATTATATCTGTTTAGTTAATACCAATTAATATCATAAAAAGCTGAGAAAATTAATCATAGATACTGGAATTGGGATGAAAATTTCCTTGGATCTCCATATATTGTATGGTATAGAGAAAATTTTGCCATTCAAGCTGTAAAGACTCAAACCTAATTCAGAATGTTTACTTTTTCTAATTTTTAACAATTTGTGAGGCATAAATTACTCATTCTCTGTGGTTCTAAAAAAAATCAGGTGGGGAAGAAACTGACTGGGTGGGGCAGAAACTGACTTGTCAGTTTCTTCCCCGGGGAAGAAACGGGCCGACCCAGTTCTTCCCCGGGGAAGAAATTGACTGGGGGGAAGAACCGGCCTGTTACACCGGGACCTCTAGCATCAGAGACGTGCACTAACCACTGAGCTATCACGCTCCATTCCAAATATGTGATATAATTTTTTTTTCTCCTATCAGTGTTCCCACCCATGTTTACTTTTGGGGGGAAACTTACCCCCCGGGTACAAAAACTGGGGGTAAGAATCAAATTTAAGGTGTATGGAATTTTACAACAAAACGAAGTGTGTGAGGAAACCTGTATATACTTGTCCATAATGCTTTCGAATTTAATAAAAACATTAAAGGTTGTGTTACGGTAATGCTTTGTTATAAATTTATTCTTTCTCCAGTGATCATGATGTGAAAAAAACATTTACGATTGTTACAGTGTCACCGACTAATAATCATTATTCATATTTGGGACCATTGGCAATTTGATCATTAGTAGGGGTGCAACGATATACCGGTAAATCGTGGTTCGCCGAAAATAAACATCGTGTCGTGATTTGCTTTGCCTGTATCGGTACAAAAGCCTTTTCTTTGTGTCCCATTTTGCACATTTCCCTCTAAAATATGAAAAAAATCTCAAACTTCCGGTAAAACTGGCGTAAAACAGACTCCTTTGTAAACCGCAAACGTTATAGACGAAAAATATTGCAATGTCCGTCAACGCAAGTGTCGATGTTTTCACTGTTACTGGCACAATTAACGTAAATTTCGGCTCCAAATTTGACATTCATTTCAGTATTCTATTATAATGATTATGATGATAACAAATTGAGATTGTATCCATTTTGTTCCTTCGAGGTTCAAAAACCCGATTTTCCGCTAAATGGCAGAGTTTACAAAAACTGAACACACGTTTTATGGACTTCCGGCAGTTCAGACGACGTCGTAAAACAATGGTTTCATTGGCTGCTAGAATTATCTATACTTACAGATTTTCGACAATTTTTGCGTGGCTTTGTAACTATAAGTATGAACTATATACGTAGCATTGTGTGATATATTCGCGGGAAACGGATTCCGAAATATACAATGGTAAGGTAGAATTTGGCTATTCTTTCCTGACACAGTTAGCACGTGACTTTATCCCACCTTTCTAAGACGATCATTGGTTTTTTTCGACCCCGTTTTAAACCCGAATTACGCAAACGCGTGTTGCGACATTTTGCGGCAATGCCTTTTGCAGACGGCAAAAGTTTCCTGTGTATTGGTGTTTGTTTGATTTGAGGTTTAACGTCCCCGTCAACACTGTAAAGGTCATTTTGGAGACGTTGCTTCCAATTTTGTGGGATTTTTACCCGACATTGAGATGAAATGACATCTCAAGCCCTGTCGCCCTATGAAACCAATGGGGTTTATTAGCATGGACGGTCCGCCTCGCACCGCGGTTCCTGGACAGGCTTAGATCCTCTAAGCAGTTTACCAGTACTAGTGTGCGGGCCGGATTCAGCTCTGCGTGGAAGCATCATGCAGCTCATATATTTCTTCAAGCCCCTATGGGCGGGGGCTTTGTGTATTGGTGTGAAGCTGTATTAGCTAGTTAAGCCATAGGCCGGATTCAAGTCTGCGGGTTTTCCCAAATCTATTTCTGCGAATCGGCCGATTCGTCCCAGTCAATTTCAGACGCACCGATTTCACACAACGGGAAAAATTGGCCGATTCGCCCCAGTCAATTTCATACACGCTCAGTTTCGCCTGACGGAAAAAAATTGTGTGTGATTTTTATTTTCTTTGCGTGATTCACATAAGATTTTGTGAGAGTGGGAACTCTGTCCTATTACTGCTACTCACTCCCATCTGAGCATTACGAGCAGGGTTTCCTGGGTGGTAACCAGTACTTTTTTTTTTAAAGCAATGTGGATGAAGTGCCTTGCTCAAGGGCACAACACTTTGGTCAGAGTGAGGCTCGAACCTGCAACCTCTTGATCACAAATCGGATGCGCTACCACAGGTCCCTGGACATTCGGCCCATAACAAAATCGGCCCATTGCAAAATTGGCCCATAGCAATTTCGATCCAAAGTTTTAATGATTGTATAATAACTAGGTTTGCATATAACTGTTTTGCTTGCAGGGCCAAATCCCTACCACTGCACCAAATATTTTAACAGGTACTCTGCTGAAAAGATCGGACCGAAACCCGACACAGGACCGAAGCGACCTACCGAAATAGGACGAAACGCCACAGCCGAACCGTCCCGGATTCCCTCATGGCATTCAGGATCAGAATTGTTACTGGTGACATTGGTACCAGCTGTTAGCGGCTTCCCTCTGAACTGCCTACTTGCTTGAAATAATGAAAAATAAAGGAAAATGCTATCCCCATCAAATGCTGAAAATAAGATTAAAAAGATGTAACATAGCATGAAAAATGGTAATAACCTTTTTTTCTTTTCTTTTTTTCAGCCGTCCATCAGTTACGTCCCTTGAGATAACTAGTTGTATGAAAACCGTGCATCCTAACAATTTCCTCCCCTTGCTTGTTTTAAAGTGAATCACCACCTTTTCTATTTCTCAGGTTCATTTAACACTAATTCCATTGAGGAATAATAAAAACATATGTTTGTCTTACCTGTTTCTCTAATCAGCTGTAATGGTGCATTGAAGTTGCTGCAAGGGTGTCAGACATTTTTACAGATTTTATCTCCACCAGTGACCTCATAGAAACTGTTCCAGTCATGTTCTGATAGCTAATAGCAGCAGAGGATTTTAGTCATTCAGATAAAGCAACATAGAAATAAAAGGAAAAAAAAACATGCATTGTAATGCCTAATACTGCATTGCGATAAGCGGACAAGAAATTAGATATTTTGCTGTCCCTAAGAAAAATAGAGTTATGTGAAAAAATCATTTTTAAATGAAGTCATAGTATTGGAATAGAATTAACTCACCCCTCCCCAAAGGGCACTTTTTCATGACACTTTCAGTTGAAAAATTGCAATATTTTTTTTATTTCTGTTTCAAATATAGATTGTCAGTGCTCATTAGAACCTCCTTGGTGAGGCAGGTTCTTATAATATTACACACTGACTGTGTTTTGGACCACAAATAAGAAAAAAAATGTTATATCCTTGAAAGTCTCAGTATTCTCTGAATAAAGTGCATTTTCCAGGACATGGAAACATGAACATGGAAACGTTAATGTGAACATTGGTGTATGAATTTGACCCTCTAGAACCCCACTTTTATAAAGTAAAACTGGGGTTTTCAGCCTGGATAAATCTTATTTTTTTTATCTACCCACCACTGGGAGCAAAGAAAGTAACCTATTTTGTACCATATGGAATCTTGCTCCACATATATTGTCCATTTCAAAGTTTCATTTCCCCAACGGCTAGTCTTGCAGGAGTCAGCTCATTGGCAGCCAGGGGAAAAGAGTAGTACCAATAACTAATGCCAGATGGCCCCTATGTGCATCTAGCGTCCGGTTACCTTACAAACAATGTATGTGTGGAAAATTTAGGGGTGTCGGGTTGTTTTCTTCACAATTTATTTGGAAAATGGCTTAACTTCTTGCAAATAGGGTAGGTCCTGATCAGACATCGCGTTCTGTGGCGTCTGATCTGGGCCTGCACTGTTTGCCAGGGTACCAATTTGGGGGTTTCCGGTACAACATTGTGTAAATCTCAATCAAACAGTAACACTTTCAACTTGTAAAGTCTAAAGTTGAATATTTACGAGGCCCTCGTACATTCTCAGTGCATTTACAGAAAACCCCTATAGTTAATTACTGTTCATACTTTATTGTTTACATTTCCAGTGTAAAGCCTAATGTAAACCTATAGAAAACAATGTAGTTCATACTACTATGAACGCATCGAGTCACGTGATTTTCAGTGACGTCAAGTGACGTCAGTCCAAACAATGGTTCTCTACGATCCAATTGGTCACCGGCGACATCAACGCTGTTCCGCTCTTTGTTGTAGAAAAAAGTGTGTAAATGGTTTTTTTCAGCATTAATAGTTTGCCCTATTAAATTTTTTCGCTGAGAAGCAAAGAATGTAAATATAAGAAATAGACTTAATTTTTCTGCTGGTGATGAAAGTATGAACGACAGCGGGTCTCTAGCAAAGTTTACACGAACCCCTTCGGGGCTCATTCACTTTGCAGCGGACCCACTGCGTTCATACTTTCATGAACAGCAGAAAAATAAAATTCCTTCTTAAATATTTACATTTTCAGTGTAAAGTCTAATGTAAACCTATAGAAAACAACTGCGTTCATACTTCCATGAACGCATCGAATCACATGATTTTCAGTGACGTTAAGTGACGTCATTCTAAACCATTGTTCTCAACGGGCGTTGATGACGTCAACGCTGCTACGCTCTTTGTAGAAAAACAGCGGGTAAATGTTTTTCAGCTTTAAAGGTTTGCACTACAAGTATTTTTTTCGCCCAGTGATGTGAAGCAAATAATGTAAATATAAAAAATAAACTTAATTTTTCTGCTTTTCATTAAAGTATGAACGACAGTGGGTCGCTATCAAAGTTTACATGAACCCCTTCGGGGTTCATTTACTTTGCACGCGACCCACTGCGTTCATACTTCCATGAACTGCAGAAAAATAAATTTCATTTCTTAAATGAATACATTGACTCACGCGACGTCAGTGACGTCGTGATAAACAATGGTTCTCTTCAATATGATTGGCCGCCCCCGCCCATAGGGGCTTGAAGAAATATATGGACTGCACGATGCTTCCACGCAGAGCTGAATCCGGTCCACACACTAGTACTGGTAAACCGCTTAGAGGATTTAAGCCTGTCCAGGAACAGCGGTGCGAGGCGGACCGTCCATGCTAATAAACCCTATTGGTTTCATTGGGCGACAGGGCTTGAGATGTCAATTCATCTCAATGTCGGGTAAAAGTCCCACAAAATTGGAAGCAACGTCTCCAAAATGACCTTTACAGTGTTGACGGGGACGTTAAACCTCAAATCAAACAAACAAACAATATCATTGGACGATGGCGACGTTATGGCTCCAACGACGCTGTTCCGCTGTCATAGGAAAAGTGCATGCAATTATTTTCTTCTTTCACCTTAGCCTATAAACAAGATTTTTTCTAGTCTAAAGGTAATTTATTTAACTTTCATCGAATTATAAACAACACCGGGTTCACTTACTTTGCTTGTGACCCGATGTTGTACATACTTCAATATTTACATTTCCAATGTAAAGTCTAATGTAAATCTATAGAAAAAATGTAGTTCATACTTCCATGAACGCATTGAGTCACATGATTTTCAGTCACGTCAAGTGACGTCAGTCTAAACCATGGTTCTCTACGGGCGTTGGTGATGTCAACGCTGTTCCGATCTGTGTAGAAAAACAGCGTGTAAATGTTTTTCAGCTTTAAAAGTTTGCCCTTTAAGCATTTTTTTTTCGACCAGAGATGTGGGACAAAGAATGTAAATAAAAATAAACTTAGTTTTTGTGCTTTGCATAAACGACAGCGGGTCGCTAGCAAAGCTTACATGAACCCATTTGGGGTTCATTTACTTTGCACGCGACCCACTGCATTCATACTTTCATGAACAACAGAAAATTCTAACACAGCGCGCCTATATAGGCAATGGAAAATAACTGTGTTTTATTCTGCAACAAATCACAGCTCGGAAGAGCGTGACGAGTGACGTCATTAAAATTCCCAATTTATGACGTCACTAGTCGATTTCCTTGACGTTAGACGGTGTAACGTCATTTTCTCGCATCGAAAACGTTAGAAAAGGATATAAATGCATGTGTTTCAGTCGATAATTTTAGCGGGATTTCCTATAACAATGGCGAAAGGTTGTGAGATTTTGAAGGAAACAACAACATTATTGCCGATTTTCAGCGTGTTAGAATCGAAATAGATCAGCTCTTGTCTGTGATTTGTTGAGTAATAAATCACAGTTTGTCGGTCAGTTGTAAGTAGACAAATCACGCGCGCTACGCGCTCGTGATTTGATCTTCTTTACAACTGACCTCCAAACTGTGATTTATTACACAACAAATCACAGTTAGAGCTGATCTATTTCTTAAATAAAATTCACTTCTTAAATGAATACAATTACTCACGCGACGTCAGTGACGTCGAAATAAACATTCCTGCAGTGTCAACACAATATGGCGGACGTTGGTAACCGAAGTGACTGCATCATTAAAAACCGCGCTAAGAAATGGAATGTATGCAAGAAAAAGATCTTATATGGGTGTGAGGGGTGGATAGAAAAATCCGTCCCTCGGGATCACTGTCCGGCATCACTCGGCAAGCCTCGTGATGCCGGACAGTGTCCCTCGGAACGGATTTTTCCATCCACCCCTCACACCCATATAAGATTCTTATATTCTTTCGCCCTTCTATATAAATTAAGAATGTTGTTGTGAGTACATACAACGATTCAAATAAGTACATACAACTTACCTTTTCAAAAATTAGAAACGAAAAAAAAAAATCTATGAATTAGCCTAAATGAACAGAATTCTGGAACTTGTGGAAGATTTCTAGGGACTCCAGAATGACTTACCTTTGAAACCTTGAACATATTTTCAAGACAGGGGCGGTTCAAGCCACTGTAGATTTACAATTACAGTCGAACTTCAATGGCTCGAACATAAAGTGGATTTTTTCCTAAATTATTTTTCCAAAAGCGACATCAATACACGCAGTTTCATTTTTACTTCATTGCAGCTTTATTGTCGTAGGCGGGGATCTAACGGGGTGAGTCGAAAAACCCAAATCTACCCAAATCCACTGTATTTACCCAAATACACTGTATTTACCCAAATACACCTGATAATCACCCATATCCACCTATAGCTGGCCTCTTTTAAGTCATGTAAGTTGTTTTTAATGTTTATATGATAGAATATATCACTTAAGACAAATAAATAATCAAATTTAGTAACTTTGATATTTGTATGGATGATAATTACACAACAACTATTTACCGCACATACCTCTCACACCCCTCACTCATATGAATCAATTTTCTGTTGCTGATATGGAAAGGGTTTGAACTCAATGTGTGATTAAATAGGTCTTAAACATTACAAATTTAATTTGATATTCTATTGACGATTAAATTAATAAAATGTCATTTATCCGTGTTATCTTTCTTTAAGATACGCACCTACTAGGCAGGTGTAGTGCGACAAAACATCTTCAAGTCAGAATACACAGATTGCCTTAGGCTGTCCTATGATCATAGCACGCACAGAGATCACCATTACCTGTCTATTTATTTCTTTATTTTAGATTATAACCAAGCAAATACGAAAGAAAGAAAGAAAGAAAGAAAGAAAGAAAGAAAGAAAGAAAAAAAGAAAGAAAGAAAAAGAAAGAAAAAGAAAGAAAGAATGAAAGAAAGAATGAAAGAAAGAAAGTAAACCTGCCTAATTCTTTTAAGTTCCGCATCCTCGTCAACAATATTGTATGGTGGTAGAAAGAAAGAAAGAAAGAAAGAAAGAAAGAACGAAAATTATCGAAAGCATCACGGAAACATGGCTATGTAATTTTGTCCGCTACAGCCCCACTATGACAAAGTAAAATCGGGGTTCACAGGAACAAAGATTTTTTTTTTTTTTTTAGTTCTGATCAAAAACATTGATTGTGACACACCAAAGAACTGCCTCTCCGAGTCGGTTCTAATGAGTACCCACAATCTACGTTTTAGCCGTTATACGAGAGAAAGACAGGAATAATAGAAAGGTTGAAAAAGTAAAAGTATTTACTCGCTTCTGTGCATTTTGGTTTTCCATCCAAGTCAACAGAATTTGTCACTTGAACAGTAAGGTCAAGAGCTAAGACAAACTAAGATACGTCTATAGTCAAGACAAAATATATTATAAATATTATTATTATTGGTAGTAGTAGTAGAAGTAGTATTGGAATTCATTATTATCGTTTTATTTATTTATTTATTCATTTATTTATTTATTTATTTATTTGTTTGTTTGTTTGTATGTTTTTGTTTGTTTGTTTGTTTGTTTATTTATTTACGAAGACGCACGTTTTTAAGATATAAATGAATTTATAAATGAATCAATAAATGTCCTTCTTTCTCTATTATCATTTTTTATATATAAAAAGCCTATTTATTCAGACAAAAACCTTTAGAAAGCTTTAAGTCACATCCAGTTGTCAAGCGCTGTGTTTATTCGAACAAAAATCCTAGCCAATCAGAACGCTTCATACCCAAAGCAAATGTGTCAAGTCACGCCCCCGCTGGCACTGCCGGGGCCAATAGACTAGCAGTTTAAGTGAATGTGAATTACCCGTCCCTCACAATTTAATATTTTATTAATAATTTTTGATAGCGTCTGAGATGTCCCTCACCCACTCAGCAGCAGCAGCAGCAGTTCATATAACCCGAGCATAGGCAGTAAAACAGAAATCCTGAGCCCAAAATTACTTCCTCGGGCGTGTTTGGACCAGTGACGAATGTGCGGAGGCGTTACGCTGTTTTTGCTGCTCATGGGCTTTGCACTAAGGAGCGTTTCGCCAAGGTGTCATGCCGTCGCGAGACAAGCGCCATTATGATAACTTATCCGTGCGACATAAGTACATTTTTCATATCTCCAAAATGGCTACTTGTCTGATGAAAATCCGTGATATTTTTCTTAAACATGCTCAAAACATAGGTTGTGGATGCTCGTTAGAACCGCCTCATTGAGGCGGTTCTAACGGGTACCGGCAACCTGTCTTGACGCAGAAATAAGAAAAATAAGGTGTGCCCCCGGAAACCCCCGTTTTTTTTCATATGGAGTGGGGTTTTTATGGTCATTTCACGGACTTTTTCACGTGATGGCGACTGCATTACGAAATCATGCCTATATAAACGCATAATAAATAAATAAAATAATAATACGTTAGGGTCGCCTCAGCCAGTTGGTTCTATAATTTAGTGTATAAAAAGGGGCTCAATGGGAGCGGAATTCGATAGGGTGTGTGTTTTTATCACGGTAACACACCCTTATAATTTTGCACCCCCATCCACGCAAAAAAAAGAAAGAAAAAAAAAGAACACTTTAATTCTGTAAAAGCTATTGGTTTTACATAGGTATACATTATTTTTCTTATTTCTTATCAAAACATAGATTTTTGGGTAATCGTTAGAACCTCCACGACGAGTCGGTTCTAACAAGTACCCAGAATCTATGTCTAGAACTGAAGTATGAAAAACACCGTATTTTTATCGTATTTTCCCCCCTTTCTTTGTTATTGTTGCAGTATCCTCAATATAACTGAATTTGAACAGGCGTTATTTTGTGATGCGCTACATTGTTTTATTGGATTGAACACCGAGGCCCAGGTTTTGTTTGTTTGATTCGCGGTTTAACGTCCCCGTCAACACTGTAGATGTCATTTTAAAGGCGAGGCTTCCTTTTAGTGAGACTTTGCCGCCGCATTGGTGTTAAAATACATCCCAAACCCTGCCATCCAATTAAACCAATATGGCTGATATGCATGCACCACGCTTTCTGGGCAGTTTTAGAACCCTTAAGCGGTTTTCCAGTATTCCTGTGCGGTTGGTTTCAGCTCTGCGTGGAAGCATTATGAACATCACGATAATAAGTCCGTGAAACTAAGACCCCCCTAAACCCCACTTTATATAGAGGAAAATGGGGTTTACGGGGGTATACATTATCTGCATTTTGTTCAAAAACATAGATTGTGGGTAATAGTTAGAACCGCCTCATTGAGGCAATTCTAACGAGCACCCACAATCTATGTTGAAAGCAAAATACATGAAGATATTACAATTTTAACTTAATATTTCTACTATCTGACACCATGTTGGACGCCATGTGTGTGTGTGTGTGTTTGTGTGTGTGTGTGTGTGTTTGTACTTGCTACCAATCGGGGAAGTACATAAGAATACACACCTTCGAATCGGGGAGACACCTCCAAACGCGGAGCTCCCCGTTTTGAAATAGCAAGAAATATTGAAAAGTCGGCACTAGATGAACCTTAAAAATAGTTTCCTATGGTAATCTAACACCTTCCCCGTTTTGTAGGTTCAGGACGTATATCTGATACACAAAAGTGTATAACTGCTGACCGATTAAAAGTTTCAAGTGTGTAACACCGATATCGAACCTCCCCGTTTGTGCGGAAAAATTCTTATTCCGCAGAACGGTGAAGTGTGAACATCTAAAGATGTGATTTTTCTTTGTTTTGTTTGATTTGAGGTTTAACGTCCCCATCAACACTGTAACGGCCATTTTGGAGACGTTGCTTCCAATTTTGTGGGACTTTTACCCGACATCGAGATGAAATGACATCTCAAGCCCTGTCGCCCAATGAAACCAATGGGGTTTATAAGCATGGACGGTCTGCCTCGCACCGCGGTTCCTGGACAGGCTTAGATCCTCTAAGCGGTTTACCAGTACTAGTGTTCGGGCCGGATTCAGCTCTGCGTGGAAGCACCGTGCAGCCCATATATTTCTTCAAGCCCCTATGAGCGAGGGCCATGATTTGTCCTTAAACAACTTTGAACTTTAAATCAAAGACAATTATTAGGAATGAAGCGACTTTTTTCAACGGCTTGAAACTGAGTACATCAGAATATATTGGGTATCACTGCCTTTGTGTGTTTGGTTTAACAGTTTCATTGATTGATTTATTGATTTTGCGGTTTAACGTCTCCGTCAACAATGTATGGGTCATTTTGGAGACGTTGCTTCCAATTTCTCGGAACTTTTACCCGGCATTGAAATGAAATGATACCTGAACTTGAAGCCCTGTCGCCCGGTTCATAAGCATGGACGGTTCGACTCGCATTGCCTTGCCTGGGCAGGATTGATCCTCTTAGCGGTTTACCAGTACTTGTGTGCAGTTGGTTTCAACTCTGCGTGGAAGCATCATGCAGCCCATCTATTTCTTCAAGCACCGATGGACAGGGATTTTTAACCGGTTCATTATTATTATTTAATCATTTAAAATCCCATAACTTCATTTATTAAATCATTTCATGGTGCGCCCTATTGCCCCCCTCCCAAGCTCCACATCTAGGCTTTGAGAAATAGATTGGACTGCGCAGAGCTGAAACCGACCGCACATGAGTAATGGTAACTGCTTAGAAGGTTTAAGCCTTCCCATGCACCATCCATGCACATATACCTATTGGTTTCATTGAGCGATAGGGTTTGAGATGTCATTTCATCTCAATGCCGAGTAAATTCCTTCAAAATTGGAATCAACGTTACCAAAATGACCTAAATACTATTGACGGAGACATTAAACCCAAATTCAACAAACAAACAATTAATGCCTTGGCAGATTGTAAAGTTTTATCGTATGTTTGCAATACAAGAATCAAAGCAAATTCGATTACTCTTTTGTAACTGATGCCTCTTTTTGTTGGTTTCGACTTTCATAATTAAGCGCCGTCTAACGTTAATGGTATTTGTTTGTTTGTTTGATTTGAGGTTTAACGTCCCCGTCAACACTGTAAAGGTCATTTTGGAGACGTTGCTTCCAATTTTGTGGGACTTTTACCCGACATTGAGATGGAATGACATCTCAAGCCCTGTCGCCCAATGAAACCAATAGGGTTTATTAGCATGGAAGGTCCGCCTCGCACCGCGGTTCCTGGACAGGCATAGATCCTCTAAGCGGTTCAGTCCAGTACAGTGTGCGGGCCGGATTCAGCTCTGCGTGGAAGCAACGTGCAGCCCATATATTTCTTCAAGCCCCTATGGGCGGGGGCAGTAATGGTATCTAAACGTCATCAGATTAGCAAGTTCGTGTAATGACCACCAATATAGACACCCAATTTATACAGATAAAAGTGGGGTTACCGGGGTATACAAAGTATTCCTGAATTCCGCTCATAAAAACAGGAGGCGGATCTAACGAGCACCGATAATCCATGTTTGGACTAGAACTAAGAAAAATCAATATGAAAACACGCCTATTCAAATACATAGAAAATTTCATCATCCAAAAAAGAAAATTTTCGGGTAAAAAATTCTGTTATTTTTAATGGTTTTGCTCCAAACAAATTATGGGAACGTGCAAGAACCGCCTAAGGCGCTTCCAACAAGTACCCTGAATATAGTTTTGTCTGTTTAAATTGAGGTTTAACGTCCCCTTCAACACTGTTATATCATTTTGGAGACGTTGCTTCCAATTGTGTGGGACTTTTACCCGACATTGAGATGAAATGACTTCGCAAGCCCTGTCGCCCAATGAAACCAATAGGGTTTATAAGCATGGACGGTCAGACTCGCACCGCTTTGCCTCTAAGGGGTTAATCAGTACTCGTGTGCGGTCGGGGAAGCATTATGCAGCCAATTTATTTCTTCAAGCCCCGATGGGCGGGGGCCGAACCCTGATTATACTAAATGCATGGTTAGTGCCTTTAATTAAGAAATAGATCAGCTCTAGCTGTGATTTGTTGAGTAATAAATCACAGTTTGGAGGTCAGTTGTAAAGTAGACAAATCACAAGCGCGTAGCGCGCGTGATTTGTCTACTTACAACTGACCGACAAACTGTGATTTATTACTCAACAAATCACAGACAAGAGCTGATCTATTTCGATTCTAACACGCTGAAAATCGGCAATAATGGCGCGCTGTGTTAGAATAATAAATATAATATGTGAGCCTTAGACAATTTAAAAGTGTCGAGCCTCAGCGAGCCCCTATAAAATTGTTGCGGCGAACCAATTATATCTTATTATTGCACGACCCGCAGAAAAAGCAACCGACTGAAGTCGATTGATTTCTGAGTGCCCTAAAATCACCGTGTCATTCTGTCATTCGGTCATTCGGTCAATCGGTCATTCTGTCATTCTGTCCGTCCGTCCGTAACCCGTTTGTGAAAATTGGTGATAGTGGCTTAACCGCTTGGAATATTTAAACAATTTTTGGCACACTGATAGATATCAATGAGATCTAACCAATGAACTTGCGAAATATTACATTCCATTTAGTATAGCCTCGCCAACGCGAAAAATGTGAACATTTTCGATCTGCTTCTCCTCAGAAACCGTTCGGCCGATTGAAGTCGAATTTCATATGGAGCCTCTATGGGATGTGGGAAACCAAAATTTGCTCATGGGGGTCCAGGTCACATGACCAAAATGGCCGCCAAGCCATATATGGTAAAAACCCTTCAAAAATAGTCTTCTCCAGAACCACTGGGCAGATTTCCACAAAACTTGATAAATAGCATCTGGGACGTAGGCCAATCATAAATTGCTAAAATGGTGACTCTGGGTTGACCTTGACCTTCTTTGGGTCCGTCCGTAACCCGTTTGTGAAAATTGGTGATAGTGACTTAACCGCTTGGAATATTTAAACAATTTTTGGCATACTGATAGATATCAATAAGATCTAACCAATGAACTTGCGAAATATTACATTCCATTTAGTATAGCCAAGCCGAGGCGAAAAATGTGAAAATTTTCGAACTGCTTCTCCTCGGAAACCGTTGGGCCGATTGAAATCAAATTTCATATCGAGCCTCTATGGGATGGGGGAAACCAAAATTTGCTCATGGGGTCTAGGTCACATTACCAAAATGGCCGCCAAGCCATATATGATTTGTCTGTCTGTCCGTCCGTAACCCGTTTGTGAAAATTGGTGATAGTGACTTAACCGCTTGGAATATTAAAACAATTTTTCGCATACTGATAGATATCAATGAGATCTTACCAATAAACTTGCGAAATATTACATTCCATTTAGTATAGCCTCGCCGAGGCGAAAAATGTGAAAATTTTCGAACTGCTTCTCCTCGGAAACCGTTGGGCCGATTGAAGTCAAATTTCATATGGAGCCGTAGATCAAATTTCATATGGAGCCTCTACGGGATAGGGGAAACCAAAATTTGCTAATGGGGTCCAGGTCACATGACCAAAATGGCCGCCAAGCAATATATGGTAAAAACCCTTCAAAAATAGTCTTCTCCAGATTCCACGAAACTTGATAAATAGCATCTGGGACGTAGGCCCATCATAAATTGCTAAAATGGTGACCCTGGGTTGACCTTGACCTTTTTTGTGCCTAGGTCAAACTTTGACACATATGCTTTTGTATTGGAAAAGTGAGAATGCAATTTATCCCGCAAATGATTCAGAATACAGTACTAAAGTATAAGATATATTTTTGCTCCTTACGATAAGTATCATTTATTTTGGGAACCGTTTTAGGTCCAGGTCACATGACCAAAATGGCCGCCATACCCATATATGGTAACACTCATTAAGCTAAAAGCATCCGGCCGGTCGTGCACTTCAGCTGAAGCACTGGTTAAAGACACTTATCATGCATTTTGTTTATACGGCAATTCAAAACAATCAAGGGGCTTTGCAATACTTTAGCAAATTAACCCTAAAAAGACAGCAGACAGTATGGCATAATAAAGGACAGTTGATGCCATGGCGCGCACACGTACATGTAGTATACCGTGACTTCAAAGATTGCAAAGTTTCTGACGTCACCGTGCCACGAAGACGTAATAAACATGGACGCTTGTTGCATGTTAAACGACATTCAGTGTCATGGCGCGCACACGTAGTATTATGTGACGTCAAATAGCCCAAAATTTCTACCGTCACCACGACACAGAGACGCAGGAAACAACATGGACGCTCGAATAAAAGTTTCCCAACGCTTTACAGTCTGTATATAAATCTGCAAATAAATAGTTTATTTTAGTTTTAGAACCTATTTTCAAGGTTCAGACACAATCGCAGTAGCAGTGTGTCATTTTATACCGCAATCAGGCATTCTAGTAACCTAACAAAGGGGATCGAATAACTGCTCGCTATAATCGGCAGTGACCTATGATACCTTCTACTGATCTATAATACGCCTAGTAGTGACCGTTAATAGACCGGACCTACTTTTCAGGTCCCTGATTCGCAAATGTAAACAATAACATGCAACCTTTTGTACACGGGGAAACAACAAAACTGCAAGTTATAATCTTTACAATATTTATTCAAACAGATTTTCAGAAATTTCAGCTAAATTCTTAGTTTCTCGGGCTTTCCTGGCTTGAATGGTCCGTTGGAATGATTGCGTACTGGTAATGCGGTTGCGTCTCAACCTCGAAAAAAAATTTCTAAAACTAAAATAGACTATTTATTTGCAGATTTTCATACAGACTGTAAAGCGTTGGGAAACTTTTATTCGAGCGTTCATGTTGTTTCCTGCGTCTCTGTGGCGTGGTGACGGCAGAAATTTCGGGCTATTTGACGTCACATAATACTACGTGTGCGCGCCATAACACTGAATGTCGTTTAACATGCAACACTGTCTGCATGCTGTCTTTTTTTGCTTAAATTTGCTAAATTATTGCAAAACCGTTGATAGTTTTGCATTGCGGTATAAACTAAATACATGATTAGTGTCTTTTTATTATTAAAGATACTAACCACGTATTTACTATATTCCAACAGACCATGCAAACCAGGAAAGCTCGAGAAGGTAAGAATCTCGCTGAAAATATGTTTAAATAGATATTGTAAAGATTTTAACTTGCAGTTTCGTTGTTTTCCCGTCTATAATAGGTTGCATGTTATTGTTTACATTTGCAAATTATGGACCTTAAAAGTAGGTCTGGTCTATAAACGGTCACTAGACGTATTATAGGCCAGTAACAATGTTATTATAGGTCACTACCGATTATAGCGTGCAGTTATTCGCCGGCCTTTATCAAGTATTGCGGTTGGCCTATATGTCTGTTTTTGGGCAAAGATACGAACAATTTTGTATACCCCTATAAACGCTAAGTTTTACTAGCGGTTTAATGGGGGGGGGGGGGGGGATTATATAGGCTTGTTTTGGCGATGACGAAAAAAGAAAGAAAGAAAGAAAATAAAACATCCTGTGAAAAAAAGCTGGTTTCAAGACATGGAAAACGCCATTTTAGCGCACGGGAATGTTATTGTAATGCTTTTAAAGCCTCTGTACCGGTTCGCTTTTGTTTTCTTATTTCTGCCTCTTTAACATCAATATTTAGAAGATGTTGTTGTAGTAGTAGTAGTGCTGCAGTTGTTGTTTAATGAGAATTTCCCTAAATTGTAATGTTCTTTATCCGTATCTCTACTAGATCTATCAATATTTCTTTTGAAATAAGATATTATATAATAATTAATATTTCCTATTGACAGATCATATTTTTGTTCACATGAGCACGAAGTGCACAAGGGAGCTATAGCTATCACCCTGTGTCCGTGGTAAGAGAGTCGTGCGTCGACCGTCGCCAACCTTTACGTTTTTCATCCGCTACAGCCTACAGTTGCGCTAGCCTCGGTAGCTCTGTCTGGTGATCAGGGGGCCCGCGGGTTCGATACCTGCTATGGTCGGCAACATTCTTTCGTGGAGATTGCTCATGAAATTTTTCTACGGTTCATTCACTCTCTTCCGCTGATTTATGAAGGGCAGTTGTCATTTTCTGGTGAATGAATGTGCACTTAAGTGGTTAACAGGTAACGTATAAGCCTACCCAGGAAAAGAATGAATAAATTGATCGGCTCAAAATGACCTTAATAGTGTTAACTGGGCCGTTAAATTCTAATTCAAACAAACAAACAAAAATAGCCTACAGCTGTACTACAGTTACCACGAAACTTTGCCAGAATGTTTGTCCTGATGAGATAAGAACAAGTTCGATAGGTCTTGTCCTGTTGAAAACTAGGTGAAGTTTCTGTAAAACATTGTTCACCCTCTATAGACCATACGTTTGCTTCAGTTGACATTAGTCGTTATCGTAATGTTTGTCATGATGATATTTCGATCAAATTTGAATATAAGACATGTTGGATCAGAGTACTTTACAACCTTGTTCACAATCTACAGGCCACAGGTTTTGACTAACTATTCATGAAACTGTACCAGAATGTTTGTCTTGATGCTCTATTTCGGTCTGTTAAAATTCCTAATGTGGTTTTAATAAATTAAAATCCGGACGTTTTCGTGTAGGTAGTCTGTCAACGTATGAATTTCCAGCGCTTTTAAATACTATACTTCATAATTGTTTTAAAGAACTTATTGATTTAATTAAAATAAGATTCCCTGTATCTTACATGTAAGGTAAGAAATGCATTTTTCGATGGCTTGATCAGTCGAGCTTCAACTGAATACAGCTAGTTCTTCCGATACCTAAATCCTGTCTTTGTATTTACATTTCTCTACTTTCGATGGGTTTGTTTCATGCAAAATTTCCGATAAGTCATCTCAAACTCTGATATCTCAAAGTGGCTTAAGTCAAACTAAATTTTGTGCACTGTTATGTTAGTTTTGCTATATGCCCCTTAGATTTCCACTCCTTTTATCTCAAACTACTGTTATCGCAAACCAATTCCAGTCCCTTGGAGTTTAAGATAACGAGAGTCGACTGTATTTTGAAATAAATGTTCCGTTCGTGGATGGTGATGTTGCTCTTGTGGCATCAGATGGAGCTTAATAATCGAAATTACACTGTAATTCGGTTTGCCAAAGTGTCTAGTCTTGTAATTGACTGACATCAACACTCGTAAGAATTTTTAACTGCTTAACTTCTTAACCAGGGTAATTGATATCATAAACTTCGCAAGTCTTTTCTTAGTTTTATAGACGTCATTTCGATTTAGTTTCAGAATTCAATGTGGAACTTAAATCTTTTCTGGAACAAGGCCTGTCGGAACCAGAATTGTGCGGAGTCTGAGTATATAAATTCATAAATAAATAAGCGACCAATGATTTCATGTTCGTAAATACGACTCGTAATTGTAGAACTGAAAAGTATGGAATGTACAAGTTTGTCTGGCCAGATAACTTTGCTTCCTTTTTAATTGCAAGCCGGTGGGTTGGGTATCTGATTCTATAACGGCTCATGCCTTAGGAGGCCCTAAGACTCACCTAAACTTGTATTAAATGATGTCGGTTGATGCCTGATTCTCTGCATACCTGGTCAGGCCTATGGGAATTAAACTTTTTTTTTTGCTCCAGCATTGCAGTTATTATATTCTGTCGGTTTGCACCGTTGAAGAAGAAGAAGACGAAGATTTTGTTTGTTTGTATTGGAGTTTTACGGCCCAGTCAACACTATTTAGGTCATTTTTGAGCTGGTCAGTTTACTTATCAACACTTTCCTGGGCATGCTTATACGTAAGCGGTTAACCAGTACAGTACACATTCTTTCGCCAGAAACTGACAACTGCCCTTCTTGAATCAGCGGAAGGGAAAAATGACCGTAGAAAAGATTTCATGATCAATCTCCACGAAAGAATGTTGCCGGCGAGAAGAAGAAGAAGAAGATTGTTAATTTTTTCTGGATTATCCTTCAGACACAGATTTTTGGCACACTATAACCGCTTGAATAGCAGTTTATACTACCCGATATCAATGTTTTAAGCGGAAATAGGAACAAATATCACCTTTTAATGCATAAAATGGGATTTACTGCGGTTTTAAATAGATCCACGTTGATATGTTAATGTATTTTAGGTATGTATAATTCTTTGCGCATTCTCAGGTACATGTAAACATTGTTTTGCGTTAACGCTGTTTTATTTCATTGCTGGACTATTGGCAGTGTGATTTTTTATGATTTAAACTCATCTATGTGTAAAATATAGGAAATATTTCCTACCCTGCAATCAATATTTTTTTTACATAAAGAGGTTACTACCTGAAGTGGGGTTTACCGGTGTTAAAACTACAGTGACATGTTAATGTATTGTTACATTTTTTATGATTCTGTGCAGCATCTCATGTACATGTAAATATAGTCTTCCTTATTGGGCGGCATGTATCATTTCACTGTTGTAACATTGAGGGTTTTTCTCCTGAGAGTTTTTCAGGAAAATGAAGTGTTATTTTTTGTGATTTATACTTCAAGCAGAGATTTATATGCAAGTGACATATGTTTAAGCAGAAATAGGAACAATTATGTATATACCCATATAAACATCGTTTTTTACTACATGAAGTATAATTTACCGGGGTTTTAACTACCGTGTCATTATAATGTTGAATATGTTCATTTATGTGAAACACAATGTTATTTATGCTTACACGATTGGATATTTGTGCATGTTAAATGCGCATTAAAAAGTAACTCTAATGAGTACTCGATATCTAGGTTTTAAACAGAATTAGGAACGATATTATAAACACCATGCAAACATCACCTTTTCCACATGAAGTGTGGTTTAATGGAGTTTAACTACATTTATATGTTAATGTAATGTTAGGTACAATGTAGGCCTATGTATATTTCTATGCTAGGTGCGATTTCATGCACATATTAACATTGCCTGTGTTACGTGACACATTGCACAGGAGTAAAAGTGATATCTTTGCGTTTCATGCTTCAAGCAGATTTTTGTGCTCTTTAGAGCCTTAAAATAAGAATGCTCAAAATAGTACCCGATATCTATGTTTTAAGCAGAAATAGGGAAACAATATGTGCACATGCAAAAATAACGTGTAACAACATAAACAATGTGATAGCCGGGGTTTTAACTACTATTGCATGTACATGTGAATATATTGCTGAACAGTTTTATTCATTGCGGAACGGGTACATGCACATTGTAATATGATCTGCATCAAGTAGACACACCTGTTAGACAAACAGCGAATCACGTGAGTGTTCGTGTATTATTAAAGTTATTAAATGCGAGGCTGTGCCGAGCATTTTACCCCTTCTCCTCAACGAGTTTAAAAGGTTTAATACTACATTAACACGAATACCAGTTGTGTTTGATTTGAGGTTTAAAGTCCCCGTCAACACTGTAAAGGTCATTTTGGAGACATTGCTTCCAATTTTGTGGGACTTTTGCCCGACATTGAGATGAAATGACTTCTCAAGCCCTGTCGCCCAATGAAACCAACACGGTTTATTAGCATGGACGGTCCCACCTCGCAACGCGGTTCCTGGACATGCTTAGATCCTCTAAGCGGTTTACCAGTACTAGTGTGCGGGCCAGATTCAGCTCTGCGTGGAAGCATCATGCAGCCCATATATTTCTTCAAGCCCCTATGGGCGGGGGCCGTACACGAATACCAGACTCTAGTTAAATATGACACTTAAAACGCATTTTTACGTGTGTGTGTTTTTTTTTAAGGAACACACAAAAACAAAAACAATATTCCACCACAAGTACATGTAATCGCGACGTTGTTAGGGACGTCGTACGACATATCTATGTAGTTTGCATATTTAATCCACTGGTGAATAACAACCGAATTCAATACATGACGTTAATACATATTCAGACGCGACATCATATGATAATAAGCATTACTTCGTTGTAAATTTTCAAGAAAAAAGTTAGTTTTATTGTTATGAGTTATGCTTCAAGCATTTCATAATGTAGTGTTCACCCTGAGACATGTTAATGTATTGTTTAGCGTAGGGCCAATGGTAAACAAGACATTACTCGGAAAATGAAGTAAGGAGTAAACGAAGTGTTGCATATATAGGTGTATAATTAGGGGTGAAAGTTCTTAGACATATTTTTTTACTATCCTTTAACTAATGATGAGCTATGATCGCGATGTTGTAGGAGACCAATGGGTGCAATAATCAGTGAAACAAAACATTTCAGCTCTCTTAATTGTGGTTTCATTAGAATCACGTACGTCTGGTTGCGTAAAGGTAATGGTTACAATATCTTTCCCAGTGAATGATTTCCGTTCTGTGTTTGGTTGGTTTGAGGTTTAACGTCCCCGTCAACACTGTATATGTCATTTTGGAGACGTTGCTTTCAATTTTGTGGGACTTTTACCCGACATTGAGATGAAATAAGATCTCAAACCCTGTAGCCCTATGAAACCAATAGGGTTTAAAAGCATGGACGGTTTGACTCGCACCGCTTTTCCTGGGCAGCCTTAGATCCTCTGGGTGGTTTACCAGTTCTCGTGTGCGGTAAGGTTTCGCTCGGAGTGGAAGCATCATGCCGCCCATTTACTTCTTCAAACCCCGTTGGGCGGGGGCCAGAATGATATCCGTTAAAGGTAAATAGCCATAGAAATCTAGCATTCTATCACCAAGCCTGGTTTACCAAATGTATATAAAGACCACGCTCAGTTGTAGAAAATCAGAACAATATGTTCTGTGGAAAGGTAAACTTTGGAAGCGAGGGCGACAACACAGAACTGAAAATCGTCATTAGTGACCCTAAAAATTTTCAAAATTCCACAGTTGTATAAATGATCCTAATGGACTAGATAATATCGCCCCCCCCCCCCCCCCCCCGCTCATCGGGG